>OX422212.1:143667728-144075228 GCA_949130495.1 Sambucus nigra
AGCCGTTCGGGGACTGTTTCGAGTTTTCACCCTATAACGCCTTTTTTTTAAGCCTAAGTCTAGAAATATGCAAATTACAATCGTATTCTCAAATTGGGAGTCCCTCGACTGCGCGGTCAGTTCCTATGAGTTACATTGATCCCGTGGGAGGTGTTGGTGCCACCCACGAGGCCGTTCGGGGGCTATTTTGAGTTTTAACCCTCTAATGCCATGTTATTAAGCCTAAGTCAAGATATATGAAAATTATCCTCGTATTCTCAAATCGGGAGTCCCGCGGCTACGCGATCAGTTCCTAGGAGTTACATTGGTCCTATGGGAGGTGTTGGTGCCACACATGGGGCCGTTCGGCGGCTGTTTCGAGTTTTCACCCTCTAAGGCCATGTTTTTAAGCCTAAGTCTAGAAATTTGCAAATTATTGTCATATTCTCAAAACGGGACTCCCGCGTCTGCGCGGTCAGTTCCTACGAGTTACATTGGTCCCATGGGAGGTGTTGGTACCACCCATGGGGCCGTTCGGGGGCTGTTTCGAGTTTTCACCCTCTAACGCCATGCTTTTAAGCCAAAGTCTAGAAAAATTTGCAAATTATCGTTGTATTCTCAAACTGGCAGACCCACGACTGCAGGGTCAGTTCCTTCGTGTTACATTGGTCTCGCGGGAGGTGTTGGTACCACCCACGGGACCGTTCGGGGGTTATTTTGAGTTTTTACCCTCTAACTCCTTGTTTTCCTTAAATCTAGAAATGTGCAAATTACAATCATATTTTCAAATCGAGAGTGCTGCGGCTACGCGATCAATTCCTGCGCATTACATTGGTCCCGTGGGAGGTGTTGGTGCCTCCCACGGGGCCTTTCGGCGGCTGTTTCGAGTTTTTACCCTCTATTACCTTATTTTTATGCCTAAGTCTAGCAATATGCAAATTACCATCGTATTCTCAAACCAGGAGTTCCTCGGCTGTGCGGTCAGTTCCTACGAGTTCCATTGGTCCCATGGGAGGTGTTGGTGACACCCACGGGGCCGTTCAAGGGCTGTTTTGGGTTTTCACCCTGTAACGCCTTATTTTTTTTGTTAAGTATAGAAAAATGCAAATTATCATCGTATTCTCAAGTCGGGGAGTCCCGCGTCTGCGCGGTCAGTTACTACGAGTTACATTCGTCCCGTGGGAGGTGTTGGTGCCACCTACGGGGCCGTTCGGGTGATGTGTCGAGTTTTCACCCGCTAACGCCATGTATTTAAGCCTAAGTCTAGAAATATGCAAATTACTGTAGGATTATAAAACCGGTAGACCCTTGACTGTGGGGTCAGTTCGTCTGAGTTACATTTGTCCCGTGGGAGGTGTTGGTGCCACCCAATGGGCCATTCGGGGGCTGTTTTGAGTTTTCACCCTCTAACGCCATGTTTTTAAGCCTAAGTCTAGATATAAGAAAAATTACTATCGTATTCTCAAACCAGGAGTCCCGCAGCTGCGCGATCAGTTCCTACGAGTTACATTGATCCCGTGGAAGGTGTTGGTGCCATCCATTGGGTCGTCCGGGTGCTGTTTTGAATTTTCACCCTCTAACGCCATGTTTTTAAGGCTAAGTCTAGAAGTGTGCAAATTATCATCATATTCTCAAACCGGGAGTACCGTGACTGCGTGGTCAGTTCCTACGATTTACATTGGTCCTGTGGGAGGTGTTGGTGCCATCCACGGGGCCGTTTGGGGTCTGCTTTGGGTTTTCACCCTCTAACGGCATGTTTTTAAACCTAAGGTTAGAAATATTAAAATTATCATCGTATTCTCAAATCGGGAGTACCGCGACTACGTGGCCAGTTCCTATGAGTTACATTGGTCCCGTGGGAGGTGTTGGTGCCACCCACGGGGCTCTTCGAGGGCTGTTTTGGGTTTTAACGCCATGTTTCTAAGATTAAGTCTAGAAATATGCAAATTACCATCGTATTCCTAAACGGGGACTCCCGCGGATATGCGGTCAGTTCCTAAGAGCTACATTGGTCCTGTGGGAGGTGTTGGTGCCATCCACGGGACCGTTCGGGGGTTGTTTCGAGTTTTCACCCTCTGACGCCATGTTTTTAAGCCTAAGTCTAAAAATGTGCAAATTATCATAGTATTCTCAAATCGAGAGTACCGCGACTGGGCAGTCAGTTCCTATGAGTTACATTGGTCCTGTGGGAGGTGTTGGTGCCACCCACGGGGCAGTTCGGGGGTTGTTTCGAGTTTTCCCCTCTAATGCCATGTTTTTAAGCCTATGTCTAGAAATATGCAAATTATCATCATATTCTCAAATTAGGATTCACGCGACTGCAGGGTCAGGTCCTACGAGGTGCATTGGTCCCGTGGGAGGTGTTGGTGCCACCCATAGGGCCGTTCGGGGGCTGTTTCGAGTTTTCACCCTCTAACGCCATGTTTTTAAGCCTAAGTCTAGAAATATGCAAATTATCATTGTATTCTAAAATAAGGAGACTCACGACTGCGGGATTAGTTCATCTGAGTTACATTGGTCCCCTAGGAGGTGTTGGTACCATCCATGGGACGGCTCGGGGGTTGTTTCGAGTTTTCACCCTCTAACGCAATGTTTTGCTTAAGTCTAGAAATATGCAAATTACCGTCATATTCTCAAATCGGGAGTGCCACGGCTACGCAATCAGTTCCTACTAGCTACATTGGTCACGTGGGAGGTGTTGGTGCCACCCACGGGGGCCGTTCGGGTTCTGTTTCGAGTTTTCACCGTCTAACGCCATGTTTTCAAAGCCTAAGTCTAGAAATATGCAAATTAGCGTTGTATTCTCAAACCGAGAGTACCGCGACTGCGCGGTCAGTTCCTAAGAGTTACATTGGTCCCATGGGAGGTGTTGGTGCCACCCACCAGGCCGTTTCGGGGGTGGTTTCGAGTTTTCACCCTCTAACGCCATGTTTTTAAGCCTAAGTCTAGAAATATGCAAATTATCTTCATATTCTCAAACCGGCAGTACCACGACTGCGTGGTCAATTCCTATGAGTTATATTGGTCCCGTGGGAGGTGTTCGTACCACCCACGGGGGCCGTTCGGGGGCTGTTTGCCTTGTTTTTATGCCTAAGTCTTGAAATATGCAAATTACCAATGTATTCTCTAACCGGGAGTCTCGCATCTGTGCGGTCAGTTCCTACGAGTTACACTGGTCCCGTGGGAGGTGTTAGTGCCACCTACGGGGCCGTTCGGGGACTGTTTCTAGTTTTCACCCTATAACGCCTTGTTTTTAAGACTAGAAATATGCAAATTATAATCGTATTCTCAAACCGGGAGACCCACGACTGCAGGGTCTGCTCCTTCGAGTTACATTGGTCTCGTGGGAGGTGTTGGTACCACCCACGGGACCGTTCAGGGGTTGTTTGGAGTTTTTACCCTCTAACGCCATGTTTTCCTTCAATCTAGAAATAGGCAAATTACAGTCATATTCTCAAATCGGGAGTGCTGCGGCTACGCGATTAGTTCCTATGAGTTACATTGGTCATGTGGGAGGTATTGGTGCCTCCCACGGGGCCGTTCGGCAGTTGTTTCGAGTTTTCACTCTCTAACGCCTTGTTTCTATGCCTAAGTCTAGCAATATGAAAATTACCGTCGTATTCTCAAACTAGGAGTTCCGTGCCTGCGCGGTCAGTTCCTACGAGTTACATTGGTCCCATAGGAGCTGTTGGTGCCACCCACGAGGCCGTTCGAGGGCTGTTTTGGGTTTTCACCCTGTAACGCTTTGTTTTTATGCTTAAGTACAAAAATATAAAAATTATCATCGTATTCTGACGCCGGGAGTCCCGCGGTTGCACGGTCAGTTATTACGAGTTACGTTGGTCCCATGGGAGGTGTTGGTGCCACCCATGGGGCCGTTAGGGTGATGTTTCGAGTTTTCACCCGCTAACACTATGTATTTAAGCCTAAGTCTAGAAATATGCAAATTACCGTAGGATTCTCAAACCGGGAGACCCTTGACTGCGGGGTCAGTTCGTATGTGTTACATTTGTCCCGTGGGAGGTGTTGGTGCCACCTAATGGGCCATTCGTGGGCTATTTCGAGTTTTCACTTCTAACGCCATGTTTTTATGCCTAAGTCTAGAAATATGCAAATTTCCATCGTATTCTCAAATCGGGAGTCTAGCGGTTGTGCGGTCAGTTCCTATGAGTTACATTGGTCTACTGGGAGGTGTTGGTGCCACCCATAGGGCCGTTCGGGGCCTGTCTCGAGTTTTCACCTCTAACGCCATGTTTTTATGCCTAAGTCTAGAAATATGCAAATTACCGTCGTATTCTCAAATCGGGAGTCTAGCGGGTGTGCGGTCGGTTCCTATGAGTTACATTGGTCTAGTGGGAGGTGTTGATGCCACCCACGGGGCCGTTCGGGGGTTGTTTTGGGTTTTCACCATCTAACGCCTTGTTCTTAAGCTGTAGTCTAGATATATGTAAATTACCGTCGAATTCTCAAATCGGGAGTCCCGCGACTGTGTGGTCTATTCCTACGAGTTACATTGGACCCATGGGAGGTGTTAGTGCCATCCAGAGGGTTGTTCGGCTGCCGTTTTGAGTTTTCACCCTCTAACACCATGTTTTTAAGCCTAAGTCTAGAAATATGAAAATTATCATTGTATTCTGAAACTGGGAGACCCGCGACTACGGGGTTAGTTCCTACGAGTTACATTGGTCTCATGGGAGGTGTTGGTACCACCCACAGGACCGTTCGGGGGTTGTTTTGAGTTTTCACCCTCTAACGCCATATTTTCCTTAAATTTAAAAATATACAAATTACAGTCATATTCTCAAACCGGGAGTGTTGCGGCTATGCAGTCTGTTCCTACGTGTTACATTGGTCCCGTGGAAGGTGTTGGTGCCATCCACGGGACCGTTCGGGGGCTGTTTCGAGTTTTCACCCTCTAACGCCATGTTTTTAAGCCTAAGTATAAAAATATACAAATTATCATCGTATTCTCAAATCGAGAGTACCGCAACTGGGCGGTCAGTTCCTACGAGTTACATTGGTCCCGTAGGAGGTCTTGGTGTCACGCACGAGGCCGTTCGGGGGCTGTTTTGGGTTTTAACCCTCTAACGCAATCATTTTTAAGCCTAAGTCTAGATATATGAAAATTACCATCATATTCTAAAATCGTGAGTCCCACGACCGCGCGGTCAGTTCTTACCAGTTACATTGGTCCTGTGGGAGGTGTGGGTGCCACCCACGGGGCCGTCCGGGGGCTGTTTCAAGTTTTCCCCTCTAACGCCATGTTTTTAAGCCTATGTCTAGAAATATGAAAATTATCACCGTATTTTCAAATTGGGATTCTCGCGACTGCGGGGCCAGGTCCTACGAGTTGCTTTGGTCCCGGGGAGGTGTTTGTGCCACCCACGGGGCCGTTCGGCAGCTGTTTCGAGTTTTCACTCTCTAACGCCTTGTTTCTATGCCTAAGTCTAGCAATATGAAAATTACCATCGTATTCTCAAACCAGGAGTTCTGCGCCTATGCGGTCAGTTCCTACGAGTTACATTGGTCCCATGGGAGGTGTTGGTGCCACCCACGGGGCCGTTCGAGGGCTGTTTTTGGTTTTAACCCTGTAACGCTTTGTTTTTCTACTTAAGTATAGAAATATAAAAATTATCATCGTATTCTGAAGCCGGTAGTCCCGCGGCTGCACGGTCAGTTATTACGAGTTACATTGGTCCCATGGGAGGTGTTGGTGCCACCCATGGGGCCGTTCGGGTGATGTTTCGAGTTTTCACCCGCTAACACTATGTATTTAAGCCTAAGTCTAGAAATATGCAAATTATCGTAGGATTATCAAACCAGGAGACCCTTGACTGCGGGGTCATTTCGTATGAGTTACATTTGTCCCGTGGGAGGTGTGGGTGCCACCCAATGGGCCATTCATGGGCTATTTCGAGTTTTCACTTCTAATGCCATGTTTTTATGCCTAGGTCTAGAAATATGCAAATTACCATCGTATTCTCAAATCGGGAGTCTAGCGGGTGTGCGGGCAGTTCCTATGAGTTACATTGGTCTAGTGGGAGGTGTTGATGCCACCCATGGGGCCGTTCGGGGGCTATTTTGGGTTTTCACCATCTAACGCCTTGTTCTTAAGATGTAGTCTAGATATATGTAAATTACCATCGAATTCTCAAATCGGGAGTCCCGCGACTGCGCGATCACTTCCTACGAGTTACTTTGGACCCATGGGAGGTGTTAGTGCCATCCAGAGGGCTGTTCGGCTGCTGTTTCGAGTTTTCACCCTCTAACGCCATGTTTTTAAGCCTAAGTCTAGAAATATGCAAATTATCATTGTATTCTCAAACTGGGAGACCCGCGACTACGGGGTCAGTTCCAATGAGTTACATTGGTCTCGTGGGAGGTGTTGGTACCACCCACGGGACCGTTCGGGGGTTGTTTTGAGTTTTCACCCTCTAACGCCATATTTTCCTTAAATTTAGAAATATACAAATTATAGTCATATTCTCAAACCGGGAGTGCTGCGGCTATGCAGTCTATTCCTACGTGTTACATTGGTCCCGTGGAAGGTGTTGGTGCCATCCACGGGACCGTTCGGGGGCTGTTTCGAGTTTTCACCCTCTAACGCCATGTTTTTAAGCCTAAGTCTAAAAATATACAAATTATCATCGTATTCTCAAATCGAGAGTACCGCAACTAGGCGGTCAGTTTCTACGAGTTACATTGGTGCGGTAGGAGTTCTTGGTGCCACGCACGAGGCCGTTCGGAGGCTGTTTTGGGTTTTAACCCTCTAACGCCATCTTGTTAAGCCTAAGTCTAGATATATGAAAATTACCATCATATTTTTAAACCGTGAGTCCCACGACCGCGCGGTCAGTTCTTACGAGTTACATTGGTCCTCTGGGAGGTGTGGGTGCCACCCACGGGGCCGTTCGGAAGCTGTTTCGAGTTTTCCCCTCTAACGCCATGTTTTTAAGCCTATGTCTATAAATATGCAAATTATCGTCATATTCTCAAATTGGGATTCTCGCGACTGCGGGGTCAGGTCCTACGATTTGCATTGGTCCCGTGGGAGGTGTTGGTGCCACCCACGGGGCCGTTCTGGGGTTGTTTCGAGTTTTCACCCTCTAACGCCATATTTTTAAGCCTAAGTCTAAAAATATGCAAATTATCATTGTATTCTCAAACTGCGAGACTCGCGACTGCGGGGTCAGTTCGTATGAGTTACATTGGTCCCCTGGGAGGTGTTGGTACCACCCACGGGACCGTTCGGGGGTTGTTTCGAGCTTTCACCCACTAACCCAATGTTTTACTTAAGTCTAGAAATTTTCAAATTACCGTCATATTCTCAAACCGAGAGTTCCACGGCTATGCAGTCATTTCCTACGAGTTACATTGGTCACGTGGGAGGTGTTGGTGCCACCCACGGGCCCGTTCGGGTTCGGTTTCGAGTTTTCACCCTCTAACGCCACGTTATTAAGCCGAAGTCTAGAATACTCAAATTATCATTGTATTCTCAAATCGGGAGTCCCACGACTACGCGGTCAGTTCCTACGAGTTACATTGGTCCCATGGGAGGTGTTGGTGCCACCCATGGGGCCATTCAGGGGTTGTTTCGAGTTTTCACCCTCTAATGGCATGTTTTAAATCCTAAGTATAGAAATATACAAATTATCATCGTATTCTCAAATCGGGAGTCCCGTGACTGCGCGATCAGTTCCTACGAGTTACATTGGTCCCGTGGGAGGTGTTGGTGCCTCCCACGGGGCCGTTTGGCAGCTGTTTCGAGTTTTCACCCTCTAACGCCTTATTTCTTTGCCTAAGTCTAGCAATATGCAAATTACCGTTGAATTCTCAAACCAGGAGTTCCACGACTGCGCGGTCAGTTCCTGCGAGTTACATTGGTCCCATGGGAGGTGTAGGTGTAACCCACGGGGCCGTTCAAGGGCTATTTTGGGTTTTCACCCTGTAACGCCTTGTTTTTTATGCTTAAGTATAGAAATATACAAATTATCATCGTATTCTCAAGACGGGAGTAGTTACTACGAGCTACATTTTTCCCGTGGGAGGTGTTGGTGCCACCCACGGGGCCGTACGGGTGATGTTTCGAGTTTTCACCCGCTAACGCCATATATTTAAGCCTAAGTCCAGATATATGCAAATTACCGTACGATTCTAAAACCGGTAGACCCTTGACTTCGGGGTCAGTTCGTATGAGTTACATTTGTCCCATGGGAGGTGTTGGTGCCACCCAATGGGCGCCATTCGTGGGTTGTTTCGAGTTTTCACCTCTAACGCCATATTTTTATGCATAAGTCTAGATATATGCAAATTACCGTCGTATTCTCAAATCGGCAGTCTAGCGGGTTTGCGATCAGTTCCTATTAGTTACATTGGTCTAGTGGGAGGAGTTGATGCCACCCACGGGGCCGTTCGGGGGCTGTTTTGGGTTTTCATCATCTAACGCCTTGTTTTTAATCCGTAGTCTAAATATATGCAATTTACCGTTGAATTATCAAACCGAGAGTTTCGTGACTGCGCGGTCAGTTCCTACGAGGTACATTTGACCCATGGGAGGTGTTAGTGCCATCCACAGGGCCGTTAGACTACTGTTTCGAGTTTTCACCCTCTAACGCCATGTTTTTAAGCCTAAGTCTAGAAATATACAAATTATCATTGTATTCTCAAATCGGGAGACCCACGACTGCGGGGTCAGTTCCTACGAGTTGCATTGGTCCCATGGGAGGTGTTGGTACCACCCACGGGACCATTCGGAGGTTGTTTCGAGTTTTCACCCTCTACCGCCATGTTTTCCATAAATCTAGAAATATGCAAATTTCTGTCATATTCTCAAACCGGGAGTGCCGCGGCTATGAAGCCGGTTCTTACGAGTTACATTGGTCCCGTGGAAGGTGTTGGTGCCATCCACGGCACCGTTCGGGGGATGTTTCGAGTTTTCACCCTCTAACGCCATGTTTTTAAGCTTAAGTCTAAAAATATGCAACTTATCATCGTATTCTCAAATAGAGAGTACCGCGACTAGGCGGTCAGTTCCTACGAGTTACATTGGTCCCGTAGGAGGTCTTGGTGCCACGCACGAGGCCGTTCGGGGGCTGTTTTAGGTTTTAACCCTCTAACGCCATGTTTTTAAGCCTAAGTCTAGATATATGCAAATTACCATCATATTCTAAAACCGTTAGTGTCGCGACTGCGCGGTCATTTCTTACGAGTTTCATTGGTCCTGTGGGAGGTGTTGGTGCCACCCACGGGGCCGTTCGGGAGCTGTTTCGAGTTTTCCCCTGTAACGCCATGTTTTTAAGCCTATGTCTAGAAATATGCAAATTATCATCGTATTCTCAAATTAGGATTCTCACGACTGTGGGGTAAGGTCCTACGAGTTGCATTGGTCCCGTGGGAGGTGTTGGTGCCACCCACGGGGCCGTTCGGGGGCTCTTTCTAGTTTTCACCCTCTAACGCCATGTTTTTTAGCCTAAGTCTAGAAATATGAAAATTATCATTGTATTCTCAAACTGGGAGACTCGCGACTGCGGGGTCAGTTCGTATGAGTTACATTGGTCCCCTAGGAGGTGTTGGTACCACCCACGGGACCGTTCGGGGTTTATTTCGAGTTTTCAACCTCTAACATAATGTTTTCCTTAACTCTAGAAATTTGTAAATTACCATCATATTCTCAAACCGGGAATTCCACGGCTACGCAGTCAGTTCCTACGAGTGACATTGGTCACGTGGGAGGTGTTGGTGCCACCCACGGGGCAATTCGGGTTCTGTTTCGAGTTTTCACCCTCTAACGCCATGTTTTTTTGCCTAAGTCTAAAAATATGCAAATTATCATCGTATTCTCAAACCGAGAGTACCGCAACTGCGCGATCAGTTCGTACGAGTTACATTGGTCCCGTGGGAGGTGTTGGTGTCACCCACCCCGTTCGGGGGCTATTTTGCGTTTTCATCCTCTAACGTCATGTTTTTAAGCCTAAGTATAGAAATATGCAAATTAAAGTCGTATTCTCAAACCGGCAGTACCGCGACTGTGTGGTCAGTTCTTATGAGTTACATTGGTCCCGTGGGAGGTGTTGGTGCCACCTACGGGGCCGTTCGGGGGTTGTTTCGAGTTTTCACCCTCTAACGCCATCTTTTTAAGCCTAAGTCTAGAAATATGCAAATTATCGTCGTATTCTCAAAATTGGTAGTACTGCGACTGCATGGTCAGTTCCTATGAGTTACATTGGTCCCGTGGGAGGTGTTGGTGCGACCCACGGGGCCGTATAGAGGCTGTTTTGGGTTTTCACCCTCTAACGCCATATTTTTAAGCCTAAGTCTAGAAATATGCAAATTATCGTTGTTTTCTCAAACCGGGAGACCCACGACTGCAGGGTCAGTTCCTTCGAGTTACATTGGTCTTGTGGGAGGTGTTGGTACCACCCACGGGACCATTGGGGGGTTATTCTGAGTTTTCACCCTCTAACACCATGTTTTCCTTAAATGTAGAAATATCCAAATTTCAGTAATATTCTCAAATTGGGCATGCTGCGGCTATGCGATCAGTTCCTACGAGTTACATTGGTCTCGTGGGAGGTGTTGGTGCCTCCCACGGGGTCGTTCGGCAGCTGTTTCGAGTTTTCACCCTCTAACGCCTTATTTTTATGCTTAAGTCTAGCAATTTGCAAATTACTGTCATATTCTCAAACCAGGAGTTCCACAGCTACAGAGTCAGTTCGTACGAGTTACATTGGTCCCATGAGAGGTGTTGGTGCCACCCACGGGGCCTTTCGAGGGCTGTTTTGGGTTTTCACCCTGTAACGCCTTGTTTCTATGCTTAAGTATAAAAATATACAAATTATCATCGTATTCTCAAGCCGGGAGTCCTGCGGCTGCGCGGTCAGTTACTACGAGTTACATTGGTCCCGTGGGAGGTGTTGGTGCCACCCACAAGGCCGTTCGGATGCTGTTTCGAGTTTTCACCCGCTATCGCCAAGTATTTAAGCCTAAGTCTAGAAATATAAAAATTACCATAGGATTCTCGAACCGGGAGACCCTTGACTCTGGGGTCAGTTCGTATGTGTTACATTTGTCCCGTGGGAGGTGTTGGTGCCACCAATGGGGCCATCCGGGGCCTGTTTTGAGTTTTCACCTCTCACGTCATGTTTTTATGCCTAAGTCTAGAAATATGCAAATTACCGTCGTATTCTCAAACCAGGAGTCTAGCGGGTGTGCGGTCAGTTCCTCTGAGTTACATTGGTTTAGTGGGAGGTGTTGATGCCACCCACGGGGCCGCTAGGGGGATGTTTCGGGTTTTCACCATCTAACGCCTTATTTTTAAGCCTTAGTCTAGATATATACAAATTACCGTGATATTCTCAAACCGGGAGTCCCGTTACTGCGCGGTCAATTCCTACGAGTTACATTGGTCCCATGGGAGGTGTTAGTGCCATCCGCAGGGCCGTTCGGTGTCTGTTTCGAGTTTTCACCCTCTAACGCCAGGTTTTTAAGCCTAAGTCTAGAAATATTCAAATTATCATTATATTCTCAAACCGGGACACCCGCGACTACGGGGTCAGTTCCTACGAGTTACATTGGTCCCATGGGAGGTGTTGGTACCATCCACGGGACCGTTCGGGGGTTGTTTCGAGTTTTCACCCCCTAACGCCATGTTTTCCTTAAATCTAGAAATATGAAAATTACAGTCATATTCTCAAACTAGGAGTGTCGTGGCTATGCAGTCAGTTCCTACGAGTTACATTGGTACCGTGGGAGGTGTTGGTGCCATCCACTGGGACCGTTCGGGGGCTGTTTCGAGTTTTCACCCTCTAACGCCATGTTTTTAAGCCTAAGTCTAGAAATATGGAAATTATCGTCGTATTCTCAAATCGAGAGTACCGCGACTGCGCGGTCACTTCCTACAAGTTACATTGGTCCCGTGTGAGGTCTTGGTGCCACGCCCGAGGCCGTTTGGGGGCTGTTTTGGGTTTTAACCCTCCTAACGCCATGTTTTTAAGCCTAAGTCTAGATATATGCAAATAACCGTCATATTCTAAAACTATGAGTCCAACGACTGCGCGGTCAGTTCTTATGAGTTACATTGGTCCTGTGGGAGGTGTTGGTGCCACCCACGGGGCCGTTCGTGGGTTGTTTCGAGTTTTCCCCTCTAACACCATGTTTTTAAGCCTATGTCTAGAAATATGCAAATTATTGTCGTATTCTCAAATTGGGATTCTCGCGACTGCGGGGTCAGGTCCTATGAGTTGTATTGGTCCCGTGGGAGGTGATGGTGCCAACCACGGGGCCGTTCTGGGACTGTTTCGAGTTTTCACCCTCTAACGCAATGTTTTTATGCCTAAGTCTAAAAATATGCAAATTATCATTGTATTCTCAAACCCGGAGACTCGCGACTGTGGGGTCAGTTCGTATGAGTTACATTGGTCCCCTGGGAGGTGTTGGTACCACCCACGGGACCGTTCGTGGGTTGTTTCGGGGGTTGCCATGTCTTCGCAGTCAGTTCCTATGAGTTACAATGGTCACGTGGGAGGTGTTGGTGCCACCCACGGGGCTGTTCGGGGGCTGTTTCGAGTTTTCTCCCTCTAACGCCGTGTTTTTAAGCCTAAGTCTATAAATATGCAAATTATCATCGTATTCCCAAATCGAGTGTACCACGACTGTGCGGTCAGTTCCTACAAGTTACGTTGGTCCTGTGGAAGGTGTTGGTGCCACCCACAGGGCAACTAGGAGGATGTTTTGGGTTTTCCCCTCTAACGCCTTGTTTTTATGCCTAAGTCTATATATATGCAAATTACCATCATATTCTCTAATCGAGAGTCCCGTGGCTGCGCTATCAGTTCCTACGAGTTACATTGGTCCTGTGGGTGGTGTTGGTGCCACCCACGGGGCCGTTCGGGGCCTGTTTTGAGTTTTCACCCTCTAACGCCATATTTTTAAGCCCAAGTCTAGAAATATGCAAATGATTGTCGTATTCTGAAACCGGGAGACCCGCGACTGCGGGGTCAGTTCCCATGAGTTACATTGGTCCCGTGGGAGGTGTTGGTGCCACCCCCAGGGCCATTCGAGGGTTGTTTCGAGTTTTCATCCTCTAATGCCATGTTTTGTTTCAGTCTAGAAAAATGCAAATTATCATCATATTCTCAAACCGGGAGTACCGCGACTGCGTGGTCAGTTTCTATGAGTTATATTGGTCCATGGGAGGTGTTGGTGCCATGCACGGGCACGCTCGGGCGTTCTTTCGAGTTTTCACCCTCTAACGCCTTATTTTTATGCCTAAGTCTAGAAATATGCAAATTATCATCGTATTTTATAACCAGTAGTCGCGCGGCTGCGCGACCAGTTACTACGAGTTACATTGGTCCTGTGAGAGGTGTTGGTACCAACCACGAGGCCGTTCGGGGATTGTTTTGGGATTTCACCCTCTAACGCCATGTTTTTAAGCCTAAGTTTAGATATATGTGAATTACCGTCGTATTCTCAAACCGGGAGTCCCATGGCTGTGTGGTCAGTTCCTATGAGTTACATTGGTCCCGTAGGAGGTGTTGGTGCCACCCACTGGGCTGTTTGGGGGCTGTTTGGAGTTTTCACCCTCTAACGCCATATTTTAAAGCCTAAATTTAGAAATGTGCAAATTATTGTCGTATTCTCAAACCGGGAGACCCACGACTGCGGGGTCAATTCCTACGAGTTACATTGGTCCCGTGGAGGTGTTGGTGCTTTATCTCTCCTACTCTCAAATTTGGATAAGTTTTCCCTATCTTTACATACATAACAAGTACTGCCAAAAGTTCTAAGGTACTTAAGATTAGGCTTTTTATTGTACCAAAGTTCGTAAGGAGTTTGTTTGGAATTCTTTCTAAGATAGACCCTATTTATGATGTGACATGCAGTACAAATAGATTCTACCCAAAAGTATTTAGGTAAATTCTTGGCATGTAACATAACACGTGCCATCTCTTGAAGAGTACGATTCTTTCTCTTGGCAATTCCATTTTGTTGAGGAGTCTTAGGAGCACGGAATTCATGTTTGTAACCATTATAGTCACAGTATTCAATAATACCAGTGTCTTTGAATTCACCACCTCTATCACTACGAATTCTATTTACTTGAGTGTCCTTTTCATTTTCAATCCGAAGAAGAATTTTTAGGAAATTTTGAAAAGTGTCGGACTTTTGTTTTAAAAAGGCTACCCAAGTAAATCTGGTGAAGTCATCAACCATAACTAGAATATAACTGTGTCCACAGAGACTAACAGTTTGGGAGGGACCCATTAGGTCCATATGGATGATCTCCAATGGATTAGAGGTATGAATATAATTAACTTTCTTATGAGGTGCATTAAAATTTTTACCTTCCTGACAAGGACCACAGACAATATTAGGAATGGGTTTGATTTTAGGAACTCCTCTAACTATTTCCTGAGAGGTCGGTCTACTAAGATTATCGTAATTTATATGACCCATTCTGTTATGCCATATCTCGTTGTCGTCCATTATGGCAACATTATAGATTTTAGAATTATTCATGACAGTATAGCAATTGTCAGGGGTTCTGAATCCTGTAATTATGCATTCACCTTTATCATTTAAAATTTTGCAATTGTTCTTTCAAAAGGTAACAGTATGATCTGAGTCACAAAATTGTGAAATTCTAAGTAGATTTGCCTTAAGACCTTTAACTAGAAGGACATTTTCAAGAACAAGAAGTCAATCTTCTTGGAGAGTTCCTTTGCCTATGATTTGAGATGAAACTCCATCACCAAAAATGACTTTACCACCAGCAAAGCTGGTTTTGTTTAAAAGTTTAGTTTCATCCCCAGTCATGTGCTTAGAACATCCAGATTCTAAATACCAACCGAATGATGTGTGTTGATCTTTTAGAGTAGTAACAACTATGTTACACTTCATCTGAGGTAATAGATCATCTTTTCTAACCCAAATTGCTCTAGTTTTCATTTTGCGCTTATTATCTCTCAATTGATAAAATTTGCGAGCATTGGATTTTTGCTGAAAAATGTTTTGCGCATGATTTTGAATTTTATGAAAGACTTGAGCATTTGGTTTAGGAAAGTGCTTAGGATTCTTTCTAGGAAATGTTCTTTTAGGTTTGGTCTTTCTCTTTCTATAATTAGAGTTTTTATCTGGTTGTCTAGGAAATATATAATTGTTGCGGCTCCTTTTAGAATAGTTAAAGTTCTGATAGATATGAGGATTATAGACAGGTTTAACTAGTCTCCTAGCATATCAACCATCAAAAGAGTGACCGTATATGTCGCAGTAGGAGCAGTAAAGATTGCTCAAAATAGGGGTCTCCTTAGGAAAGTCTCTAAACAAAGGTTTTAAGGAATTTTGAGGTTGAACTCTATTCCTAGGTAGTACAGGTTTGAATGTAGATTCACTCTTTCTAATAAAGGGTCAGACGTATTTAGCCTTAGGTGAACTTTCATGTTTAGAGCAACTTGATCCCCCAATGTTAAAATTTTGATGTTTTGAATCAAACTCAGTTTTTAGAGAATGAAAGTCTGGGCATGTTTCAATAGGCCTTTTGCCTCCTGACACAAACTTGATAGGTTCAAAAGATTTTGTTTGTGTCTTCAAATTGGGGCAAAACCCTATTCCAGTTCGATCATCAGAATTGGTTTTTGATTCAGCAACAAATTCATCAAAACAGTTTGAATTATTTTCAAATTTTGTAAATTTTTTGAAAACAGTTGCTGTCTTTTCTTTAGTTTGTTCCAATTCTAACAATGTCCCTTTGTACTTTTTCTCCAGAATTTCATTTATTTCAGTCAAATTTCTGAGTTTTTCATCAAACATTTTAATTTCACTTTCATGAGTTAAACATTGGGTAGTATACTCTTCAGCATTCAATTTGACCATCAGGCTTAGATCTTCTAGTTTTTTGGTGAGATCTTTCATAATTTTTTCTAGTCTAGTGCTTTTCTTGAGAGTTTTAGAATAAAGTGTGT
This sequence comes from Sambucus nigra, assembly GCA_949130495.1. NCBI lineage: Eukaryota > Viridiplantae > Streptophyta > Magnoliopsida > Dipsacales > Adoxaceae > Sambucus > Sambucus nigra. The sequence continues at coordinate 143,683,670 of OX422212.1, forward strand.
GAATGTCTGGGAGGTCTTCATTGTTCGAGTCACTAAGTGTAGTGTGTGAAGTGACCCCTAAGGATTCATTCTTTGAACTCACACACACATTGACATCGTCATTATCGCTTTCCCTTTAACTCACACACCCCGAAGAAGAGATAGCAATATTCTCAGTAATCAAAACATCTAAACCAGTAACAACAATATTAGTAACATCAGACGTAGAGTTAATAGATTCTTCCTCACTAACAAGCACATGCATATCATCATTATAGATAATCTTGGCAAATAAAGACATGCAAGGGTCAAAAACATCAGTTGACTCAGGTTCCTCATTTTCAGAGTCACTTGAATCATCCCATGTTTTGCAAATGTTGGCTCTAGTGTGTTTGTTTTGAGTATTCAAGTTAACTCTACAGTCTTGTGCAATGTGTCCCAATTTACCACATCTATAGCATTCAGTCTTCTTAAGGTCTCTCTTAGGTCTAATGTGAGAGTCCTTGTGATTTTTGTCATTTCTTTTCTCACGAGGTCTGTGATTAGAGGGAGTTGGATAATTTGACTTGCCTTGTTTATTTGCCATTTTGTTTCTAAACTTAATGATTTTCTTAAACTACTTTGACATTAAGTCAATCTGATTGTCCAAACTCTCTATATCGCATTCCTCATCAGAGTCATCATTGGAAGTATTAAACTCAGGCTTAATCAATTTAGAAGAAAATCTTAGATTGGAACTAGTCTGTTTTCTATGAGACTGGGCCAGTTATTTCTTAAATTCCAGTTCCATTTCCATAGTTCTTAATTTACTACTGAGTAGTTCAGGAGTGAGATTAATATCACACATTTCCTTAATAGAATATCTTTTGTTATCAAATTTCTGTGGTAATGATCTCAGAATTTTAGATATAATTTCTTGTCTTTCATAAGTTATCCCATTAGCATGCAGTTTGGTCACAATATCAGTCGGGTTCATATAGAAGTCAACAAATGACTCAGTCTCAGACATAATTAGAGAATTATACTGTTGAATGAGCATTTGAGTTTTAGCATCCTTAACTCTAGTGTCCCCTTCATGAGCAGTAACTAAAATGTCCCAAGCTTCCTTAGAAGTGGTACAGGATGAGATTCTTTTGAACTCATGTTCATTTATAGACATAAATATGGCATTCTTTCCTTTGTTATTATTTCAAGAAACTTGTTTCTCTTCTTGAGTGAACTCACTTAATGCTTTCTTAACCCTCTCATTACTTCCTTCAGTGGATGGTTTTGTAGGAAAAGTGTAACCATTTTCAACAATGTCCCAGACATCATCTCCCAGAGTTCCTCGAATGAAAGCAATCATTTTTACTTTCCAGTAAGCAAAATTGGTTCCATCAAAGATAAAAGTCTGGTCAAGTTACCAAATCTTTCATTTTTCTCGTCCATATTTGATTTTCAGAAAAAAAATTCAGAAACACAGGATCTCTTTAAAAGAAGTTTACCAAGCTCTGATACCAATTGAAAATATGTTACTAAAGCCGTTTATTAAAAATAAACTATTTAAGTAACTCCGATCCGTTTTTTGAGGAAACTCTTTTCTTGAAAAATCAAAACTATTTGAATAGAAGATGTGTTTAACAAAATAGTATGTTCGAGATCTATTCAAGATTTGAATAACACGTTTATAAAACAGTTTAAACAAACTTTAAACTCAGCACAACCAAGAATGAGATGAGGAGATGTAGAAAGATTAAGTTCACGATTTTTTACGTGGTAAAACCTCACCAATTGAGGAAACATCCACGACTCCCTCTACGGAGTAAAATGAAAAAAAATCCACTAAAACAAATTTATGAGTTAGAAACTATATAACTAACATGCATACAACTCAGACCTATATAAGTTTAGGAATGTACCCTCTGGTGTCCTTATAACTTCTCTGCAGTTCCGATTGTAGATGTTGTTCTCCCAATTTGTTAACTTCTGATTTGTTCCAGCACTTTACGTCGACTCTTGTTCACAAGATCTTATTACCAACACTTTTCGTGTTATAGTGTGAAACACACTCACACTTATCAAGTACAAACAGTCCCAGAAAATTACATATAAGGCTATATCCAGTGATTTTTCTTTTTCTCTCTTCTCAAAAAACTTTGAACCTGTTTGACCTTTAAATCAATCCCAGAATCCACGGATATCTTGCTTAGAAGACAGTCAAGATCTTAATCAATCTCAGAGTTTTGAAAAGATTTTCGAGATTGAAAACCTCCAAGTGTGATTCCAAACTAGGTCAAAGGTTTAGTTTTAAGAGAACTAGAAACAGAAAACATTTATTGTTGATTTAGAGATAAAAATAATTTTCAGAAAAGAATCAACAATATATTTCTCAAGATGAGAAATAAACTATGTAGATCTAAGTGTGATTTAACATGCAGAACATAGATCTGAAATTTCTATGAAGAAGAAAATAGATCTAAGTAAACAGTTTAAGTTGGAAACAAGATCTAACGAACAAGAGGTTACAGCAACACAAATATCTCTCAAAAACTCAAGAACACTCAGGGTAGTGTTTTGGATATGTAGGAGTTTTTTGTGGAGTGCTTGGTTTGAAAGAGGATTGACGAACAGCGGTTAGGGTTAGGGTTTCTAACTCTCTCTCTCTTTCTTTGTGGTTTATCTCTTCTCTCTTCTCTCTACTCTCTCTTTTTTATTCTCAGGAACGAATTGGCCAAAAGTCTTGGACGACTGAGAGGAGGATCCTTTTTTTAGGACGAAGGGAAGGATCGAGAAGCAGGTTCAAAAATAAGGGTCAGGATTGAGTCAATCTGGTTTGACTTAAATCCAAGGGCTCACAGAAAGCGGTGATTAAAAGTCACATGATTGGTTCAGGAGGGATACACAGGGATTACCAAAGAAAGCATGCAGGATGTTGATAAGGTTTGATCCAACGGTTGTAAAGATACGCGATTGTATACTCAGTGAAGAAACACAAATCCCACCAATCAGTAAGCAACAGGTGTTAACCAATAAATCGATATAAAACGTGCGTCAAAAATTAATTACAACCAAACCCTGAAGTCTCTGCCGCTTTTGGTTTCTACCCAAACCAACTTTGAGCTAATAAACCCATTAATCAATAATTAGAGATTGAACCCACAAACTTCTAAAATCAAGTTTTAATTAATAAAACATTTATTAAAAATGTTTATAAAATCACAAAAAAATATTTAAAAATAAAATTTAGGGATTTAAACATACTCGACATATGTACACACATAAATATGCAATATGACATGTACATGATGCCTTCTACTGTGTGTGAGTGTTGGTAATTAGATCTAGATCACAAAAAGATATATGAATGAAATAGAAAACCAATCTCTGAGGCTCTTTGGTTTCAAGGATGGACAGAATTTTGTCACAATTTCCAAACTAGATGAGCACTTATACAATATAGACTCAAGTGAGTCAAGAGTATAAGGGCTTCATTGGTGCCAACCACGGGGCCGTTCGAGGGGTATTTCGAGTTTTCTCCCGCTAACACCATATTTTTAAGCCTAAGTCTAGAAATATTCAAATTACCATCGTATTCTCAAACTGGGAGACCCGCGATCGCGGGGTCAGTTTGTACGAGTTACATTGGTCCTGTGGGAGGTATTGGTGCCACCCATGGGGCCATTCGGGGGATGTTTCGAGTTTTCACCTCTAATGCCATGTTTTTATGCCTAAGTCTAGAAATATGCAAATTACCATCGTATTCTCAAATCGAGAGTCTAGTGGTTGTGCGATAAGTTCCTATGAGTTAAATTGGTCTGGTGGGAGGTGTTGATGCCACCCACAGGGCAGTTCGGGGGCAATTTTGGGTTTTCACCCAATATCGCCTTGTTTTAAAGCCTAAGTCTAGATATATGCAAATTACCATTGTATTCTCAAACTGGAAGTCCCGCGACTGCGCTGTCAGTTCCTACGAGTTACATTGGTCCCATGGGAGGTGTTAGTGCCACCCATAGGGCCGTTCGGGGGCTGTTTCAAGTTTTCACCCTCTAACGCCATGATTTTAAGCCTAAGTCTAGAAATATGCAAATTATCATCGTATTCTCAAACCGGGAGACCCACGATTGCGGGGTTAGTTCCTACGAGTTATATTGGTCCCGTGGGAGGTGTTGGTCCCATCAACGGGGCCATTCGGGGGCTGTTTTGAGTTTTCACCCTCTGACGCCATATTTTTAAGCCTAAGTCTGTAAATATGCAAATTATCATTATATTCTAAAACCAGGAGACCCGCGACTTCGGAGTCAGTTCGTATGAGTTACATTGGTCCCATGGGAGGTGTTGGTTCCATCAACAGGGCCATTCGGGGGCAGTTTTGAGTTTTCACCCTCTAACGCCATGTTTTTAAGCCTAAGTCTAGAAATATCCAAATTATCGTCATATTCTCAAACTGAGAGTACCGCGATTGCGCGGTCAGTTGCTACGAGTTACGTTGGTCTCGTGGGAGGGCTTGGTGCCACCCACGGGGTAGTTCGGGAGCTGTTTCGAGTTTTCTCATCTAACTCCATATTTTTAAGCCTAAGTCTAGCAATATGAAAATTATCATCATATACTCTAACTGGGAGACTCGCGATTGCGGGGACAGGTCCTACGAGTTACATTGGTCCCGTGGGAGGTGTTGGTGCCACCCACTAGGCCGTTCGGGGGATGTTTCGGGTTTTGACCCTCTAACGCCATGTTTTTAAGCCTAAGTCTAGAAATAAAAAATTTATCATTGTATTCTCAAATCGGGAGACCCATGACTGTGGGGTCAGTTCCTACGAGTTACATTGGTCATGTGGGAGGTGTTGGTTCCATCAACAGGGCCATTCGGGTGCAGTTTCGAGTTTTCACCCTCTAACGCCATGTTTTTAAGCCTAAGTCTAGAAATATGCAAAGTATTATTATATTCTAAAATCGGGAGACCCGCGACTCTGGGGTCAGTTCCTATGAGTTACATTGGTCCCATGGGAGGTGTTGGTGCCACCCACGGGGTCGTTCGGGGGCTGTTTCGAGTTTTCACCCTCTAACGCCATGTTTTTAACTCTAAGTCTAGAAATCTTCAAATTATCATCGTATTCTCAAATCGAGAGTACTGCTACTGTGCGGTCAGTTGCTACGAGTTACATTGGTCCCGTGAGAGGTGTTGGTGCCACCCGTGGGGACGTTCGGGGGTTGTTTCGAGTTTTCACCCTCTAACGCCATGTTTTAAAGGCAAAGTCTAGATATATGCAAATTACCATCGTATTCTTAAATCGGGAGTCCCGCGGCTGCGTGGACAGTTCCTACGAGTTACATTGGTCCCGTGAGAGGTGTTGGTGCCACCCACGGGGCCGTTCGGGGGCTGTTTTGAGTTTTCACCCTCTAACGCCATGTTTTTAAGCCTAGGTCTAGAAAAATACAAATTATCGTCCTATGCTCAAACCGAGAGACTCACGACTACGAGGTCAGTTCCTACGAATTACATGGGTCCCGCGGGAGGTGTTGGTGCCACCCGTGGGGCCATTCGGGGGTTGTTTCGAGTTTTCACCCTCTGGCGCCTTATTTTTATGCCTAAGTATAAAAATTATTCAAATTACCATCGTATTCTCAAATCGGGAGTCTCGCAGCTCTACGATCAGTTCCTACAAGTTACATTGGTCCTGTGGGAGGTGTTGGTGCCACCCATAGGGCCGTTCGGGGGCTGTTTTGGGTTTTCACCCTCTAATGCTTTGTTTTTACGCCTAAGTCTAGAAATATGAAAATTTCCATCGTATTCTCTAGTCAGGAGTCTCGTGGCTGCGTGGTTAGTTCCTACGAGTTACATTGGTCCCGTGGCAGGTGTTGGTGCCACCTAAGGGGCCGTTCGGGGAAAGTTTAGAGTTTTCACCCTCCAACGCCATGTTTTTAAGCCTAAGTCTAGAAATATGCAAATTATTATCGTATTATCAAACCGGGAGACCCGCGATAGCGGGGTCACTTCCCATGAGTTACATTGGTCTCGTGGGAGGTGTTGGTGCCACCCACAGGGCCATTCGGGGGTTGTTTCAATTTTTCACCATCTAACGCCATGTTTTTCTTATGTCTAGAAATACGCAAATTACCGGCGTATTCTGAAACTGGGAATATCGTAGCTGCGTGGTCAGTTTCTACGAGTTACATTGATCCCGTGGGAGGTGTTGGTGCCCCACACAGGGACGTTCGGGGGTTCTTTTGAGTTTTCACCCTCTAACGCCTTATTTTATCCCTAAGCCTAGAAATATTCAAATTAACGCCATATTCTCCAACCGGGAGACGCGCGATTGCACGGTCAGTTCCTACGAGTTACATTGGTCCTGTGAGAGGTGTTGGTGCCACCCACGTGGCTGTTCGGGGTTTTTTTTGGGATTTCACCCTCTAACGCCATGTTTTTAAGACAAGTCTAGATATATGTGAATTACCGTAGTAATCTCAAACCGTGAGTCTCACGGCTACGCAGCCAGTTCCTATGAGTTACATTGATCCCGTGGGAAGTGTTGGTACCACCCACGGGGCCGTTCGGGGGTTGTTTCGAGTTTTCACCCTCTGACGCCATGTTTTTAAGCCTAAGTCTAGAAATATGCAAATTACTGTTGTATTCTGATATCGGGAGTCTAGCGGCTGCGCGGTCAGTTCCTACGAGTTACATTGGTCTAGTGCGAGGTGTTGATGCCACCCTTGGGGCCGTTCGGGGGTTGTTTTGAGTGTTCACCCTCTAATGCCATGTTTTTAAGCTTAAGTCTATATATATTCAAATTACCATCGTATTCTCAAACCGGGAGTCCCGCGACTGCGCGGTCAGTTCCTACGAGTTACATTGGTCCCGTGGGAGGTGTTAGTGCCACCCACGGGGCCGTTTGGGGGCTATTTCGAGTTTTCACCCTCTAACGCCATGTTTTTAAGCCTAAGTCTAAAAATATGCAAATTATCATCATATTCCCAAACCGGGAGACCGGCGACTGCGGGGCCAATTCCTACGAGTTACATTAGTCCCGTGGGAGGTGTTGGTACCACCCACGGGGACATTCGGGGGTTATTTCGAGTTTTCACCCTCTAACGCCATGTTTTACTTAAGTCTAGATATATATAAATTACCATTGTATTCTCAAACCGGGAGTCCCGCGGCTGCGCGGTCAGTTCCTACGAGTTACATTGGTCCCGTGAGAGGTGTTGGTGCCAACCACGTGGCCGTTCGGGGGATCTTTTGGGTTTTCACCCTCTAACGCCATGTTTTTAAGCCTAAGTCGGGATATATGCAAATTACTGTCGAATTATCAAATCGGGAGTCCCGCGATTGCGCGATCAGTTCGTATGATTTACATTGGTCCCGTGTGAGGTGTTGGTGCCACCCACGGGGATGTTCTGGGGTTGTTTCGAGTTTTCACCCTCTAACGCCATGTTTTTAAGCCTAAGTATTGAAATATGTAAATTATTGTCGTATTCTCAAACCCGGAGACCCGCGACTGCGGAGTTAGTTTCTACGAGTTACATTGGTCCCGTGGGAGGTATTGGTGCCAACCACGGGGCCATTCGGCGGCTGTTTCGAGTTTTCACCCTCTAACGCCTTATTTTTATGCCTAAGTCTAGGAATATGCAAATTACCATCGTATTCTCAAACCGGGAGTACCGCGGCTACGTGGTCCTTTCCTATGAGTTACATTGGTCCCATGGGAGGTGTTGGTGCCACCCATGGGGCCGTTCGGGGGTTGTTTCGTGTTTTAACCCTCTAACGCCATGTTTTTAAGCCTAAGTCCAGAAATATGCAAATTATCATTGTAGTTTCAAATCGGGAGACCCGCGACTGAGGGGTCAGTTCCGACGAGTTACATTAGTCCAATGGGAGGTGTTGGTGCCACCCACGGTGTCGTTCAGGGGTTGTTTCGAGTTCTCACCCTCTAATGCCATGTTTTGCTTAAGTCTAGAGACATGCAAATTACCATCATATTCTCAAGCCGGGAGTCCTGCGGCTACGTAGTCAGTTCCTACCAGTTAGATTGGTCTCGTGGGAGGTGTTAGTGTCAACCACATGGCCGTTCGGGGGCTGTTTCGAGTTTTCACCCTCTAACGCCATGTTTTTAATCCTAAGTCCAGAAATATGAAAATTATCATCGTATTTTCAAATCGGGAGACCCGCGACTGCTTGGTCAGGTCCGACGAGTTACATTGGTCCCATGGGAGGTGTTAGTGCTACGCACGGCGACGTTCGTGGGTTGTTTCTAGTTTTCACCCTCTAACGCCTTGTTTTTAAGCCTAAGTCTAGAAATATGCAAATTATCATCGTATTTTCAAACCGGGAGACCCGCGACTGCGAGGTCAGTTCCTACGAGTTACTTTATTACCATGGGAGGTGTTGGTGCCACCCACGGGTCTGTTAGGGGGCTATTTCGAGTTTTCACCCTCTAACGCCTTATTTTTATGCCTAATTCTATAAATATGCAAATTACAGTCTTATTCTGAAATCGGGAGTCATGCGACTACGCGGTCAGTTCCTACAAGTTACATTGGTCCCGTGGAAGGTGTTGGTGCCACCCACGGGCCTGTTCGGGGGTTGTTTTGAGTTTTCACCCTCTAACGCCATGTTTTTAAACCTAAGTATAAAAATATGTAATTTATTATCATATTCTCAAACCGGGAGACCCACGACTGCGGAGTGAGTTCCTACGAGTTACATTGGTCCCTTGGCAGGTGTTGGTGCCAACCACGGGGCCGTTCGGCGGCTGTTTCGAATTTTCACCCTCTAACGCCTTCTTTTTATTCCTAAGTCTAGAAATATGCCAATTACCATGTATTCTCAAACCGGGAGTACCGCGGCTGCGCGGTCCGTTCCTATGAGTTACATTGGTACCATGGGAGGTGTTGGTGCCACCCACGGGGCCGTTCGAGGGTTGTTTTGGGTTTTCACCCTCAAACGCCTTATTTTTATGCCTAAGTCTATAAATATGCAAATTATCATCGTATTTTCAAATCGGGAGACCCGCGACTGCGGGGTCAATTCCGATGAGTTACATTGGTCCCATGGGAGGTGATGGTGCCACCCACGGGGCCGTTCGGGGGTTGTTTTGATTTTTCACCGTCTAACGCCATGTTTTTAAGCCTAAGTCTAGAAATATGCAAATTATCATTTCATTTTCAAATCGGGAGACCCGCGACTGCGGGGTCAATTCCAACGAGTTACATTGGTCCCATTGGAGGTGTTAGTGCCGTTCAGGGGTTGTTTCGAGCTTTCACCCTCTAACGCCGTGTTTTGCTTCAGTCTAGAGATATGAAAATTATCATCATATTCTCAAACCGAGAGTCTCGTGGCTACGCACTCAGTTCCTACGAGTTAGATTGGTCCCGTGGGAGGTGTTGGTGCCACTTACGGGCCGTTCAGGGGTTGTTTCGTGTTTTTACCCTCTAATGCCATGTTTTTAAGCCGAAGTCCAGAAATATAAAAACTATCATCGTATTTTCAAATTAGGAGACCCGCGACTGCTTGGTCAGTTTTGACGAGTTACATTGGTCCCATGGGTGGTGTTGGTGCTACCCACGAGGCCGTTCGAGGGCTGTTTTGGGGTTTCACCCTCTAACGCCTTATTTTTAAGCCTAAGTCTAGAAATATGCAAATTATCATCGTATTTTCAAATTGGGAGACCCATGACTGCGGGGTCAATTCTGATGAGTTACATTGGTCCCATGGGAGGTGTTGGTGCTACCCACGGGGCCGTTCGGGGGTTATTTCGAGTTTTCACCATCTAATACCTTATTTTTGTGCCTAATTCTATAAATATGCAAATTACCATCGTATTCTCAAACCGGGAGTCTAGCGGGGGCGTGGTCAGTTCCTATGAGTTACATTGGTCCCGTGGGAGGTGTTGGTGCCACCCACGGGGTCGTTCGGGAGCAATTTTTAGATTTCACCCTCTAATGCCATGTTTTTAAGCCTAAGTCTATATATATGCAAATTACCGTCATATTCTCAAACCGAGAGTCCCGCAGCTACGCGGCCAGTTCCAACGAGTTACAATGGTCCCATGGGAGGTGTTGGTGCCACCCACGGGGCCGTTCGGGGGCTGTTTCGAGCTTTCACCTTCTAACGCCATGCTTTTAAGCCTAGGTCTAAAAATATGCAAATTATCAATGTACTCTAAAATCGGGAGACCCCCGACTCCGAGGTCAGTTCGTATGAGTTACATCGGTCCCGTGGGAGGTGTCGGTAGCACCCACGGGACGGTTCGGGGGTTGTTTTGAATTTTCACCCTCAAACGCCTTATTTTGCTTAAGTCTAGAAATATGCAAATTTCCATCATATTATCAAACTGGGAGTGCCGCGGCTACGCAGTCAGTTCCTACGAGTTACATGGGTCTAGTGGGAGGTGTTGGTGACACCCACGGGGCTGTTTTGGGTTTTCACTCTCTAACGCCATGTTTTTAAGACTAAGTCTAGATATATGCAAATTACCATCGTATTCTCAAATCAGGAGTCCCGCGGCTGCGCGAACAGTTCCAACGAGTTACATTGGTCCCGTGAGAGGTGTTGGTGCACCCGTGGAGCCGTTCGGGGGTTGTTTCGAGTTTTCACCCTCTAACGCCATGTTTTTAAGCCTAGGTATAGAAATATACAAATTATCGTCGTATTCTCAAACAGGGAGACCCGCGACTGCGAGGTCAGCTCCTACGAAATACATTGGTCCCGCGGGAGGTGTTGGTGCCACCCTTGGGGCCGTTCGGGGCCTGTTTCGAGTTTTCCCCTATAACACTATGTTTTTAAGCCTAAGTCTAGAAATATGCAAATTATCATCATATTCTCAAACTGGGAGACTCGCGATTGCGGGGTCAGGTCCTACGAGTTACATTGGTCCCGTGGGAGGTGTTTGTGCCACCCACTGAGCAGTTCGGGGGCTGTTTCGAGTTTTGACCCTCTAACGCCATGTTTTTGAACCTAAGTCAAGAAATATACAAATTATCATTGGATTCTCAAATCGGGAGACCCATAACTGCGGGGTCAGTTCCTACGAGTTACATTGGTCCCGTGGGAGGTGTTGGTTCCATCAATAGGGCCATTCGGGGGCAGTTTCTAGTTTTCACCCTCTAATGCCATGTTTTTAAGCCTAAGTCTAGAAATATGCAAATTATCATTATATTCTAAAATTGGGAGACCCGCGACTCTAGGGTCAGTTCGTATGAGTTACATCGGTCCCGTGGGAGGTGTTGGTACCACCCACGGGACCGTTTGGGGGTTGTTTCGAATTCTCACCCTCTAACGCCATGTTTTGCTTAAGTCTAAAAATATAAAAATTTCCATCATATTCTAAAACCGGGAGTGCCGCGGCTACGCAGCCAGTTCCTATGAGTTACATTGGTCCCGTGGGAGGTGTTGGTGCCACCCACGGGGTCGTTCGGGGGCTGTTTCGAGTTTTCACCCTCTAACGCCATGTTTTTAACTCTAAGTCTAGAAATCTACAAATTATTGTTGTATTCTCAAATCGAGAGTACTGCCACTGTGCAATCAGTTCCTACGAGTTACATTTGTCCCGTGAGAGGTGTTGGTGCCACCCGTGGGGCCGTTCGGGGGCTGTTTCAAGTTTTCACCCTCTAACGCCATGTTTTAAAGGCAAAGTCTAGATATATGCAAATTACCATCGTATTCTTAAATCGGGAGTCCCGCGGCTGCGTAGACAGTTCCTACGAGTTACATTGGTCCCGTGAGAGGTGTTGGTGCCACCCACGGGGCCGTTCGGGGGTTGTTTCGAGTTTTCACCATATAACGCTTTGTTTTTAAGCCTAGGTCTAGAAAAACACAAATTATCATCCTATTCTCAAATCGGGAGACTCACGACTACGAGGTCAGTTCCTACGAATTACATCGGTCCCGCGGGAGGTGTTGGTGCCACCCGTGGGGCCATTCGGGGGTTGTTTCAAGTTTTCACCCTCTAGCGCCTTGTTTTTATGTCTAAATATAAAAATTATTCAAATTACCGTCGTATTCTCAAACCGGGAGTCTCGCAGCTCTGCGGTCAGTTCCTACGAGTTACATTGGTCCTGTGGGAGGTGTTGGTGCCACCCATAGGGCCGTTCGGGGGCGGTTTTGGGTTTTCACCCTCTAATGCCTTATTTTTATGCTTAAGTCTAGAAATATGAAAATTACCATCGTATTCTCTATTCAGGAGTCCCGCGGCTGCGTGGTTAGTTCCTACGAGTTATATTGGTCCCGTGGGAGGTGTTGGTGCCACCCACGGGGAAGTTCGGGGGAAGTTTCGAGTTTTCACCCTCCAACGCCATGTTTTTAAGCCTAAGTCTAGAAATATGCAAATTATTATCGTATTATCAAACCGGGAGACCCGCGATAGCGGGGTCACTTCCCATGAGTTACATTGGTCTCGTGGGAGGTGTTGGTGCCACCCACAGGGCCATTCGGGGGTTGTTTTGAGTTTTCACCATCTAACGCCATGTTTTTCTTATGTCTAAAAATATGCAAATTATCGGCGTAATCTGAAACTGGGAGTATCGCAGCTGCGTGGTCAGTTTCTATGAGTTACATTGATCCCGTGGGAGATGTTGATGCCCCACACAGGGACGTTCGGGGGTTCTTTCGAATTTTCACCCTCTAACGCCTTATTTTATCCCTAAGCCTAGAAATATGCAAATTAACACCATATTCTCAAACCAGGAGACGCGCGGTTGCACTGTCAGTTCCTACGAGTTACATTGGTCCTGTGAGAGGTGTTGGTGCCACCCACGTGGCTGTTCGGGGGTTATTTTGGTATTTCACCCTCTAACGCCATGTTTTTAAGCCTAAGTCTAGATATATGCGAATTACCATAGTAATCTCAAACCGTGAGTCCCACGACTGCGCGGTCAGTTCCTACGCGTTATATTGATCCTGTGGGAGGTGTTGCTACCACCCACGGGGCCGTTCGGGGGCTGTTTCGAGTTTTCACCCTCTAACGCCATGTTTTTAATCCTAAGTCTAGAAATATGCAAATTAATGTCGTATTCTGATATAGGGAGTCCAGTGGCTGTGCGGTCAGTTCCTACGAGTTACATTGGTCTAGTGCGAGGTGTTGATGCCACCCATGGGGCCGTTCGGGGGTTGTTTTGAGTTTTCACCCTCTAACGCCATGTTTTTAAGCTTAAGTCTATATATATGAAAATTACCATCGTATTCTCAAACCGGGAGTCCCGCGGCTACGCGGTCAGTTCCTACGAGTTACATTGGTCCCGTGAGAGGTGTTGGTGCCAACCACGTGGCCGTTCGGGGGCTGTTTTGGGTTTTCACCCTCTAACGCCATGTTTTTAAGCCTAAGTCTGGATATATTCAAATTACCTTCGTATTCTCAAACCGGGAGTCCCGCAATTGCGCGGTCAGTTCCTATGAGTTACATTGGTCCCGTGTGAGGTGTTGGTGCCACCCACGGGGATGTTCTGGGGTTGTTTCGAGTTTTCACCCTCTAACGCCATGTTTTTAAGCCTAAGTATAGAAATATGTAAATTATTGTCGTATTCTCAAACCTGGAGACCCGCGACTTCGGAGTGATTTCCTACGAGTTACATTGGTCCCGTGGGAGGTGTTGGTGCCAACCACGGGGCCATTCGGCGGCTGTTTCGAGTTTTCACCCTCTAACGCCTTATTTTTATGCTAAAGTCTAGGAATATGCAAATTACCATCGTATTCTCAAACCGGGAGTACCGCGGCTTCGCGGTCCTTTCCTATGAGTTACATTGGTCCCAAGGGAGGTGTTGGTGCCACCCACGGGGCCGTTCACGGGTTGTTTCAAGTTTTCACCCTCTAACGCCATGTTTTTAAGCCTAAGTCCAGAAATATGCAAATTATCATTGTATTTTCAAATCGGGAGACCCGCGACTGCGGGGTCAGTTCCGACGAGTTAAATTAGTTCAATGGGAGTTGTTGGTGCCGCCCACGGTGTCGTTCAGGGGTTGTTTCGAGTTCTCACCCTCTAACGCCATGTTTTGCTTAAGTCTAGAGATATGCAAATTACCATCATATTCTCAAGCCGGGAGTCCTGCGGCCACATAGTCAGTTCCTACCAGTTAGATTGGTCTCGTGGGAGGTGTTAGTGTCAACCATGTGGCCGTTCGGAGGCTGTTTCGAGTTTTCACCCTCTAACGCAATGTTTTTTATCCTAAGTCCATAAATATTAAAATTATCATCGTATTTTCAAATCGGGAGACCCGCGACTGCTTGGTCAGTTCATACGAGTTACATTGGTCCCATGGGAGGTGTTGGTGCTACGCACGGCGACGTTCGGGGGTTGTTTCGAGTTTTCATCTTCTAACGCCTTGTTTTTAAGCCTAAGTCTCGAAATATGCAAATTATCGTCGTATTTTCAAACAGGGAGACCCGCGACTGCGAGGTCAGTTCCTACGAGTTACTTTATTACCATGGGAGGTGTTGGTGCCACCCACTGGTCCGTTAGGGGGCTATTTCGAGTTTTCACCCTCTAACGCCTTATTTTTATGCCTAATTCTATAAATATGCAAATTACTGTCTTATTCTCAAATCAGGAGTCATGCGACTATGCGGTCAGTTCCTACAAGTTACATTGGTCCCGTGGAAGGTGTTGGTGCCACCTACAGGGCTGTTCGGGGGTTGTTTCGAGTTTTCACCCTCTAACGCAATGTTTTTAAGCCTAAGTATATAAATATGTAAATTATTATCGTATTATCAAATCGGGAGACCCACGACTGCGGAGTGAGTTCCTACGAGTAACATTGGTCCCTTGGCAGGTGTTGGTGCCAACAACGGGGCCGTTCGGCGGTTGTTTTGAGTTTTCACCCTCTAACGCCTTCTTTTTATGCTTAAGTCTAGAAATATGCACATTATCATCGTATTCTCAAACCGGGAGTACCGTGGCTGCGCGGTCCGTTCCTATGAGTTAAATTGGTACCATGGGAGGTGTTGGTGCCACCCACGGGGCCGTTCGAGGGATGTTTTGGGTTTTCACCCTCAAACGCCTTATTTTTATACCTAAGTCTATAAATATGCAAATTATCATCGTATTTTCAAATCGGGAGACCCGCGACTGCGGGGTCAATTCCGATGAGTTACATTGGTCCCATGGGAGGTGATGGTGCCACCCACGGGGCCGTTCGGGGGTTGTTTTGATTTTTCACCCTCTAACGCCATATTTTTAAGCCTAAGTCTAGAAATATGCAAATTATCATTGCATTTTCAAATCGGGAGACCCGCGACTGCGGGGTCAATTCCAACGAGTTACATTGGTCCCATGGGAGGTGTTGGTGCCGTTCAGGGGTTGTTTCGAGCTTTCACCCTCTAACGCAATGTTTTGCTTCAGTCTAGAGATATGAAAATTATCATCATATTCTCAAGCCGAGAGTCTCGTGGCTACGCACTCAGTTCCTACGAGTTAGATTGGTCCCGTGGGAGGTGTTGTGCCACTTACGGGGTCGTTCGGGGGCTGTTTCGTGTTTTTACCCTCTAACTCCATATTTTTAAGCCTAAGTCCATAAATATGAAAATTTTCATCGTATTTTCAAATTAGGAGACCCGCGGCTGCGCGGTCAGTTCCAACGAGTTACATTGGTCCCGTGGGAGGCGTTGATGCCACCCACGTGGCCGTTTGGTGGCTGTTTTGGGTTTTCACCCACTAACGCCTTATTTTTATGCCTAAGTGTAGAAATATGCTAATTACCATCGTATTCTCAAAGCGGGAGTCCCGCGGCTGCGCGGTCAGTTCCTACGAGTTACATTGGTCCCGTGGGTGGTGTTGGTGCCACCCACGGGAACGTTCGGGGATTGTTTCGAGTTTTCTCCCTCTAACGCCTTATTTTTCTGCCCAAGTATAGAAATATGCAAATTACCGTCGTATTCTCAAACCGGGCATCTCGCGGCTGTGCGCTGAGTTCCTACGAGTTACATTGGTCCCATGGGAGGGGTTGGTGCCATCCGCGGGGCTGTTTTGGGTTTTCACCATCTAACGCCATGTTTTTATGCCTAAGTCTAGAAATATGCAAATCACTATCGTATTCTAAAACCGGGAGTTCCATGGCTACGCGGTCAGTTCCAACGAGTTACATTGGTCCCATAGGAGGTGTTGGTGCCACCCCCGGGGCCGTTCGGGGGCTGTTTTGAGCTTTCACCTTCTAACGCAACGTTTTTAAAACTAAGTCTAGAAATATAAAAATTATCATCGTATTCTCAGACCGGGAGACCTGCGACTACAGGTCAGTTCCTACGATCTAGATTGGTCCCGTGGGAGGTGTTGGTGCCACCCACGGGGCCATTCGGGGACTATTGTGTGTTTTCACACCCTAACGCCTTATTTTTATGCTTAAGTAAAGAAATATGCAAATTACCGTCATATTCTCAAACCGAGAGTCCCGTGGCTGCGCGTTCAGTTCGTATGAGTTGCATTGGTCCCGTGAGAGGTGTTGGTGCCACCCACGAGGACGTTCGGGGGTTGTTAAAAGTTTTCACCATCTAACGCCTTGTTTTTAAGCCTAAGTCTAAAAATATGTAAATTACCGTCTTATTCTCAATCTGGTAGACTCGCGATTGCGGGGTCAGTTCCTACGAGTTACAATGGTCCAGTGGGAGGTGATGGTGCCACCAACGGCGCCGTTCGGGGGCGGTTTCGAGTTTTCACCCTCTAACGCCATGTTTTTAAGCCTTAGTCTAAAAATATGCAAATTACCGTCGATTTCTCAAACTGAGAGTCCCACGACTACGCGATCAGTTCCTACGAGTTACATTGGTCCCGTGGGAGGTGTTGGCGCCACCCACGGGGCTGTTGTGGGGCTGGTTCGAGTTTTCACCCTCTAACGCTATATTTTTAAGCCTAAGTCTACAAATATGCAAATTATCATCGTATTCTAAACCCAGGAGTCCCGCGACTGTGTGGTGAGTTCCTACGAGTTACATTGGTCCCATGGGAGGTGTTGGTGCTACCCACGGGGCCATTCGGGGGATGTTTTGAGTTTTCCCCCTCTAACGCCATGTTTTTAAGCCAAAGTCTAGAAATATCCAAATTATCGCCGTACTCTCAAACCGGGAGACCCGTCACTCTGGGGTTAGTTCCTACGAGTTACATTGGTCCCGTGGGAGGTGTTAGTGCCTTCCACATGGCCGTTCGACTGCTGTTTCGAGTTTTCACCCTCTAATGCCATGTTTTTAAGACTAAGTCCAAAAATATGCAATTTACCATCGTATTCTCAAATCGGGAGTACCGTGGCAATGCGGTGAGTTCTTATGAGTTACATCGGTCCCGTGAGAGGTGTTGGTGCCACCCAGGGGGCCGTTCGCGGGCTATTTTTGGTTTTCACCCTCAAACGCCTTATTTTTATGCCTAAGTCTAGAAATATGATAATTACCATTGTATTCTCAAATCGAGAGTCCCGCGACTGTGCGGTCAGTTACTACGAGTTACTTTGGTACCGTGGGAGGTGTTGGTGCCACCCACGGGGCCGTTCGGGGGCTGTTTCGAGTTTTCACCCTCTAACGCCATGATTTTAAGGCTAAGTCTAGAAATATGCAAATTATTATCGTATTCTCAAACCGGGAGACCCGCGACTATGGGGTCGGTTCCTACGAGTTACATTGGTCCCGTGGGAGGTGTTGGTGCCACCCACAGGGCCGTTAGGGGTTTGTTTTAAATTTTCACCCTCTAACGCCATATTTTGCTTAAGTCTAAAAATATGAAAATTACCGTCATATTCTAAAACCGGGAGTGCCACAGCTGCGCGGTCAGTTCCTATGAGTTACATTGGTCCCGTGGGAGGTGTTGGTCCCACCCACGGGGTCGTTCGGGGGTTGTTTCGAGTTTTAACCTTCTAATGCCTTGTTTTTATGCCTAAGTCTAGAAATATCCAAATTATCATCGTATTCTCAAACCGAGAGTCCCGCGACTGCGCGGTCCGTTACTACGAGTTACATTGGTCCCGTGGGGGGTGTTGGTGCCACCCACGGGGACGTTCGGGGACTGTTTTGATTTTTCACCCTCTCACGCCATGCTTTTAAGCCTAAGTCTAGAAATATGCAAATTATCGTCGTACTCTCAAACCGGGAGGCCCGCGACTCCGGGGTCAGTTCCTATAAGTTACATTGGTCTCGTGGGAGGTGTTGGTGACACCCACGGGCTGTTCGGGGGTTATTTCGAGTTTTCACCCTCTAATGCCATGTTTTGCTTAAGTGTAGAAATATTCAAATTACCATCGTATTCTCAACTTGGGAGTGCTGCGGCTGCGTGGTCAGTTCCTACAAGTTACATTGGTCCGGTGGGAGGTGTTGGTGCCACCCATGGGGCCATTCGGGGGTTGTTTCGAGTTTTCACCCTCTAATGCCAAGTTTTTCTTCTGTCTAGAACTATGCAAATTTTCGTCATATTCTTAAATCGGGAGTACCATGGCTGCGTGGTCATTTACGACAAGTTACACTGGTCCTGTGGGAGGTGTTGGTGACACCCACGGGGCCGTTCTAGGGATGTTTCGAGTTTTGACACTCTAACGCCATGTTTTTAAGGCTAAGTCTAGAAATATGCAAATCATTGTCGTATTCTCAAACCAGGAGACCCAGGACTGCGGGGTCAGTTCCTACGAGTTACATTGGTCTTGTGGGAGGTGTTGGTGCAACCCATAGGGTCGTTCGGGGTTTGTTTCCAGTTTTCACCCTCTAACACCAGGTTTTGCTTAAGTCTAAAAATATACAAATTACCATCATATTCTCAAACTGGGGGACTCGCGACTCCAGGGTCATTCCCCCTAGTTACATTGGTCCCGTGGGAAGTGTTGGTGCCACCCACAGGAACGTTCTGGGGTTGTTTCTAGTTTTCACCCTCTAATGCCTTGTTTTTATGCCTAAGTCTATAAATAAGCAAATTACCGTCACATTCTCAAACCGGGAGTACCGCGGTTGCGCGGTCAATTCCAACGAGTTACATTGGTCCCGTGGGAGGTGTTGATGCCACCCACGTGGCCGTTCGGTGGCTGTTTTGGGTTTTCACCCACTAACGCCTTATTTTTATGCCTAAGTGTATAAATATGAAAATTACCATCATATTCTCAAATTGGGAGTCCCGCAGCTGCGCGGTCAGTTCCTACGAGTTACATTTGTCCCGTGGGTGGTCTTGGAGCCACCCACGAGTGACATTGGTCCCGTTCGGCGGCTGTTTCAAGTTTTCACCCGCTAACGCTATGTTTTTAAGCCTAAGTCTTCAATTAGGCAAATTACAGTCTTTTCTCAAACCGGTAGACCCGCGACTGCGGGGTTAGTTGACATTGGTCCCATGGGATGTGTTGGTGCGACCCACGGGGCCGTTTGGCGGTTTTTTCGAGTTTTCACCCTCTAACGCCAATTTTTGCTTAAGTCTAGAAATATGAAAATTATAGTTGTATTCTCAAACTCGGAATACCGCAGCTGCGTGGTTAGTTCCTACGAGTTACATCGGTCTCGTGGGAGGTGTTGGTGCCACCCACGGGAACGTTCGGGGGTTTATTTTGAGTTTTCTCCCTCTAACGCCTTGTTTTTCTGCCAAAGTCTAGAAATATTAAAATTACCGTTGTATTTTCAAACCGGGAGTCTCACGGCTACGCGTTGAGTTCCTACGAGTTACATTAGTCCCATAGGAGGGGTTGGTGCCATCCACGGGGCCGTTAGGGAGCTTTTTTGGGTTTTCACCCTCTAACGCCATGTTTTTAAGTCTAAGTCTAGAAATATGCAAATCACTGTCGTATTCTAAAACCGGGAGTCCCATGGCTGCGCGGTCAGATCCAATGAGTTACAATTGTCCCATGGGAGGTGTTGGTGCCACCCCCGGGGTCGTTCGGGGCTATTTCGAGCTTTCACCTTCTAACTCCATGTTTTTAAGCCTAAGTCTAGAAATATGGAAATTATCGTCATATTCTCAAACCGGTAGTACCGCAACTGCGTGGTCAGTTCCTATGAGTTATATTGGTCCCATGGGAGGTGTTGGTGCCACCCACGGGGCCGTTCAGGGGTTGTTTTGGGTTTTCACACCCTAAAGCCTTATTTTTAAGCCTAAGTCTAGAAATATTCAAATTACCCTCGATTTCTCAAACTGGGAGTCCCGTGGCTGTGCGGTCAGTTCCTACAAGTTACATTGGTCCCATGGGGGGTTTTGGTGCCACCCACTGGGCTGTTCGGGGGTTGTTTCGAGTTTTCACCCTTTAACGCCAAGTTTTGCTTAAGTGTAGAAATATGCAAATTACCATCGTATTCTCAACCTGGGAGGGTCACGGCTGCAGGGTCAGTTCCTACAAGTTATATTGGTCCCGTGGGAGGTGTTGGTGCCACCCAGGGGGACGTTCGCGGGCACTTTTGGGTTTTCACCCTCTAACTCCTTGGTTTTATGCCTAAGTCTAGAAATATGCAAATTACCATTGTATTCTCAAACCGAGAATCCCGCGACTGTGCGGTCAGTTACTACGAGTTACATTGGTCCCGTGGGAGGTATTGGTGCCACCCACATTGCCGTTCGGGGGTTGTTTCGAGCTTTCACCCTCTAATGTCACGATTTTAAGGCTAAGTCTAGAAATATGAAAATTATCATCGTATTCTCAAAATGGGAGACCCGCGACTGCGGGGTCAGTTCCTACGAGTTACATTGGTCCCGTGGGAGGTGTTGGTGCCACCCACGGGGCCGTTCAGGGATTATTTTAAGTTTTCACCCTCTAACGCCATGTTTTTCTTAAGTCTAAAAATATGAAAATTACCATCATATTCTCAAACTGGGAGTGACACGGCTGAGCGGTCGGTTCCTATGAGTTACATTGGTCCCATGGGAGGTGTTGGTCCCACCCACGGGGCCGTTCCGGGGTTGTTTCGAGTTTTCACCCTCTAATGCCTTGTTTATATGCCTAAGTCTAGAAATATGCAAATTATCGTTGTATTCACAAACCGGGAGTCCTGCGACTCCGTTGTCAGTTCCTACAAGTTACATTGGTCCCGTGGGATGTGTTAGGGCCACCCACGGGCTATTCGGGGGTTGTTTCGAGTTTTCACCCTCTAAAGCCATGTTTTGCTTAAGTGTAGAAATATGCAAATTACCGTCGTATTCTTAACCTGGGAGTGCTGTGGCTACGCAGTCAGTTCCTACAAGTTACATTGGTCTCGTGGGAGGTGTTGGTGCCACCCACGGGGCCGTTCGAGGGTTGTTTCGAGTTTTCACCCTCTAACGCCATATTTTTATGCCTAAGTATAGAAATATGCAAATTACAATCGTATTATCAAACCGAGAGTACTCCGGCTTCGTGGTCAGTTACTACGAGTTACATTTGTCCCGTGGGAGGTGTTGGTACCACCCACGAGGATGTTCTAGGGCTGTTTCGAGTTTTGACACTCTAACGCCATATTTTTAAGGCTAAGTCTAGAAATATACAAATCATTGTCGTATTCTCAAATCGGGAGACCCACGACTGCGGGCTCAGTTCCTACGAGTTACATTGGTCCTGTGGGAGGTGTTGGTGCAACCCATAAGGTTGTTCGGGGTTTGTTTTCAGTTTTCATCCTCTAACACCAAGTTTTGCTTAAGTCTAAAAATATGCAAATTACCGTCAAATTCTCAAACCGGGAGACTCGGGACTCCAGGGTCACTTCCCCCTAGTTACATTGGTCCCGTGGGAGGTGTTGGTGCCACCCACGGGAACATTCGGGGGTTGTTTCGAGTTTTTTCCCTCTAATGACTTGTTTTTATGCCTAAGTCTAAAAATATGCAAATTACTATCGCATTTTCAAACCGGGAGTACCGCGGTTGCGCGGTTAGTTCCAACGAGTTACATTGGTCCCGTGGGAGGCGTTGATGCCACCCACGTGGCCGTTTTGTGGCTGTTTTGGGTTTTCACCCACTAACACCTTATTTTTATGCCTAAATGTAGAATATGTAAATTACCATCGTATTCTCAAATCGGGAGTCCAGCGGCTGCATGATCAGTTCGTACGAGTTACATTGGTCCCGTGGGTGGTGTTGGTGCTACCCACGGGGCCGTTCGGGGGCTATTTCGAGTTTTCACCCACTAACGCTATGTTTTTAAGCCTAAGTCTGGAAATATGCAAATTACCGTCTTATTCTCAAACCGGTAGACCCGTGACTACGGAGTCAGTTTACATTGGTCCCATGGGAGGTGTTGGTGCCACCCACGTGGCCGTTTGGGGGTTGTTTCGAGTTTTCACCCTCTAACGCCAAGTTTGGCTTAAGTCTAGAAATATAAAAATTACCGTCATATTCTCAAACCCGGAGTACCGCAGTTGCGTGGTCCGTTCTTACGAGTTACATTGGTCTCGTGGGAGGTGTTGGTGTACCCACGAGAACGTTCGGGGGTTATTTCGAGTTTTCACCCTCTAACGAATCGTTTTTCTGCTTAAGTCTAGAAATAGGCAAATTACCGTCGTATTCTCAAACCGGGAGTCTCGCGGCTACGCCCTGAGTTCCTACGAGTTACATTGGTCCCGTGGGAGGGGTTGGTGCCATCCACGGGGCTGTTCGGGGACTGTTTTGGGTTTTCACCCTCTAACGCCATGTTTTTAAGCCTAATTCTAGAAATATGCAAATCACTGTCGTATTCTAAAATCAGGAGTCCCATGGCTACGCGGTCAGTTCAACCATTTACATTGGTCCCATGGAAGGTGTTAGTGCCACCCCCGGGGCCGTTCGGGGGATGTTTCGAGCTTTCACCTTCTAACGCCATGTTTTTAAGCCTAAGTCTAGAAATATGAAAATTATCATCATATTCTCAAACCGGTAGTACCGCGACTACGGGGTAAGTTCCAACAAGTAACATTAGTCGCGTGGGAGGTGTTGGAGAAACCCACGGGGCCATTCGGGGGTTGTTTTGTGTTTTCACACCCTAACGCCTTGTTTTATGCTTAAGTCCAAAAATATGCAAATTACCGTCTTATTCTCAAACCAGGAGTCTCGTGGCAGCGCGGTCAGTTCCTACGAGTTACATTGGTCCCGTGGGAGGTGTTGGTGCCACCCACGGGGACGTTCGGGGGTAGTTACGAGTTCTCACCATCTAACGCCATGTTTTTAAGCCTAAGTCTAAAAATATGTAAATTATGGTCGTATTCTCAAATTGGGAGACCCGCGACTGCGGGGTCAGTTCCTACGATTTACAATGGTCCCGTGGGAGGTGATGGTGCCACCAACAGGGCTGTTCGGGGACGGTTTCGAGTTTTCACCCTCTAACGACATGTTTTTAAGCCTAAGTCTGGAAATATTCAAATTACCGTCGATTTCTCAAACTAGGAGTCCCGCGGCTGCGTGGTCAAATCCTACAAGTTACATTGGTACCATGGGAGGTGTTGGTGCCACCCACGGGGCTGTTCTGGGGTTGTTTCGAGTTTTCACTCTCTAACGCCATGTTTTTAAGCCAAAGTCTAGAAATATCCAAATTATTTTCGTACTCTCAAACTGGGAGACCCGCGTCTCCGGGATTAGTTCGTATGAGTTACATTGGTCCCGTGGGAGGTGTTGGTGCCACCCACGGGGCTGTTCGGGGGTTGTTTCGAGTTTTCACCCTCTAATGCCATGTTTTACTTAAGTGTAGAAATATGCAAATTACCATCGTATTCACAACCTGGGAGTTTCGCGGCTTCACGGTCAGTTCCTACTAGTTACATTGGTCCCGTGGGAGGTGTTGGCTCCACCCACGGGGCCGTTTCGGGGTTGTTTCGTGTTTTCACTCTTTTTATGCCTAAGTCTAGAAATATGCAAATTACAGTCGTATTCTAAAATCGGGAGTACCGCGGCTGTGCGGTCAGTTCCTACGAGTTACGTTGGTCCCGTGGGAGGTGTTGGTGCCACCCACGGGGCCATTCGAGCTGTTTTGGGTTTTCACCCTCTAACGCCTTGTTTTTATGCCTTGTTTTTATGCAAATTACCTTCGTATTCTCAAACAGAAAGTCCCGCGATTGCGCGGTCAGTTCCTACGATTTACATTAGTCCCGTGGGAGGTTTTGATGCCACCCACGGGGTCGTTTGGGGGTTGTTTCGAGTTTTCACCCACTAACGTCATGTTTTTAAGCCAATGTCTAGAAATATGAAAATTATCGTCATATTCTCAAACCGGGAGACCCGTGACTGTGGGGTCACTTCCTACGAGTTACATTGGTCCCGTGGAGGTGTTGGTGCTACCCAAGGGCCGTTCGGGGGTTGTTCGAGTTTTCACCCTCTAACGCCATGTTTTTAAGCCTAAGTCTAGAAATATGTAAATTATCATCATATTCTCAAATCGGGAGCCCCGTGACTGCGCGGTCAGTTCCTACGAGGTACATTGCTCCCGTGGGAGGTGTTGGTGCCACCCACGGGACCTTTTGAGGGTTGTTTCGTGTTTTCACCCTCTAACGCCACATTTTACATAAGTCCAAAAATATGCAAATTATTGTCGTATTCTCAAACCGAGAGTGTCACGACTGTGCGGTCAGTTCTTACAAGTTACATTGGTCCCGTGGGAGATGTTGGTGCCACCCACGGGGCCGTTCGGGGGCTATTTCGAGTTTTCACCCTCTAATGCCTTGTTTTTATGCCTAAGTCTAGAAATATGCAAATTATCATCGTATTCTCAAGCTGGGAGTCTCGCGACTGCGCGGTCAGTTCCTACGAGTTACATTTATCCTATGGGAGGTGTTAATGCCACCCACGGGGCCGTTCGGGGAATGTTTCGAGTTTTCACCCTTTAACACCATGTTTTTTTGGCTAAGTTTTGAAATATGCAAATTATTGTCATATTCTCAAACTAGGAGACCCGCGACTGCGGGGTCAGTTCCTATGAGTTACGTTGGTCCCGTGGGAGGTGTTGGTGCAATCCACGGGGCCGTTCGGGGTTTGTTTCGAGTTTTCACCCTCTAATGCATGTTTTGCTTAATTCTAAAAATATCCAAATTACCCTCATATTCTCAAATCGAGAGACCCGCGACTCCGGGGTCAGTTTCTACGAGTTACATTAGTCCCGTGGGAGGTGTTGGTGCCACCCACGGGAACGTTCGGGGGTTGTTTCGATTTTTCACCATGTAACGCCTTGTTTTTATGCCTAAGTCTAGAAATATGCAAATAACCGTTGTATTCTCAATCCGAGAGTACCGCAGCTGCGCTCTGAGTTCCAACGAGTTACATTGGTCCCGTGGGAAGGGTTGATGCCACCCACGTGTCCGTTCGGGGGCTATTTTGGGTTTTCACCCACTAACGCCCTGTTTTCATGCCTAAGTGTAGAAATATGAAAATTACCGTCGAATTCTCAAACCGAGAGTCCCGCGGATGTGCGGTCAGTTACTACCAGTTACCTTGGTACCGTGGGATGTGTTGGTGCCACCCATGGGGCCGTTCGGGGGCTGTTTCGAGTTTTCACCCGCTAATGCTATGTTTTGCTTAAGTATTGAAATATGCAAATTACCATCGTATTCTCAAATCGGGAGTACCGCGGCTGCGCGGTTAGTTCTTTTGAGTTACATTGGTCCCGTGGGATGTGTTGGTGCCACCCACTTGGCCATTCGATGGCAGTTTCTAGTTTTCACCCTCTAACGCCTTGTTTTTATGCCTATGTCTAGAAATATTCAAATTACCTCTATATTCTCAAACCGGGATTACCGCGGCTACGCGGTCTGTTCCTACGTGTTACATTGGTCCCATGGGAGGTGTTGGTGCCAACCACGGGGCTATTTGTGATTTTCACCCTCTAACGCCATGTTTTAATGCCTAAGTCTAGAAATATGAAAATTACCATTGTATTCTCAAGTCTGGAGTCCCGTGGCTGCGCGGTCAGTTCCTACGAGTTACATTGGTCCCGTGGGAGGTGTTGGTGCCATCAACGGGGCCGTTCGGGGGATGTTTCAATTTTTACCCTCTAACGCCATGTTATTAAGACTAAGTCAAGAAATATGCAAATTCACATCTTATTCTTAAATCGGTAGACCCGCGACTGCGGGGTCAGTTCCTACGAGTTACATTGGTCCCATGGTAGGTGTTGGTGCCACCCACGGGACCGTTCAGGTGTTGTTTTGAGTTTTCATCCTCTAACGCCATGTTTTTCTTAAGTTTAGAAATATAAAAATTATCGGTGTATTCTCAAATCGGGAGTACCGCGGCTGCGTGGTTAGTTACTATGAGTTACATTGCTCTCGTGGGAGGTGTTGGTGCCACCCATGGGAACGTTCGGGGGTTGTTTCGAGTTTTCACCCTCTAACGCCTTGTTTTCATGCCTAAGTTTAGAAATATGCAAATTACCGTTGTATTCTCAAACCGGGAGTCTCGCGGCTGCGCGCTTAGTTCCTACGAGTTACATTGGTCCCGTGGGAGGGGTTGGTGCCATCTACGGGGCCGTTCGGGGGCTGTTTTGGGATTTCACCTTCTAACGCCATGTTTTGCTTAAGCCTAAAATATCCAAATTATAATAATATTCTCAAATCGGGAGTGCCACGGCTGCACAGTCAGTTCCTATGAGGTACGTTGGTCCTGTGGGAGGTGTTGGTGCCACCCACGGGGCCGTTCGGCAGTTGTTTTGAGTTTTCACCCTCTAACGCCTTATTTTTATGCCTAAGTCTATAAATATGAAAATTATCATCGTATTCACAAATCGGGAGTCCCGCGACTGCACAGTCAGTTAATACGAGTTACATTGGTCCCGTGGGAGGTGTTGGTACCACCCACGGGGTCGTTCGGGGGCTGTTTCGTGTTTTTACCATCTAACTCCGTGTTTTTAAGGCTAAGTCTAGAAATATGCAAATTATGGTCGTATTCTCAAACCGGGAGACCCGCAACCGCCGAGTCAGTTCCTACGAGTTACAATTGTCCTTTGGGAGGTGTTGGTGCCACCCACAGGGTCGTTCAGGGGTTGTTTTGAGTTTTCACCCTCTAATGCCATGTTTTTAAGGCTAAGTCTAGAAATATGCAAATTATCTTCGTATTCTCAAACTGGGAGACCCGAAATTGCGGGGTCAGTTCCTACGAGTTACATTGGTCCCGTGGGAGGTGTTGGTGCCACTCACGGGGCCTTTCGGGGTTTGTTTAGAGTTTTCACCCTCTAACGCCATGTTTTCCTTAAGTCTAAAAATATGAAAATTACCGTCTTATTCTCAAATCAGGAGACCCGCAAATCCAAGGTCTGTTCCTACGAGTTACATTGGTCCCGTGGGAGGTGTTAGTGCCACCCACGGAGCCGTTCGGGGGATGTTTCGAGTTTTCACCCTCTAACGCCATGTTTTACTTAAGTCTAGAAATATGCAAATTGTCGTCGTATTCTCAAACAGGGAGTGTCGCGTCTATGTGGTCAGTTCCTAAGAGTTACATTGGTCCCGTGGGAGGTGTTGGTGCCACCCACAGGAACGTTCAGGGGTTGTTTCGAGTTTTCACCCTCTAACGCCCTATTTTTATTCCTAAGTTAAAAAATCTGGAAATTACCACGGTATTTTCAAATAGGGAGTATCGCGGCTACACGGCCAGTTCCAATGAGTTACATTGGTCCCATGGGAGGTGTTGATGCCACCCACGTGGCCGTTCGGGGGCTGTTTTGGGTTTTCACCCTCTAACGCCTTGTTTTTATGCCTAAGTGTACAAATATACAAATTACTGTCATATTCTCAAACCAGGAGTATCGCGGCTGCGCAGTCAGTTCCTACGAGTTACATTGGTCCCGTGGGAGGTGTTGATGCCACCCACGTGGCCGTTCGGGGGCTGTTTTGGGTTTTCACCCTCTAACGCCTTGTTTTTATGCCTAAGTGTACAAATATACAAATTACTGTCATATTCTCAAACCAGGAGTATCACGGCTGCGCAGTCAGTTCCTACGAGTTACATTGGTCCCGTGGGAGGTGTTGGTGCCACCCACGGGGCCATTCGGGGGCTGTTTTGGGTTTTCACCCTCTAATGCCTTGTTTTTATGCCTAAGTCTAGAAATATGCAAATTACCAGCGTATTCTCAAATCGGAAGTCCCGCGGTTACGCGGTTAGTTCCTACGAGTTACATTAGTCCCGTGGGAGGTGTTGATGCCACCCATGGGGCCGTTCGGGGGTTGTTTCGAGTTTTCAGCCTCTAACGCCATGTTTTCAAGCCTATGTCTAGAAATATGCAAATTATCATCATATTCTCAAACCGGGAGACTCGCGACTGCGGGGTCAGTTCCTACGAGTTACATTGGCCCCGTGGGAGGTATTGGTGCCACCCAAGGGGCCTTTCGTTGGTTGTTTTGAGTTTTCACCCTCTAACGCCTTGTTTTTATGCCTGAGTCTAGAAATATACAAATTATCATCGTATTCTCAAATCGGGAGTCTCGCGGATGCACGATCAGTCCCTACGAGTTACATTGGTCCCGTGGGAGGTGTTGGTGCCACCCACGTGGCCGTTCGGGGGTTGTTTTGGGTTTTCACCCTCTAACGCCATATTTTTTAGCCTAAGTCTAGATATATGCAAATTACCGTCATATTCTCAAACTGGGAGTCTCAGGACTGCGCGGTCAGTTTCTACGAGTTACATTGGTCCCGTGGGAGGTGTTAGTGCCACCCATGGTGCCATTTTGCACCCTCTAACGCCTTATTTTTATGCCTAAGTCTAGAAATATGCAAATTACGATCGTATTCTCAAACCGGCAGTACCGCAGCTGCGTGGTTAGTTCCTATGAGTTACATTATTGCCGTGGGAGGTTTTGGTGCCACCCACGGCGCCGTTTGGGGGATGTTTCGAGTTTTCACCCTCTAACGCCATGTTTTTAAGCCTAAGTCTAGAAATATGCAAATTATGGTCGTATTCTCAAATCGGGAGACCCGCAACTGCGGGGTCAGTTCCTACGAGTTACATTGGTCCCGTGGGAGGTGTTGGTGCCACCCACAGTGCTGTTTGGGGGTTGTTTCGAGTTATCACCCTCCAATGCCATGTTTTTATGCCTAAGTCTAGAAATATGCAAATTACCGTCGTATTCTCAAACTGGGATTCCCGCGGCTGTGCCACTAAACTCGTTGGAAATACTGCTCTTATTTGCAATAGATTATCTAAAGTGGATTATGAATTCTACATTATATTTTTTCACTAAAGGAATGACAACGTATAATCAATCCCACCTATATAATTGAAGTTTTACCTCATTAGCATATTTAACTATTTGAATAAAATATATCATAGGAGGGTACAATCTCAACCTAACAAAATATGTCATTTAACTTGTACCCAAAATATATCATTGAACATAATATATCATTTAAATTTTTGGCCATGGTCAATAAGGAAGTTAGTGGTCAGAGATGCTCGAAACGATAACATGAGCTTAATTTGAAATTGTGAATCTATGACCTCTAAGAAAGTTCCAACACAAGCACAAATCTAAAACCTCTAATAAAGTGTCAAGACAAATGCTTATAACAGCTTTCATGCCAAAGAAGCCTACATAATCAAACAATTTTATAAAGTGTCAAGACAAAAGCTTATAGTAGAAGATGAGTCTCATACCTGTTAGGATCAACTCTATAATCAACAATATTGTTTCATACAAATGAGATCCCTTGAGAGTAATCTTTTACCATATCACTGAATGTCCCCTGAGGAAAATTTTTGCATAAAGAAATGGTATTATGCATTTTAAATGTCACAATTATAGAGTAACTTAATTAGTGGAGGTCGATCACATTACCTGACTGACTGATCATAATATAAACAAGGATTGGTATTATGCATTTGAAATGTCACAATTATATAATTGTTTTGGACACTAATTGATTACCTCAAGCAAGGATAATTGTTTTTATATAGGTATCATGAATTTTTCATTTCTGTCCTGAGTACATTATTGTTAACTAGGAATAATTACATCAACTAGGTACTCTTGCACATAGTAGACAGGAATTTCTATCCAAGTAGGCAATATGTAAACGTCGATCCGCTTGCTTTCAATATGTAAACCAATCCATAGAGGATGCATATATGCAGATGCATATATGATGCATATATGCAAGCATATATGCAGATGCATATGTGCATATATGCAGACTGCATATATGCATATATGTGCATATATGCGCAGCCTGCATATATGCGCATATATGCAGATGCATATATGCTGTCGGGTTTTTAAAACCATACATATAACGTGTTTTTATAAAACATGAACAAATGAATATCGATCCACGTTGTCTAATTTAATAAAATAAACGGAAAATTGACATCTATAGCGGGATTTGTCTGACCCGAGATGCTGGCAGAAGATGTCATTCCCGGATAGGTGCAAAACATTGGAAATATACCTATTAGTTAACGGACGCTTTCACACCGTTGGTTGCTATTATTAACTTCATACTCGAAGAGACGATCTTATTGTCGGTGTAGTAAAGGAAGACGATCCTAACGGACATTGTGTCGGGTTTTTACCTTCTAATGACATTTTTTTAAGCTCAAGTCTATAAATACACAAATTATCATTGTATTCTCAAACCGACAGTCCCATGATCATTCAGTCAATTCCTATAAGTTACATTGGTCTTGTGTGAGGTTTTGGTGCCACTCACGGGGCCGTTCGGGGGCTATTTGGGGTTTTTTCCTCTAACGCCATTTTCTTAAGCTTAAGTCAAGATATTTTCAAATTATCAAAGCCAAAATATCTGAGCTCGCTGCCTCTTTCGGGAAATGTTTCTTTCGAAGGTTTCTCGTGTATGTCCTCAATCCTTCAGCAAATCGAGATAGAACCTTATTCTTGGAACGGTCAGGAAATGAGAAATGCTTGCAAAGTTGGTCATGTATGTCATCTTTGACAGCTTGATCAACAAGGTTCCAATTGTCTGGTCCACCGACTCCCACATTCATTTTTCCCAGCGACAAACACCGGGTTTTAAAGGTCAGCACGTCATTCCTATCACCCATCAGGTTATTATCGAGAAGGGAGAAGCCAATATGCTTCTTTTCATTTGAGCGAGAGGCATCAGGAGTGCTGGATGGGGGTGTTAAAGTAACATGAGTGTTGTATTGGGGCATAAGAGCACTTGGAGTTGGACTTGGTGAGGAGTTAACCATTGTGGAGTTGTGAATTGCTCAACCATTGGTGTTGTGAATCCGAGTTCTACACGAGATGGTGAACCTACTTGTTGTGTCACCTCGGCACTTGGTACCCTTGGGTTATTTCCTCTCGACATTATCTACAAAAAATAAAAAATATAAGTGAATAAATAATTATAGTAATATGAAATTATAACTAGTTAATCAAGCATAATTAGTTATATATATATATAGATAGATAGATAGATAGATAGATAGATAGATACCTTTTCAAAGTAAGACTTTATAGTAAGTTTAATGTGTCTGATCTCCATCCATTAAGTAGTCGGTGACATGAACTTGGAATCCCCTATTTCTCAACTTGTTGGAAAGATTCACTTTTACATGCATGTGGCGCGAGACATCACAGTCTATGCCAATGCTCTCTATACGTAGTTGTATCCATAACGGGGGGATTTTTTTCCGCCTTCTCCAACAACGTGACCAAGGTCAGGGCTATATCGGGATTATGTGTGAAATATATTTTTTATAACGTCATCCCAGTTTTCTGGTAGAGAAAATAGAATACGATCGAATCCACGATTTACAAGGTAGTTAAAGTGTTCGATCTTTTTATTTCTGTACCTATAAATAGCAGTACCCTCTATATGATGCACGCTAAAAAAAGAGTTATGTGTGCAGTCTAATTGCAACCTCTCCCACTCTTGTTGACAGTAATTATCACCGTGCCTCATTTTTCCTGAGAAAAGTATACGAGGGCATGAATACAAGTCCTACTATTAAGGTTTGGGCTTGAAAGTTATGAGAGTTTAAAAGTATATGTGAAATCACAACAACAACCCGCCGTAATTGTTTATAACACATATTGTAGTACTTACACACATATTGTAGTGCAAAAAATCACGACATGCATATAACCCCTAATATAATATGATGGCACGTATATAACCCCCAATAAAATCACAACAAGGAGGATGTAAATTTTTTTACTCATTAAAAATCCATTTAATTATATTTTGTCAAAAAAAATACACACATATACAATCTAGGTTTATTGCCATAATCTATACAAACACACACATACAATCTAGGGTTTATTGACATAATATATACATACACACACATATTATTTAGGGTTTACTAAGCCCTAATATTACTTAGGGTTTACACACATACAATCTATGCATACACACACATATTATTTAGGGTTTACACACATACAATCTATACATACACACACATACAATATAGGGTTTATTGACATAAACATACATATACATATAAATCTATACACACACACACATAAACATGAATTTGTACATACACACACATACACACATACAAACGTAAATCTACACATACGTACACAGAAATTAGGGATTTAGATATAAATCACGAAATCCAAATGAAATCAAAATGAATCAATACATACCAGGGTTAATCCAAATGCAAAATCGCCAAAATCCAACTCAAAATCGCCAAAATCATTTAACCCTTGCAGCGGCTAACTCCAACTCCAAATGAAATAAGAAAGCAGTGGCGGGAATTTTTTTTAAGACCTGGAACTGGTCACGGCCAAGAGCCGTGACCTCATACGCACGACCCTTAAAACTAACATTAGGTAGAGTTGGGTTCTCCAGACCTGGTCAAGGCCTAGATTCGTGACCCACCATGCGAGACCTATTTCCATGCTTGATTGAGGTATGGTCATGGCCCATAGCCGTGACCCATAGAAAGAAATGGTCACGGCCCATAGCCGTGACCCTAAATCTTACATTAACCCTAGTGCTTGAATAAGGGATGGTCACGGCCTATAGATGTGATCCAAACCAAAAAATGGTGACGACCTTAAGCCATGACCCTCAATGCGTGTACTCTCTTCTTCGTTATGCCATGGGTCATGGACTTGGGCCGTGACCAATCCGCGACAAAGGTTGGAGGAAATTTTGGCGCGATTTTGGCGCTAAGATGGTCACGACCTGGTTATGGCCCAAGTCTGCGACCACTGTGGTCACGGCCCAAGTCCGTGACCACTGTGGTCACGGACCAAGTCCATGACCACTTCTAGAGCATCGATAATTTAGTGTGATAATAATTATGGTTACGCCAAATATTGAGTGGGTCACGTGTGACTGTTATTTCAATTGATCAATTGAAATAACACTTACACTTGCCAATATACATCGTGTAATTGCAGAACTAAGGGGACATGCTTCCGAATTTTTCTCAAATCATAATAATATGAACAAGTTATTAAGTATAGTACAGAAAAATGCGGTCTTGAATGGGATAGGACCACTAACCCTTTAGAGGAGATGGAGGAAATAAAAATTTCTATTATAAATTGAATTTGAATTTGAAATTTAAAAATCGAATATAAATAAGACATAATTAAATGAAACATATTATACTAATCCATGAATATACGTTTATAAATCGACTATAAATCTACGCTTCTTACCTTTATAAATTGAATATAAACATACTATACTAATCCATGAATATATGCTTTTTACCTTAAATAGGTGAATAATTATGGTAGTTGTGATGGGATATCCGAAATACAAATAGTGGATGGGTGAGACAAATAGAATGGGGGATGTATTTCGCAGAGGTGCTAATGAATTTGTGAAATACGCAAAGCGATGTCATAATGATGAAGAGTTTCCATGTCCGTGTGCTAGGTGTAAGAATGGTAAGGTGTTTAAGTGGAAAATAGTTGAACTACATTTGTTAAGATTAGGTATGCAAGATAGTTATCGATTTTGGAGTTTTCACGGTGAATTAAAAGTTCCTTTTGTCCCCGAATAACCTTCACAACAACCTTCAACAAGTAGGATAGATGAAGAAGGGGACGACATAGATCATAATATGTTATAAGATTTAGTTGATGATGCGTACGAAGTTTATAAAGCAGAGGAGAATGAGGTTACTGATGATGTACAAGGTTCAAGTGCTCGTGAAGATATCACGATAAACCTTGACGCTGACTACCAAAGTTTAAAATTTAAGGTAACCCAACTGTTATACTCTGGTTGTGAGCAAGATCAAACAACTTTACATGCCATGGTTGGTTTGCACAGTTTGAAGACACAGTACGGTTTGTCTGGTAATAGCGTGATAGGAATTCTAAAATGGGTGAAGGGGTTACTACAGAAGGAGAATACACTTCCAACTAGCTATCCTATTATGAAGAACAATTTGAAAGGTTTGGGAATGAAGTATAAATCAATTCGTGCTTGTGTGTATGACTTCATACTATACCAAAAGGAGTATGAAAATCTCGATCATTTTTCAGTTTGCGATGAACCTAGATATGTCCAATCTAATGGTAAGGAAGGCACAAGATCAAAAGTGCCTCAAAAAGTGTTGAAATATTTTCTCGTTGGCCCTAGATTAAAACAATTTTTATAGTACCATGGATAGCGGAGGCAATGACTTGGCATATTAGGGAAGAAGTAGGGGTAATCTCAAGCGTCGTCCTATTGATTCTAAAGCTTGGAGGAGGATGAATTATGAGTATCCCGATTTTTCTCGAGAACAGCGCAACATTCATTTGGAGATATCAATAGATGGTTTCAATCCATTTGGAAATCTAAGCACCAATCATAGTGTATGTCTAGTGATCCTAGCCCCACTCAACCTCCCTCCTTCATAGTATATGAGACCTGAATTTTTGATGATGTCTTTGTTGATACCTGGGCCAAAGGTACCAAGTGATGACATCGATGTATACCTGGCTCCTTTGGTAGAAGAATTAAATGAGTTGTGGGAAGAGGGTGTAAAATCATTTGACTCTTTTAGAAAAGAATAGTTTACGCTAAAAGCTATGTTGATGTGGGAAATTTTTAATTTGAAACAATTTTTTAATTTGTAATAAATATTCCAATTTGTACTTTATTAATCCAATTTTAATGCTTTTAATTGATTTGCACATTATTATTTCACTCTTGTATAGTGAACGTGTGTGTGGGCAGTAGGGGTGGGGTAGGGATGTTTTAGATTTTTAGTAATTGTACATATTATGAGCTAGATGATGTTGTTTTGGAATTCAGAATTGAGGTGTTAAACAGTAACAATTCATTTGGATTTATAATAATTGTAAATAATTGCATGTCTTCTTCTAATTCATTTTGATTTGTACTAATCATAACATTTTTTTATAGCAAATGTCTCCTTTGGGTATTAAGGCGAGGGTGATGAAGCATCTAAACCAGTAGCAGCATGATTCATAACAACAGAAGTAGAGCTATTATCATCATTCTCATACAAAGGCATAGGTATATCATCATTATAGATTATCTTGGCAAAGAAAGACATGCAAGGATCAAAAACATCAGATGACTAAGGTTCCTCATTATCATAGTCACTTGAATCATCCCATGTTTTGCAAATGTTGGCCCTAGTATTTTTACTATTCGCGTTCAATTTAACTCTATAGTCTTGTGCTATATGACCCAATTTACCACACCTGAAACATTTAGTATTATTAACGTCTTTGTTAGGTCTCATGTGAATTTCCTTCTGATATTTTTCTTGACCTTTCTCATGAGGTTTGTGATTAGACTGAGTAGGATAATTAAACTTGCCTTGTCTGGTTGCCATTTTATTTCTAAATTTGACAATTTTCTTAAACTGTTTTGACATCAAGGCAATTTGATTATCCAGACTATCTATATCACATTCCTCATCAGAATCATTATTGGAAATACTAAGCTCAGGTTTCATCAGCTTAGAGGAGAAACTCAAATTGGAACTAGTCTGTTTCCTATGGGACTGGGTCGATTGTTTCTTGAATTCTAGTTCCATTTCCACAGTTCTTAGTTTACTACGGAGTAATTCAGGAGTGAGATTTTGATCACTCATTTCCTCAATAGCATATCTTTTGTTATCAAATTTCTGTGGTAATGACCTTAGAATTTTTGAGACAATTTCATTTATGTCATAATTTATCCCATTATAGTGCAATTTGGTCTCAATGTGAGTCAATTTCATGTAAAAGTCATCAAAAGATTTAGAGTCTGACATAATTAAAGAGTTATACTACTGGATAAGCATCTGTTTTTTAGCATCCTTAACTCTAGTGTCACCTTCATGTGCAGTAATCAGTGTATCCCAAGCTTCCTTAGAAGTGGCACAAGATGAGATCCTTTTGAACTCATGTTCATTTATAGACATAAAAATGGCATTCTTCCCTTTGTTATTGTTTCGAGAGACTTGTTTCTCTTCTTGAGTGAATTCACTTAATACTTTCTTAATTCTCTCATTACTTCCTTCAGTGGCTGGTTCTGTAGGATAAGTATATCCATTTTCAACAATATCACATACATCATCTCCCAAGGTTCCTTGTATGAAAGAAACCATCCTTACTTTCCAGTAATCAAAGTTGTTTCCATCAAAGAGAGGGGGTCTGGTCAAGTTACCAAATCTTTTATTTTTCTCGTCCATTGTTTGATTTTAAGAAAACAATTTCAGAAACACAAGATCTTTAAAGAAAATTTCCAAAGCTCTGATACCAATTGAAAAAGCTGTTACTTAGGTCGTTTAATACAAGATTAAACTATTGATGTAAATCCGAACTATTTTTTGAAGAAACTCTTTTATTTAAATCAAAACAGATTAACACAAGATGCGTTTAATAAAAATATGTACGAGAAATGTTCAATATTCTATAACAGGTTTAGAAAAACAAAACTAAGATAATTTATGTCAGCACACTATTAAGAATGAGATGAGGAGATGTAGAAAGATTATGGATAAGGAGTTTTTAACGTGCTAAGACCTCACCCAACTGAGGAAACATCCACGGTGACTTCTAAGTCACAAACCAAAATCCACTAAAACAAAATATCCAAGTTACAAACTATTTAACACACATTCACACAAAACAATCCCATACAAGTTCACAATATGTACCCACTAGTTTTATTTTAACTTATCTGCAGGTCTGAAGTTGATGTGGCTTTCCCAGCTTGCTAACTTCTCTACTTTGTTGCATTCTTTACGTCGAATCTTGTTAATTTAAGATATTATGGCCAGCACTTATGAGTTTTAGTGTGACAAGTGTTTTGTGAAAGTTATCTAACACATGCTTGCACACACGGGTACTTATTTTATACAAACGGTCCTTTCAAATTACATAACAGATTTAAATGAGTTAGATTTCCAGTTTCTCTGTTCTTAGGTAATAAAAGACTCTCTTGATCTTTAAACTAACCCATAATCCAAAGTTACCTTGCTCGAAAGACGGTTCAAGGTCTTAATCAATTTCAGAGGGTTTTGAAAATATTTATGAAATTGAAAACCACCAATTGCGATTCCAACTAGATCGTGAGTCTTGTTTCACAAGAACTAGAAACATAAAAATAATAATTTGTTGATTCTAACGTTTTGAAATTTTTTTATTGAAAAGTAATAAAAAAATGTCTTTTCTCAGATGAGAAACTAAAATATGTAGATCTAAGTGTAATACGTCATGCAATAATCAGATCTACTGTTTCTATGAAAGAGAAATAGAGATCTAACATGTAATGTCTAAGTTGGAAACAAGATCTCCAACTCAGAGGATAGAACTCTCTAAACAACATTCAAACCCCCACCAACAACACTCTTAAACACATAGGTATAGTGTTTGGTGTAAACTATTTAGGAGAAATGAGTTTAGGGTTTGAAAACAAAATAGGGTTTGGACGATTTAGGTTTTTTTCTCTCTCTGGTTTCTCTCTTTCTTTTCTCTCTCTCTCTCTCTTCTATCTTCTCTCTCTATTTAGTCGAACTGCCAAAAGTCCCCAAATGCTGAGGATAAGCCTCCTTATATAGTAGGATGGGAAGGATCAAGAAGGTTGGTGCAAATATAAAGGATGAGATTTGGTCTTGGCCTTTTGAATTTGATCCAATGGTAAAAGAACAACTGTGATTTAAACGCACGTTGATAGGTCTAAAAGGGTTCATAGGGATTGGAATAAAACACATGAAGATCGTTGATTGAATTGATCCAAAGGCTGAGATCGAGAACGCGATATGAGTCTACCAACAAACACAGATCAGGCCGATATAATGCTAACAGATGTAAGGCCCAGATGGACTCACACACGCGTGTTTTCAAAATAATTACACACGCACCCTGAAGTTTCAAGAGCAATTGGATTCTACCCAACCAAACATTTAGGCAAAAAGAGATAGAATCAGTATTTACACAATGACAACATAAGTTTATAAAACCAATTTTAATTTCTTAAAAACATTTAAAATATTATTTAAAAATTCCCAAAAATTATTAAAACCAACTTTAAAGGGGAATTAACTCACACAAGAATTTTCGACAATATATATGTTATAAATGCAATCCTAATGTGTGTGGGTGATTAAGAATATACCTTTGAACATCAATTAAATGGAATAAAGTAGAAGGTCCTGAGGTTCTTTGGTATCTAGGGAAGGGACTCAATTTTGTCACTATTTCCAAACTAGATGAGTACTTATACAATGTAGACTCAAGTGAGTCAGGATTATAAGGTGCTTCAATCTACCCCTTTGGAAATATGAGATAAAATCTCCTTTGAGTCATCTAGGACTCGTAGGGAAACAAAAGAATAAGAAAAACCTATTCCTGTAACGGGTTCTATCTACTCATTTCCTAGAAACAGAAAATTACATAACTCAACTAATTACAAACCAATACCCATTAACATATGTAGAATACAACTCTACAGATTCCTGAAAATAATCACTAAGATCAAGCTTATTAGAAATGTGTACAAAAAAATATGTCAGAAAAATGAACTCACAAGACTCAAATTTCTCCCCCATTTTGTCTCAAATGGACAAAGGGAAAAATACTTAAGTCATAGAAGCTTATTCAGCACAAACCATTCCTATCGATTTTCGCAAAGGAAGAAATCTATTGTAATCCAACGGTTTGGTAAACATATCTACGAGTTGCAAATCAGTAGGAAGATAATTAATTTCTAATTCCTTAGTCTCAACTAATTCGCGTATAAAATGATGTCTAATTTTTATTTGTTTAGTTCGCGAGTGTTAAAAAGGATTTTTAGAGATATTAATCGCAGTTTGATTATCATAATAGAGATGTAGTTGATCTTCTTGAATATCATAATCATTTAGCATTTGTTTAAGCCAAAGTAATTGAGCACATCAACTACCAGCAGCTATGTATTCAGATTCAGCTGTAGATAAAGAAGTGCAGTTTTGTTTCTTACTACTCCATCCTAATAAATTGTTACCGATATAGTAACATGCTCCTGATCTGCTCTTACTATCATCAGTACACCCAGCCCAGTCGGTATCAGTGTATCCTATTATAGTACTAGGAGTATCATTGGTGTACCAATGTCCTAAATTTAGAGTTCCTTTTATGTATTTAATGATTATTTTTACACAAACTAAGTGGCTCTCTTTAGGATTGTTTTGATAACGGGACACACGTAAACTGCGTACATAATATCAAGACGCGAGGTAGTAAGGTATAGAAAGGTTCCTATCATACTACAATATAGAGTAGGATCTATGTATTTACCACTCTCATCTTTAGATAGTTTGCCCTTAGTACTCATGGGAGTTTTAGCGTCTTTGGCACTTTCAAGTCCAAATTTTTTGACAATCTCTAAAGCATATTTAGATTGCGAAACAAATAAACCTTTTGAATTTTTTTTGACTTGAAGACCCAAGAAAAATTGTAACTCCCCCATAAGAGACATTTGAAATTCTTTATGCATAATTTCAAAAAAATATTTAACTTCTGAAAGGGATGTTGATCCAAAAATGATATCGTCAACATAAACTTGAGCGATAATAATATGTTTGTCAAAATGTTTGACAAATAGGGTTTGATCATTTCCACCCCTCTTAAAACCTTTGTCTAAGAGAAAGTTGGAAAACGCTCATACCAGGCTCTAGGCGCTTGTTTTAGACCATACAACGCGTTTTTAAGACGATAAACATGGTTTAGATACTGAGGGTCAATAAACCCTTTGGTTTGTTGAACATATGTCTCTTTAGTCAAGATTCCATTAAGAAAGGAAGATTTGACATCCATTTGGTAAAGCATAAATTCCATGTAACAAGCTATTGCAAAGATAAGACGAACAGATTCTAAGCGAGTAACAGGTGTGAAAGTCTCGTTAAAATCTATTCCTTCAATTTGAGAGTATCCTTGAGCCACTAATCTGGCTTTGTTTCTAATGATTATCCCACTTTCATCAGATTTATTTTTAAATATCCAACATGTTCCAATAACCTTTTTATGATCAAGTCTAGGTACAAGATACCAAACATCCTGAATGAAAAATTGAAGAAGTTCTTCCTGGATGGAAGAAATCAAATGAGGGTCATTCAATGCCTCATTTACATTCTTTTGTTCCACAAGGGAAACAAAACTTGCATAATGAACATGGTTTCTTAATTGAGATCTTGTAAGTAATAGGCTCACTAAGGTTACCAACAACATTATCTATGGGATGATCTTTAGAAACCCAGTTAGGTACTTTAGGTGTCTTAATTAGTAAAGAATCATCTATTTCTGGAGAGTCATTTTATAAAATATTTTCAGACTCTTCCACAATAGTTGGTTCTCTAGTCTTACTCTCATCAGTAGTGTCACTCACAAT
Organism: Sambucus nigra; assembly: GCA_949130495.1. NCBI lineage: Eukaryota > Viridiplantae > Streptophyta > Magnoliopsida > Dipsacales > Adoxaceae > Sambucus > Sambucus nigra. Next base: position 143,724,223 of record OX422212.1, read on the forward strand.
AATGTTTATGGATTCCATTAAGGTCTTTGTGCGATGATTATATACACGGTATGCTTTACTATCAGGAAAATATCCTAGGAAGATAGCTTTATCTCCACGAGTCTCAAATTTTGATAAGTGTTCTCTGTCTTTGCAGACATAACACGTACTACAAAAGGTTCTAAGATATTTAAGATTGGGCTTTTTCCCATACCATAGTTCGTAAGGAGATTGTTTAGAATTCTTCCTAAGATAGACCCTATTGATAATGTGACAAGCAGTACGAATAGATTCTACCCAAAAATATTTGGGTAAACACTTCGCATGAATCATAAAATGTACCATATCTTGAAGAGTACGATTTTCTCTCTTAGAAATTCCATTTTATTGAGGAGTATTAGGAGCACTAAATTCATGTTTGTAACCATTATAGTCACAATACTCTATAATACCAGTATCTATGACTTTTACACCTCAATCACTACATATTCTATTTACTTGAGTGTCCTTCTCACTTTTAATCCGAAGTAGAATTTTCAAAAATGTTTGGAAAGTGTCAGACTTTTGTTTTAAGAAGGCCATCCAAGTAAATCTGGTGAAGTCATCAACCATAACAAGAATATAATTGTGTCCACATAGAATAACAGTTCGAGAGGAACCCATTAGGTCCATATGGATGAGCCTCAAGGGTTTAGAGGTAAGGATATCTTTAACTTTCTTATGAGGTTCCTTAATAATTTTTCCTTCCTGACAAGGTCCACATACAATGTTAGAAATAGGTTTGATCTTTGGAATTCATCTAAAAATTTATTGTCAAGATAATCTACTAAGTTTATCGTAATTTATGTGACCCGTCCTATTATGCCATATTTCATTGTCATTCATCCTGGCAACGTTAAAGATTTTAGTACTGTTCACGACAGTATAACAATTGTCAGGAGTCCTGAATCCTGTAATTATGCACTCACCTTTATCATTTAAAATTTTTCAATTATTCTTTGAAAAGGTGACAGTATGATTTGAGTCACAAAATAGCGAGATACTAAGTAGATTAGCCTTAAGACCTTTTACTAGAAGAACATTTTCAAGTATAGGTAGTCCTTCTTCTTAGAGTGTTCCTTTACCAATGATTTGAGATGACACACCATCACCGAAAATAACTTTTCCTCCAGCAAAGATGGTTTTGTTTAAAAGTTTTGTATAATCCCCAGTCATATGTTTTGAACACCTAGAGTCTAAATACCAACCAGAAGAGGTGTGTTCAACTTTTAAAGCAGTAATCAATGTTACACTTCATCTGGGGTTATAGATAATCTTTTCTAATGCAAATAGATCTTGTTTTTATTTTGCGCATATTTGCTCTCATTTGATCAAATTTGCAAGCTTTAGATTTTTGTTGAAAAATGTTTTGTGCATGAGTTTGAATTTTATGGAAAATATGAACATTCGGTTTAGGAAAGTATCTAGGACTCCTTCTTGTAAATGATCATTTAGGTTTGGTCTTTCTCTTTCTATAGTTAGAGTTTTTGTCTGGTTGTCTACGTAGGACATAATTATTACTGCTACTCCTGGAGTAGTTAAAGTTCTGGTATAGATGAGTATTACAGACAGGTTTTACTAAACGTCTAGAGTAGAAACCTTCAAAAGAATGACCGTATATGTCATAGTATGAGCAATATAGATAGCTTGAAGAGGGTATCTCGTTAGGAAACTCTCTAAACATAGGTTTCATGGGATTTTGATGTTGAACCTTATTCATAGGGATTACAGTTTGGAACGAAGAAACACTCTTCCTTATCGAGGGGCAGATGTATTTAGCCTTAGGTGGACCATCACACTTAGAGTAACTTGATTCCCTAATATCAAACTTTTGTTGTTTTCCATCAAACTCATTTTTTAGGGAGTGAAAATCTGGGCAAGTTTCTATAGGTCTTTTGCCACCTGATACAAACTTGATTGATTCAAAATTTTTAGTTTGTGTCTCTAACTTTTGGCAAAATCCTATTCCAGTTCGATCATCAGAATTGGTTTTTACGTCAGCAACAAAATCATCAAAATAGTTGGAATTATTTTCAAACTTAGGAATTTTTTTGAAAAAAATTGTTGTCTTTTCTTTAGCTTGTTCCAATTATAATAATGTCCCTTTATAATTTTTTCCAGACTTTCATTTGTTTCAATCAAATCTTTTAATTTTTGATCAAAAATTTTGACTTCATTTTCATAAGTTAGACATTGGGTAGTATACTCTTCAGCGTTAAGTTTAACCATTAGACTAAGGTCTTCTAGTTTCTTAGTGAGTTCTTTCACTATCAGGAGGTCTTTAATGTCCGAATCACTATGTGTAGTGTGTGAAGTGTCCCCTAAGGATTCAATTCTTGAACTCACACACACATTGACATCGTCATTATCACTTTCCCTTTGACTCACACACCCCATTTTAGAACTTGCAATGTTCTCAGAAATTAAAGCATCTAAACCAGTAGCAACATGATTCATAATAACAGAAGTAGAGATGTTATCATCATTCACATACAAAGGCACAGGCATATCATCATTATAGATTATCTTGGCAAAGAAAGACATGCAAGGATAAAAAAAATTAGATGACTCAGGTTCCTCATTATCAGAGTCACTTGAATCATCCCACGTTCTGCAAATGTTGGCCCTAGTATTTTTATTGTTCACGTTCAATTTAACTCTACAGTCTTGTGCTATATGACCCAATTTACCACACCTGAAACATTTAATATTCTTAAAGACTTTTTTAGGTTTCATATGAATGTCCTTGTGATATTTTTATTTACCTTTCTTATGAGGTTTGTGATTAGACTGAGTTAGATAATTAGACTTGCCTTATCTGGTGGCCATTTTATTTCTAAATTTTATAATTTCTTAAACTGTTTTGACATCAAGGCAATTTAATTATCCAGACTATCTACTTCACATTCCTCATTAGAATCATTATTGGGAATACTAAGCTCAGGTTTCATCAACTTAGAGGAGAAACTCAAATTGGAACTAGTTTGTTTCCTATGGGACTGAGTCAATTGTTTCTTGAATTTTAGTTCCATTTCCATAGTTCACAGTTTACTACTGAGTAATTCAGGAGTGAGATTTTGATCACTCATTTCCTCAATAGCATATCTTTTGTTATCAAAATTTGAAAGAGTTGGCGCTTGCGTTCAATTAAGAAATAATATAATAAATACCATTTTTAACCCAAATTAACCCTAAGCATGCAACTAGGTGTGATTGAAACAATATGAAATCATGCACAAGATATTCAACACACAAAGTTTAAGGAAAAATCCCCCACAGGGGCAAAACCATTTGTATATCACTATAATTTGTAAAAGACGGTTTACAATCGGATTACAATGAAATACAGGTTGACTAAGAATTACCCTCAGGTGTCGGATTCTGTAGTCGCGCCTGGAATATCCCTTTCCAGTAGGGTTGGCGGCTGGAACTATCCCTGTCTAGTAGGGCAGCAATGAAGAGGAAGAAGCGGTCCACTTCACAAGGTTGAACAGCAGCAATGGTGTTCTTGGGTTACCAAAAGTGATTCACAAATGTATGGAATTTGTGTGAATCAAAGGTATGAATCAATGGACTCAAGTACCATGAAGACTTAAGAGTTATGGAACTCAGAAAATCGTGTGTAAGTCTTGAGAAAACCAACTCCCCGATCGTGGTATAAATAAGAATTCATTTGCCCTAAAAATCTGCTACACGATCTGGCAGAGTCTATCCTCGTCGGATCGGTCCGGTCTATTAGGCGGATCGGTCCGGTAAGCTCGGATCGGTTCTTTTTCTGAAACCGGATCCATCCGGTTGGCATCGGATCGGTTCAGCATTATGGCTTCATCGGTTCGCTATGGATCCGGGGTATACTGGCTTCACCTCAGCAAGCGGATCGATCCGGTACCTTTAGGCGGATCGGTCCGGATGAACCGGATCGGTTCTTTTATCTGGACCGGATCGGTCTGGTCTGTTCCCTTGATTTCTTTTCTCCTTTTGATATTCGGATCCGTTGATGAGCATATGGACATGAATTTTTTCAATGGTGTTACGGCTAATGACATATACAAGTATGTTGGACAAAATGTCCTTACAAATCTCCCCCTATATCTATGCCGGAACAAACATAAAAAATCCGAATTATCAAGTATGAACAATGCCTATACAAATATACCCTTCCATGAACCCAAAACTGAAAGAGGTACAAATGATTAAGGCTGCATCGTTTGTTCAGCAAATCTTCAGATCAGAAATCTCAACGTTTTTCTCATCAGGGTGTGCATCATGGGATTATCAAGGATGTACCTACACACATGAGATAAAGCAAATACCAAGTGACGTATCGAGTTTGAAATGAGATAAACATAAGCATATATATCAATATAAGATGATATTCTCAGAATTTCAAAACTCCCCCATAATCAGATAATTCATTCTCCCCCTTTTTATGATGTCCCCAAATAGACAAATGAGAGAAATAAATCAAGCAATCAAGTACCGGGGTGACACAAGGCATGAAATCACACCATGAATGAACATAAAACAACCAAGTTGGTGATGGCGTAAATGAATGGGTGTGATCAAAATTCGATAGGAAAGTCAAAGCATACAAACATGACATATGTGCACGATGAATATTGGATATTCCTAACGAATGAACTCAAATGCGTCCTTTGGTGTAAAAGATTGGAAATATAAGACATTGACTATATCAAATCTACAAATCAAAGCTCAAAGTGATTTCTACACCAATAACGTCCAAAATGATATTCATGCTTTTTCAGGACTTTCAAGGAAGTGCAAACCCATTTTTCAATCTCCAACCAAACTCCCTCAAATATTATTTTGAATAGAGGCATTCTAAATTCTCAAACTTTGGAGAATTGATGGTGAAACCTAAATGGCCCATATTTGGCATGAATTGCTTTTTATTGCCTTATCAATTTTTTCGGGCTCTTTTAACCTCTTAGGACCTCGGATATTAAAATTCCTCCATTTTTTAGGTCCTTTGTAACGGTGGCTTTTGCGCAAAGGATAAAAATCAACTTTCGCAGCCCCTCCCCGTTATGAAAATAATCACACAGTCTCACCAAAACGGTTTTTACATGCAATCCAATCTTGTCAAGTTTTATCGCATATTGTACATTGTATAGACAGAATTGAGATAGAAACACTCAAGCCAATATGTGATAGACAAGTGCAATAAGCAAATATAGCCGTGCATGTGTGCATTAAAGGATATAGGAGTCAAACATGTAGGAAGATATCACTAATTACATCTCAAGGACTCCAATTAATGTTAAGCACATGGATGAAATGATGTAGCCTCTCAAATCTCTATCAAACAGTCACAAGGATATATGAAATGAAGTTGTGACTTGGCTATCTTAAATGCTCATCCATAAAAGACAAATTTCTTTTTCAATTTTAAAAAAAAATTATCAAAATAAAATTTGTTTGTGCTTTTTCTCAAAAATTTTCTTAAAAGAAAATCTTTTTGTATTTTTCAAAATTTTTCAAAACAAAAATATATACACAATGATACATACTAGAAATAGGCAAACAATGTCATCATGAAAATCACCCTATGCTAGTAAACAAGTCAAACCTCAATCATTAGGTGCAGAGGGGTTTTCCAAAGGTGGTGACAGCTTATGAAAAACCTCCATCAATTCTTGTGAAGTTTTGACTAAAAACTTAACTTGCTCTCCTAAATGTGCAATCTCTCACATGTAGTCTTCGGGAGCATGTAAAGTATCAGGTGTGGGTGCATGTGTGCCAGAAACACGTGTAGAAGCAAAACGTGACACATACCCCAATTTAAAGCAAAATTCCCTAAGGTGTCCTCTCCTCTTGCAATGTGAGCAAACATAAATAGGCCTAGGAACACCTCTCTCAAAAACTCTAGGACGAACTTTCCTAATAGGAATGGGACGCCTAGGTGGGTTAGGGTGAGACACATGTGAAACTGTCACTAAAGTGGGAACCGGCTCGGGAGCTAATCGGGAAGTAGAAGCACCGTCATGACTTATTCCTAACTTCTCACATTTACCCTTAAGAACCACCTTTTCAATCTTCTTAGGTGCGTTCTCAAACTTAACTTTGACCACCCTAGCACGTTCGAGATCACTCTCGAGTTGGGATACACGTGTCGTCAGACTAGACAACATGTTGGTCAAATCACACTTCTCCTTTCTCAAAACCTCCTTCTCTTTCTCCAAATCTAAAACCCAATGACCTAAATCCCTATTATACTTCTTTGTTTTCAAGGTCTCGGTGTACAAATCTCTAAAAGCTTTTTAGAGCTCACTTTCATCTCCACTTTCACTCTCACTTTCTCCCTCACTTGAAGCGCTCAAACCATCACTATCACTTTCGTGTGCACTATTGTGGGACAAGGTGGGTGTGCTCACACGACTAGAAAAAGCTACAAACTTCTCACCACTAGTCTCATCACCCTCACTATCACTAAGTGTGGCAGGCATGGCTACTTTCTTTCCTTTCTTTCTAAGCCACGTAGGACACTCAAAAGACTTATGTCCCTTACCCCCACATTCAAAACAAGTGACGTTCTCAAAATCTTCCTCACACTCCTCATCGGAGTCATTCTCTTTTTCTCTCTCACCACTTTCTTTGGCCTTTCCTTTCTTTTTATTTTTCTCAAAAAAATTCTTTTTATTGGAAGAATTATTTTTGTTCATGTTGAGAAATTTTCTAAAAATTTTCGCAAATAAGGCCATATCATCAAAATCTCCCTCAGAATCGGACTCAGAAACTTTTTCTTTCTTTTTCTTAAAATGAGTCTTTAAAGCAATGCCATTATCCTTAGCCTTAATGGTTTTGGGAAACATGTCAATCTCATAGGTTTGAAGATCTCCTACAAGTTCTTCCAACTTAAGTGATTTCAAATTTCCCAAAGAGTTCAAAACAGTGACTTTAGGAATAAAGCATTTTGAGAGAGATCTTAAAATTTTTTTAACAACACGCGTGTTATCAATCACCTCACCCAAATTAAAACATGTGTTAACAATGTCCGACAAACGAGCATAAAAATTATCAAAGCATTCGGACTCAGACATGGTTATAGTCTCAAATTGGGTGGCCAGATTTTGTAATTTTGACTCTTTAACCGCGTTCGTACCCTCATGTGTCAATTTTAAAACATCCCAAGCCTCTTTAGACGTGGTGCACGTCATAATTCGGCGAAACTCATCAGGAGAGACAGCTCCAGAAATAGCACTCAGACCACGGGAATTAAAATTGGACATTTTATAATCATCTTCAGTCCAGGCTGACACGGGTTTTAAAGTGGTGATGTTATTAACAATGACCGTGGGAGGAGTCCAACCATTTTTGCAAAGCAACCAAACACGCTCGTCAATAGATTTTAAAATCGATTTCATACGAGCTTTCCAATAGGCATAATTAGACCCGTCAAAAATAGGCATTTTATAATATGACTTCTCCATTTGAACACGCTCTTTTCAAAAATCAATTTTGTTCAGAAAATTGATATCTTTAGAAAAAATTTGCGGAAAAAGGAATACGCGATAGATTAGCGTAACCTGCTGTGATACTAATTTGAAAGAGTTGGCGCTTGCGTTCAATTAAGAAATAATATAATAAATACCATTTTTAACCCAAATTAACCCTAAGCATGCAACTAGGTGTGATTGAAACAATATGAAATCATGCAAAAGATATTCAACACACAATCTTTAAGGAAAAATCCCCCACAGGGGCAAAACCATTTGTATATCACTATAATTTGTAAAAGACGGTTTACAATCGGATTACAATGAAATACAGGTTGACTAAGAATTACCCTCAGGTGTCAGATTCTGTAGTCGCGGTTGGAATAACCCTTTCCAGTAGGGTTGGCGGCTGGAACTATCCCTGTCCAGTAGGGCAGCAATGAAGAGGAAGAAGCGGTCCACTTCACAAGGTTGAACAGCAACAATGGTTTTCTTGGGTTACCAAAAGTGATTCACAAATGTATGGAATTTGTGTGAATCAAAGGTATGAATCAGTGGACTCAAATACCATGAAGACTTAAGAGTTATGGAACTCAGAAAATCGTGTGTAAGTATTGAGAAAACCAACTCCCCGATCGTGGTATAAATAAGAATTCATTTGCCCTAAAAATCTGCTACACGATCTGGCAGAGTTTATCCTCGTCGGATCGGTCCGGTATATTAGGCGGATCGGTCCGGTAAGCTCGGATCGGCTCTTTTTCTGAAATCGGATCCATCCGGTTGGCATCGGATCGGTTCGGCATTATGGCTTCATCGGTTCGCTATGGATCCGAGGTATACTCGCTTCACCTCAGCAAGCGGATCGGTCCGGTACCTTTAGGAGGATCGGTCCGGATGAACCAGATCGGTTCTTTTATCTGGACCGGATCGATCCGGTCTGTTCCCTTGATTTCTTTTCTCCTTTTGATATTCGGATCCGTTGATGAGCATATGGACATGAATTTTTTCAACGGTGTTACGGCTAATGACATATACAAGTATGTTGGACAAAATGTCCTTACAAAATTTTGTGGTAATGACCTTAGAATTTTTGAGACAATTTCATTTATGTCATAAGTTATCCCATTAGAGTGCAATTTGGTCACAACGTGAGTCAATTTCATGTAAAAGTCATCAAAAGATTTAGAGTCTGACATAATTAAAGAGTTATAAAGCAGGGCAAGCATCTATGTTTTAGCAGCCTAAACTCTAGTGTCACCTTCATGTGCAGTAATCAGTGTATCCCAAGCTTCCTTAGAAGTGGAACAAAATGAGATCCTTTTGAACTCATGTTCATTTATAAACATAAAAATGGCATTCTTCCCTTTGTTATTGTTTTGAGAGACTTGTTTCTCTTTCTTCAGTGAATTCACTTAATACTTTCTTAATTCTCTCATTACTTCCTTTAGTGGCTAGTTCTGTAGGATAAGTATATCCATTTTCAACAATATCACAGACATCATCTCCCAAGGTTCCTTGTATGAAAGAAACCATCCTTACTTTCCAGTAAGCAAAGTTGTTTCCATCAAAGAGAGGGGGTCTAGTCAAGTTACCAAATCTTTTATTTTTCTCGTCCATTGTTTGATTTTAAGAATACAATTTCAGAAACACAAGATCTTTAATGGAAATTTCCAAAGCTCTGATACCAATTGAAAAAGCTGTTACTTAGGTCGTTTAATACAAGATTAAACTATTGATGTAACTCCGAACTGTTGTTTGAAGAAACTCTTTTAATTAAATCAAAACATATTAACACAAGATGTGTTTAATAAAAATATGTACGAGAAATGTTCAAGATTTTATAACAGGTTTAGAAAAACAAAACTAAGATAATTTATGTCAGCACACTATCAAGAATGAGATGAGGAGATGTAGAAAGATTATGGATAAGGAGTTTTTAACGTGCTAAGACCTCACCCAACCGAGGAAACATCCACGGTGACTTCTAAGTCACAAACCAAAATCCACTAAAACAAAATATACAAGTTACAAACTATTTAACACATATGCACACAAAACAATCCCATACAAGTTTAGAATATGTACCCACTAGTTTGATTTTAACTTATCTGCAGGTCTGAAGTTGATGTGGCTTTACCATCTTGCTAACTTCTCTACTTTGTTGCATTCTTTACGTCGACTCTTGTTAATTTAAGATCTTATGGCCAACACTTATGAGTTGTAGTGTGACAAGTGTTTTGTGAAAGTTATCTAACACGTGCTTGCACACATGGGCACTTATTTTATATAAAGAGTCCTTTCAAATTACATAACATATCTAAATGAGTTTGATTTCCGGTTTCTCTGTTCTTAGGAATTAAAAGACCCTTTTGATCTTTAAACTAACCCAGAATCCAAAGTTACCTTGCTCGAAAGACGGTTCAAGGTCTTAATCAATTTCAGAGGGTTTTGAAAATATTTTTGAAATTGAAAACCACCAATTGCGATTCCAACTAGATCATGAGTCTTGTTTCACAAGAACTAGAAACATAAAAATATTAATTTGTTGATTCTAACGTTTTGAAAAACGTTTATTGAAAAGTAATAAAAAAAATGTATTTTCTCAGATGAGAAACTAAAATATGTAGATCTAAGTGTAATATGACATGCAATAATCAGATCTACTGTTTCTATGAAAGAGAAATAGAGATCTAACATGTAATGTTTAAGTTGGAAATAAGATCTCCAACTCAGAGGATAAAACTCTTTAAACAACCTTCAAACCCCCACCAACAACACTCTCAAACACATAGGTATAGTGTTTGGTGTAAACTTTTAAGGGGAAATGAGTTTAGGGTTTGAAAATAAAATAGGGTTTGGACGATTTAGGTTTTTTCTCTCTCTCTGGTTTAACTCTTTCTTTTCTCTCTCTCTATATCTCTCTCTCTCTCTCTCTCTCTCTCTATCTATCTCTTCTCTCTTCTCTCTCTATTTAGATGAACTGCCAAAAGTCCCCAAATGCTGAGGATAAGCCTACTTATATAGTAGGATGGTAAGGATCGAGAAGGTTGGTGCAAATCTAAAGGCTGAGATTTGGTCTTGGCCTTTTAACTTTAATCCAACGGTAAAGGAACAACGGTGATTTAAACGCACGCTGATAGGTCTAAAAGGGTTAGGGATTGGGATAAAACACATGCAGGTCATTGAGTGAATTGGCTGAGATCGAGAATGAGATATGAGTCTACCAACAAACAAAGATCAGGCCGATATAATGTTGATAGATATAAGGCCCAAATGGACTCACACACGCGTGTTTCCAAAATAATTACACTCGCACCCTGAATTCTCAAGAGCATTCGGATTCTACCCAACCAAACATTTAGGTAAAAAGAGATAGAATCAGTATTTACACAATGACCCCATGAGTTTATAAAACTAATTTTAATTTCTTAAAAAACATTTAAAAAATTATTTAAAAATTCCCAAAAATTATTAAAACCAACTTTAAAGGCGAATTAACTCACATAAGCATTTTAGGAAATATATATGTTATAAATGCAATCCTAATGTGTGTGGATGATTAAGAATATACCTTTGAGCATTAATTAAGAGGAATAAATTAGAAGGTTCTGAGGTTCTTTGGTATTTAGGGAAGGGACTCAATTTTTTCACTATTTCCAAACTAGATGAGCACTTATACAATGTAGACTTAAGTGAGTCAAGAGTATAAGGTGCTTCACATGAGTCGCAGTTTGATGACGATAAGGCATCTTTGTCCACAGACGCACTCAGCCAAGTGCTTGGCACCAATCGAAAGGGGAGGAGAAGGAGAGTGAGCTCGCAGGTGGCCAAATCTAGGATCATCGAATTGGAGATGAGCGACATCGAGTTGGCTCAAACGGTGGACTCGCATGATACAAAGTTGTCATATTTGTAGGCGATGGTCCAAGATAAGTTCTCGTTCGTGAAGCGTTCATTGGGAGGAAATCATAGTGGGAAAGGGAAGGAGAATGTGGTGGAGGAGGATGTGACAAGACCGTGACAACTCTAACAAACTTATCACGGTCAATGACCGTGACAAGTCCGTGACAACAAAAGTTATCACCCCCAGAATTGTCATGGTCATTGACCTGGACTAGTACAACTTGTTAAGGTCAATGACCATGACAATTCGATAGATTTGGTGTAGTGAATAATGTAAATTAAGGGACATGATGTGGAAGATTTTATTGCTGAATTCACTTACGAATGGAAAAGAGATCAGTAGCAAAAGTGGTGAAAAAGAATTCCGCGAAAGAGAGCTTAGCCCAAAATCATATCCAGCAGACTTTTTTGGAAGAGATATCATCATTTGAACCAAATAAGTAAACTCTTGTGGGATATAACTCAATTCTTAATTTGGACGATCAGGACGCTGATGTACCAGAGTCAACAGCCAAGCAAGAAGAAATTGTTCACGATTTAGAGAAAATGAAAAGGTTATTCAAACATGGATACTTGATCGAAGGAGATTTTAAAGAGGAGCCTCTTGTTTGGTAATTATTCATGGATGGCTCATCCTATACCACTGGTAGTCGAGCGGGTTTAATAATTATGATGCCTAATGGCATAGATGTGGAATATGCCCTGAGATTCAAATTTGTGGCCTCCAATAATGAGGCAAAATATGAAGTGCTTATAGCAAGGTTTAGATGGGGATCATCTCTTGGCATCGGTGCACAGTTACTCCTAGCTCATAGTAAACCAAGTGTTGGGAATTTATTAGGAGATAGAGGTTTATATGTCAAAATACTTGACTAAAACCAAGTGGTGGTTAGAAAAATTCCCCGTGATGAGGATGGTCAGGATTCCAAGGGCAGCAAATGCTTGATCAAATGACTTGCTCAATTGCATCCGCTACAAGGACAGAACTGAGAAGAATAATTCTAGACAAAATTCTCTTGCACCAGATCATCGACGAGGATATTGTCAATGTGATGGATCTGGATTTCGGACCATCTTGGATAGATCTAATATGAACATACCTAAAAAATATTATCATCCTAGCAGACGCTACAGAAATAAGAAGACTGCGATAGAGAGTATCGAGATCTATGCTACAAGGAGGATCCATGTTAAGAAGAGGGTTCATCATTTCATTATTTAGATATGTCCAACCAACCTAAGTTAATGGCTTGACTAAACAAGTGCATGAAGGCTCTTGTGGAGCACATTCAGCAGGAAGGTCACTAGTGAAGCGAATGGACATGCAAGATTATTATTGGCCCATTATGAAGGCATATTGAATAGTCTATATGAGAAAATTGTTGCGCTAAAGCAAGACTATCTCTAGCGACCAAGACGATAAAACTCACTCGGGAATTTTATCAAACACTTGGTGTGCGGAAAACACCCAAGACCTTGTTCCCAAAATGAACTAGTGTGCAAACTCCCAATCGAATCAACCAAACATCAATGAAGAGACAATAAGAACATACAAGCAATCATCAAAGCAAAACAACAACGATATACCGTGGTTCACCCAAATTTGGGCTACATCCACCAAGGAGGATTTCTTCTTTCTATAGATAAATGGAGGAACCCAAAGGTTATACACACACACAATTGATCTCTCTTAGAAAGTCACTCACAACTTCACAAGAACTCACCCCTCAAATGGGAGCTCTATCTCTCTTTAGCTTTGATAACTCTCAAAATAGCTCTCAAACTTGTCCTCTCTCAAAACCTAGAAATAACACTTGTATTTATAGATTTGAGCCAAAATGGCAAATTTGTAAATAAACCAAAACTGAAAAATAGGAGAGCCAAAATCAACAAACTCCACCTTGGCGATCCTGACGATCCAACCAATCTCTAGAATGCTGAAATTGAACCCGCTTGAAGACTGTCCCACCATCTACCAAGCTAATGCGATTCCCCCAGGCGATCCTCACGATCCAACCGAACTCAGAATGCAAACATCAAATCCGCTCTAAGATCATCCCGACATCTAACAAGCCAATACGCTCCACCCGACGCTAAGCCACCTCAAACTTCAACCATGAAGTGAGATACCGCAAGTCTTCACTCCAAGACTCCAAACGACTCCACCCACCGAGGAACCAAGTTCTAAACTAAGAACTCCCCTGAATGCTTCCCATGTAACCATACGGTGAAGCTCGCTCCTCATGTAACCCGGTGAGTACACCCCCACACAATACATATAGCATACACCTTCTTTACACGAAACATTCTAACACATCAACACCATCTTCCACCTTGAGAAATAACCACGGATGAGAGGGAAAATTCCTCACCTCTCATACCCTCCAAATCTCACCCTCGAAAGATATACCAAGTCTTTGTCACGAAAAACTCCCGTTTGCCAATGCTCGCAAACAATAACTCATCGGCCTTCCTTGAACTAGCTACACACACCTCGAATCCATCACAGTCCTACACCTCCTCGATTCGAATCGGCCAATGCATGTGTGCAACTAAACCGGGTCAACATCACCCGTTGGCCCTGGAGAGGGACTTCGATCCATCCCCTCCACTAGTAGGTATTCTCCCATCACTACCGTCTACTCTTGGAAAGCTAGCACTCAATGTCTCCACTTTGTTCACAAACGAGACATGCATCGAACGTTCGATCACTTGTGCACACCGCTTCCCAATCTTCCTCGAAGTTTGATTTAGACGATACAACCCCTCTCTCTCATCTCCCCTCGCTAGGACCATACAACCGCGTGTGACTTTCAAGACTCCACCCGCCACCGACACCCGGCAACCCTTGGAATCCAAACGGCTAATGGATATCAAATTCTTTCGCAACTTTGGGACATAGGCCACACCACCCAAAGTGCGTTTCACCCCATCGAACATCTTGAGTTTCACCGTCCCGACACCCTCAACGAAAACCTTCTCTCCATTAGCCAAAGACATGGAACCTTTTCCATTTTCTGTGAAAGTCTCAAAATATTCCCTCTTGGAGCAAACGTGATCCGACGATCCCGAATCTAATATCCAATCATCTTGGAAAAGAGAGTTAACCTTGGAGATTGTGAGAAGTTCTCCAAGTTCATCTTCATAATTCGCACTCGCTACCGTTGCCCTCTCGGAATCAACCTTGCCCTTAACCTTGTCGTTCCATAAAGGACATTCTCGGATCATATGACCCCATTCCCGACACTTGTAGCATTTCGGCCCTTTACCACCAACACCTCTCGATCTAGACCTACTACCATCATTAAATCCCCGGTTGGAGTTCCTCCCGCCATTTTGCCCACCTCCGTCTCTCGCCATAAGGCCTTCATTATGGGAATACCCGTCACCTCCACCTTCCTTCTTTCTCATCGTGACATGAGATTGAATATCTTGCACAACCTCGTTGCACCGGAGCGTAGACTTCCCAAACATGAGCGTGGTCACAAAATGCTCGTATGAATCGGTTAATGATGCAAGCAACAACAATGCTCGATCCTCCTCAATGAATTAAACGTCTATCCGGTTCAAGTAATTTATCAAGGCATTAAAAACGTTGATATGCTTCATCATATCCTCACCCTCCTTCATCTCAAGCTTGAAGAGTTTCTTCTTGAGGAACAATTTATTTGACAACGACTTTCCCAAATAAATCTCTTCAAGCTTATCCCACATGCCTTTAGCCGTGGTCTCCGCTATCACGTTATTCAACACATCATCCGTGATAAGCATCTCAATACATGAAGCCGCTCTTTGATCAATGTCAATCCACTCGGCATCGGTCATGCCTACCGGTCGTCCCTCTACCCCCAACAATGCTAATTGCAACCTCTGTTGGACAAGAACGCCTCGCATTCGTCTTTGCCATAACCCGAAATTGATCTTCTCATCAAAAGCCTTCATGTCCGTCTTCATTGAGCCACTCGATCCATAACTCGGATCCCATCTCTTAGAGCCTCTGCTCGTAGAGGTTGATTCTCGAGTACTCTCCACATTTTCCGTCATTTGGAACAAAAACAAAAGCTATGCCAAAATTGCCAAAATTGATTCAACCTCGAACCAAAATACCGGGCAAACAATGCAACCAAAGCTCTGATACCACTTGTTGCGCTAAAGCAAGACTATCTCTAGCGACCAAGACGATAAAAATCACTCGGGAATTTTATCAAACACTTGGTGTACGGAAAACACCCAAGACCTTGTTCCCAAAATGAACTAGTGTGCAAACTCCCAATCGAATCAACCAAACATCAATGAAGAGACAATAAGAACATACAAGCAATCATCAAAGCAAAACAACAACGATATACCGTGGTTCAACCAAATTTGGGCTACATCCACCAAGGAGGATTTCTTCTTTCTATAGATAAATGGAGGAACCCAAAGGTTATACACACACACAATTTATCTCTCTTAGAAAGTCACTCACAACTTCACAAGAACTCACCCCTCAAATGGGAGCTCTATCTCTCTTTAGCTTTGATAACTCTCAAAATATCTCTCAAACTTGTCCTCTCTCAAAACCTAGAAATAACACTTGTATTTATAGATTTGAGCCAAAATGGCAAATTTGTAAATAAACCAAAACTGAAAAATAGGAGAGCCAAAATCAACAAAAATATGATAAGTGCCAAAAATATCCATCAATCCATAGGAGTCCAGTAGCATCTTTCATGTTGATCACATCCCCTTGTCCGTTTATAATGTGGGTAATAGATTTTTTCGGTCCGCTACCAAAAACTAGAGGCACATTCAATTATCTAGTGGTAGTAGTGGATTACTTCACTAAATGTGTAAAGGCCGAACCCCGAGTAGAGATGCCATATGAAAAGGTCTTCCAGCTCATCTAAAAGAAAATTATTTATTGATACATGATGCCATAAACCTTCATCACCCACCACGGTACATAATTTGATAAACAAGATTACAAAAACTAGTACATGCACTCGAAAATATAGAAATTACACTCCGCACTAGGTCATCCACAGTGCAACAGATAAATAAAAGTGACCAACAAGACTTAACTTAATGGATGAAGAAAAGTCCAGACAATGCAAAGTGAAATTGGATAAATGAGTTCCAGAGTGTCCTTTGGGCTTACAGAATAATGCCAGGAATAGTAATGGGTGAGACCCTTATATGCTAGCTTTTAGAATAGAGATAATAGTCCTAATAGAGATTGGTCTCCCCAGCCATCTCATTCTTAATTTTTACTCCCCATGGTGCGACCTGATGAGAATATTGGATTTAGATTTAGTAGAGGAAGTCAGGGAACACGCAACGCTTATAGTGGTAGTGTACCAGGAATAAACTTTTTTGTTTTACAATAGAATGGTAAAGCCGGTCATGTTAAAAAAGGCGAAGTATGTACAAAAAAAGGTCATCCCAATGGGAAATAAGTTGGAACCCATCTGGAACGGTCCATATAGAATTCTACTATCGTACGACCATAAACATATAGGATTAAGCCCTTGGAAGGAAAGAAATTCAAAAATTCGTGGAATACACAGCATCTAAGGAAGTACTATTAATAGTCAAATGTAAAGGCTTTTCCTTATTTGGAATATACTCGGTGATGAATAAAAGTTTCTGATTTCCTCAAGAATGTTATTACATCCAATATTATTGTTTTGTGGGTATGAGATATGTACATATCAACAACGCATCTCAATGTGTTTTACTAAAAACTTTATGCATGTCTTCGTCTTTAGATAGATCACGAACAACAAGTTCAATTTCATGTACGATCTCATCTTAGGACATTTAGCGAACAAGAAGTTACCAAATCTAAGGAATCTGTCGCAGTCATATGGAAGAATCAGTCCGACCATAACTAATCTAAGAATCGATCCTATTAGATTTTATTATCTCAGGTAATTGGTGTTGACACTTGGCCAGGATGACAAGATCTATCTGAACGACCAGTATGTTAACACAAGCATCAATAGAACCTACGACAAGGATAACCCACGTTCATCCAAAACTAGTAGCTAATAACCCAAATCAGGAAGGCATTAGTCAACCTCATAATCATAAAACTAAACTACTAGCAGAACTATCTCAAAAACCTAACCGTTAGTAAGTTAAAACTAAAACTAACTAGGTTAAAAATGTTCGACCAGATTCACTTGGGGAAAATATTTTTCAAAATGACACTAGTCATAAAACATGTGCGCATAAGTCAAAATAAGTTGTTATAATGGGCAGAATACATAAAACATAAAACATAAATCACATGCATATATGAAGGCAAGAAATACATTTGATTTCAATGTCAAAATAAGCAGAAACTCAAGTATTCATTATGAGGTGTAAAATAAAGATGTACATTAGAAATTAAGTAAAAAACATTCAACACAAACATTGAGGATCAATTTTTTGGGAAATTTTCAGTAACAACTACATCTTGAGTTAAACTATAGGTAGAGGAATCAGTAATGACAACATCCCCAACTGAGAGAAAAGAAATCTCATCGGCAGGGACCCATCCAACTTCATAATTTTAATTAGCTTCAGAAGAGGAATCATCCTCTAACTGTTCAACAGCGAGGTCTGTAACCTCTGCATCATCACCCTCACATTTTTTACTTCGACATCTATAGCAGGGTAGTGTTTCATGACCCTTTAATTCAATTCTTCATAGCCGTCAATAAATAAGGCCAGACTATCCACGTTATAATCAACAGAAGACTTGTACTTCGCTACTGTTGCCTCCTCATCCTTTCCTAAAGATTCCTCGACCTGCACAAGATTTCGATTATCCATATCCAAAGCTTGGTTGGGCACCACCAGGTCTTCATTAGCCTTATTCAAGGCCTCCTCCAAGATCCTTAACTTAACAACATATGTGTTGGCTTGGTCCTTCAACTTTATAACCTCCTTACCATCTTGACAAAAAGAGACCATTTAAGTGATGAAATCCTCATCCTTCTGCTACAACTTAGTTCAGGTTACATTTAAGTTGTCCATTGTCTCCTATAATCTATTCTTAAGCGCAGTGTTCTCCTTCGTTAATTCCTTCTATGGTATTTTTCTTCTCCTTATATGCTACATGATTGGTGATAACCTTATCTCTCAAAATGGTTGTGGCTATAGAGCTTTGTCAATAAAATAGGTAGTTAGAAAGAGTAATAGAATATGGAAACTACAAGATAAAATCAATTAGGGTAAACTTACTACTGCAACATGATGTTAGGCCATCCTCCACAGAGCATCCGAATCATAGGCCCTCAAAAACTTAAAATCTTTTCTATGACCATGGTTTCCATAAAGATCAGTGGTATTGTTCATATGCTAATAGATGGAATCAGGGTACCTTTTTAAATCCTCTTATGTCAAAAAGTGGGCAGGGTCAAATTTGAAATCTTCAACCTAACCTTAATACGAGACTAGAAGGTTGACCCTCCATCTACACTCTCTCAATAGCGGCTCAAACTCTTGGAACCTTAGGATCACCTTGAGGCTTCGGGTCTTAAAGTGTCCTCTTGTCATGTACTAAAGCAGGGGTGGGGGAAATGGGGGATTTCCCTTTTGCTTTGTCTCTTGTGGCAGCCTCAACAGTCTGTTGAGAAGAAACTTCTACCTATTTGTTTTTCTCAGTATCAACTCTTTTTAGGCATCCACCTTGTTTTTTGCCCTAGCCTCAATATCTAAGTTTATTTTTTTCTCGACCTCCATCTTCCTATGACAAGTGTGGTCCATTTGAGTCTGATCAAGTTATCTGGTGGCCATTCCGAATGAATATTTAAATGGTTGATCTGAAGAGGTGCGAGAATGGAATACATAAATGAACAATTAGCGAAGTACTAAAAAAGTAAAGATGAGAAAAAAAGAAATAGTTGCGTATCTCAGCTTCGTCCTCAACACCGTGATCGTCTTGTGTCAATGGGTTTGTCTCCAACAATAATCCTTATTCAAAAAGGATTGATACCTCTATTGGAGGAACCCCACCTGGAGGGGTATGTTATCCGATGCTTATTAATTGGTACACAAAAATAAATCTTCGAATTTAGTAGGCTTGGGTACATAGTAAGCCTCTATAGGGTCTTGCACTAAAACTGGAAGATTTGGAGCCTTTTTCACCTAAACAAGTAGCAAGAACATCAGAACAATGTTACTTAAAGAGAGGCAGTATGAAAGAAAAATTAAAAAAAAGGTTTACCTATACTGGTCAGATTGTTTCACTTGCATTGAACCTTACAGGACCTATCCTTCTCATGGCTCTTGAACTCCCAGTCACCTCTCATAAATAAAAACTAACCCTTCAAACTATGATTACTTGTCTGGATGACCTTAACCATTCTTAGGTGTGACCTTTTGGAAGAAAATTAATAGTTCCCAGTAGTTATCTTTCAAGTCATAGGCATACCTGAATATATCCCTAATGAGGTCAAACCTACTCTGGGCCTTCTAAAACATTATTGCTCCTAGGATAGTCCCACAAGCATTGGGGGGGGGGGGGGGGGGGGCTGGGTGAGGGTAACACCATACCCGTTTAGAATGTACCTTATAATAAGGTGTAAAGTTAAGTGGAGTCTGACTTACATGGACCGTAGAGGAAGGAAAATTTCATTCGAAAAGGAAGTGTCATAAACTCTCTCCTTACTACTAGACAACCTAGTGGAGATGCTAATAGGAATATTATATTTATCCCTAATATATCTAATTAATCCTCTATGATATTAAAGGCATACCACCTAGCTTCAATAATTGAGAGGTCATTAGATTTTAAAGAGTCCCCTGAAGCACTCTTTTACTTAACTGGTTCTTCGACAAGGGAAGGATAAAAGATAGGCCATACAGGAGTTTCTCTATTGAACATGGATCTTTTAAGATAAGATTCCAAATCTATCATATACATTGACATGGTTTTTGAAAAATTCTCAACACCCACTAAGTTTATTTCTTCTGGTCCCTCAAATTCAGGATTCTTGAATGTTACTCTGGATCGTAATGGGGAAGAATTGACAAAAAATGCCCTATGGGTATAATTTGGATTCCCATGCATGTCATTAGGGCATATAACTCCAACTCATCCAAATAATTTATCCATTTATGCACGTAGGATTCATAACTCATTAAAACTCAACAAAATCAGTGTATAGTAAGGTTTGGAGTCTAAAGGAATGATGAAGTCAGGGTTTTAGCACAAAGATTAGAACCCATAAAATCCCTAAAAATAGCATGATACTTGGACAAACAATTCAATGTCCACCAAAATTATTAACCTTCTAACTATCAGGACGAAATTCCATGCGATTCAAAAACAGAAGAAGAATGAACAAAGATAACTATGAAGAACTTGCAGAAGATAGGAGAAAACCCTAAAAACTTAAAAGTTCAAGTAGGTACATACCTTCAAATCCTAAAGAGGGTTGAATACAAATGGGAGAAAGTGATAACTTCATCAAAAATTGAGGAAGTTTACCATAGATGAAGAAGCTATATAGACGGGATGATATTTTTCTCTCTCTAAAAACACTTAGAAGACTTAAAACATTATGGGAGTTCAAAAAATATGGATTTGTGCCTTTAAATATTTTTTGTTTGGTGGCAAGTTCATTTAATCATGACATGTGATGTCATCTTAGAAAAGCAAACAGAACTGTAAGTACAAAGAATAGAAACATATGATTTCCCAAACGCATGTGATAATTTCCTCAGACATCGGTCCAAATCATTTAACACATGTCGGTCCATAGTTCAAACCCAAAATGTTACAAGTGTGTCTTCTCGGATTGCACCGAGTAAAATTTAAAGATAACCTCATTCTACTTTTAAATATTTCATCCATTCACATTACTTAGCAAAGTGCTCCAAAGATCTACTACTCGAGAGGACCTTTTACAAGTTCCAATCATGAATGAAGTCTTGGGGATTTTGATGTACTCCAAATATGGGACATCAAATAGACCAATTAGGTAGTGACATATATCATAAGGAGGCACTGGAAATAACTTGTCCTAGTTATTCAATCAGGTCAAGAAATAGTAATCGGGTCATGTCAGTTATGATTATGCTAGGTTGGACAGTGTTAATTAACTTCATCTACACCAACCTTGCACTAACTTATATCACGTGACAGAATACATACATTCACATTAATCCATCCACATTCGTGAGAAAGTATTCCCCCTTTGTCTGCTTATAACCTACTCATGATTATCCACCTCATGGCATTTAAAATGTGTAGTTGCCAGACCAATAAAGTCACTCCACCTATCTCACCTCTCTCTCTCTCTCTCTCTCTCTCTCTCTCACACACACACACACAGACACACACACACACAAAGATAATGACCTATAAATAGCACTCAATTCCGCGTGATAAGGGATCCTGAGATTATTTTGCCTAACAGCCATACACAAACCCTAGAGAGAATCTTAAGAGCTGGTATCCCTCGTTTCTAGGTCTTTGGCCTACTGAATTATAGATAACCAACAATGCATTTGTGGACATAGGTAACTCATTGGGCTGAACAAATTTAATCATTGTTTTCCTTATTCCTATCTCATCCCTCTCTATTCTTCCCAAATTATCATGTTTGTAGTGATAATTTCTTTATTTGTTATTATTTATTATTGGCATATTATAGCTAAAGCCTAAAAATCCATATATCAGTTTTAAACAATAATACCGTGCATACTCGTTGGTGACTAATTAGTCTAATTCTCATTACCTTTTTATAACTTAAAATATTACTGACTCTCGTCGCATAAATTTTGAAAGATGAAACGTTAAAGTTCAAAAAAAATTATAACTTTTTTAGATGGCATAGATTCCCATTCCTTTAACAAAATTAAAATTCACTTTTAAGAATAATGTATCAAACATAAGCATGGATTGTTAAACGACTTAACGTAAGTACAATCCATCAAACGTAAGCACAAAGTATCAAACATAAATTTTGAAATTAAAACCGAAGGTTTAAAATATCACTCTCATGACTATTTAATGAATACAAATTTTAAAAACATTTTAGAATACATAAGGAATTAAATTGAATTATAACTAATTAAAAACACATTAAGTAATCACAACAAACTTCATCTAATCCTAGCAATTAATTTAAGCTAGAAACATAATTGAAAAAAAAATTACAAGGTGAAATAAAAATTATCATTAATAAACAACTTACAAATTGAAGTTCCAAATATTTAATCAAAATATAAAATTTTCTCCCAAACTTTACACAAATTGCCTCATTAACAAAATAAAATTCTCCTTAAAAATTGTGTTCGAAAATATTTGTGAAAAGTGAGCCCAGTCGTCCATTTTATAGGCCAAGATGTGAGGTATTTGATTTGAGATAAAACTCCATTTGGGTTGGTAATTATGTCATGGGGTCTTGGAAAGAGTTGGAAACAATTAGGAAGTCATTTTTTAATTATTATCCCCAGTTTTCATCACTATTCGCATCACCATATCTAATCGCATTTTTACCCTTAAAATTTAAAGTTGTGAGTATTTTAAGGACCTTTTTGAAAAGATGTGGCACGGCCTCAACGGACACTCGAGCGATTTTATAAAAATATTTAGTTCATACGTGTCAACCGTATCGTATGGTGACGTATCCTAACAATTTTTTGATATCAACACCTTTGTTGTCCAAACTCCCGAGGTACCTGTAAAATTACAAAATATAAATAAATAACTCAAATTAGGGCCATAAAAGTTTAGAAAATTACAAAATTAGCCCTTAAATACATTTTCGCTCCCGAAATTCATATTTACATTTGTTAACTCAAAATTCAATGAAATTTCAAGGAGAACTTTAGTTTGCCTAGATATACAATTCAAAATTATTTTAGTCCCATAAAGTATCTGAAATTATGATTTCACCCCCTTGGGTTGCAAAAATTGCATTATTAACTTGAATTCTTTTCAACTTGTATTTCCCTTATAAATTCTGAAAACTACTCTAAAGCTCATTATTTATGATACAACATTCCTAACAAGGCCTAAATTAAGGCATAATTAATAAAAAATTAGGCACTCATCATCTTGTAACTCCGAACGTAATGTTTTGGTTCGCTTGGTGGAGTGATGTGATTATTGTTGTCCTCTACTCATCCTGATTCCATGTATTTGTTTCCTTATTTATGTGATTAGCTTTAGCTTTGAAATTTTTACCAAGTAGGTAGTTTTCCTGCAAGTTCAAACTATTTTAGTTTTATGTACTTATGCTCACCTATTACCTGAGTTGTCCGATCATCATCTTTGAATATTTGCCGATGAATTAATCGGTGGAAACTAATTCTTCATATAGGTATTGTATTTGAACAATGCAATGTTGAATGAGTTTTTTATAATGGGTTAATGAAAAAAATTATTTTATAATTCAAAATTCGATGTGTGAAGGGTGACGCTAATGATAATTTTAACTCTAGTCATCAGTTTTTTTTTAAAAGAAAAATTTTGATCGAATCTTGATATGTCTGCCTTATTAACCCCTTATATCCCCCATTGTTTTAGAATAAATCGGGTGATCAAAAAATATTAGCCTTCTTGACTCAGAGTCATCCCTATCTATACTCGCGTCGACCATGTCATGGAGATCAAATCAGATCTGAGGGGGTTGGGAGTTAAACCGGTGATCAATCGAGATATTCTTTCGAGACTTTTGAGTCTAGAAAAGGCATACCAAGATTAAGCCAAGTATGATCCTTTATCCAACCTAGTATTTTTGGATCATAATCTGGTAGGACCCAGTCATTTTAGGTGGGTGTCCGACTGAGGTACGGTGCATAAAATTGGAGAAATATTTCACTTTATTGAAAATAATGGTGTTGCAAAGAGCTACATCCCAAGGAGAAAAGAAGAAATAGTGGAATGAAATTCTTAAAATAGAAAAAGAATAGCGACACAAGTGTCCCACAAATTATGATTATCGATCGATGTTTCATCGCATTCGGCCTCCTCTAGCTTATCTACTGATAATAAATCTTATGATTTTCCAGATTCCACAATCGGGGAAAGGGTTCAAACTTTATGATCTTTTAAGCCATAATGTCCTCAGTCTATAATCTGAGTGATGACATATGAACCCTCCAATTTTTCATCCAGCCTTCCATGGCTTGGGTTCTTGATTGATTACATCATTTTTTTAAGGACCAAATCACAGATCTGTAATGTTCAGTTTCTCAACTCTCGTTGTAACATTGGTTTGCTTTATGTCAGCTCATGTCCATCTTTATTGATTCTTCCCATCTTAATTCCTCTCGGAGGTTAAGTTAGATTATGAGCCATTCATTATTTTATTTTCTTTCAAAATAGTGAACCCTTATGATTCGATACCTCAAGTTCGATCGGTACCATAACTTCAATGCCATAAGTTGGAGAAAAAGGATTCACTCTTGTGGACCCCATCATTGTTGTTCTGTATGCCCATAAGACTAAGACGAGCCTCTCCATTTATAGCCCCTTACAATTTTTTGACTTAGCTTTTCTCCTGTGTAGAAGTGGTAGATTAGTTACTTCCATATGTCTATTGCACCTAGGATACCTGGGAGAAGAGATGTAATGTTTGATTTTGAATTTCTCGCGTAGCTTATCGATCCTTACATTTTTAAACTTCCTATCATTACCAGAGATTATGGCGTGTGGAATGTTGAGCCGACTGATGATGTATCTCTACATGAAAAAATGTACTTCTTGTCGATAATTCTGGCTAGGGTTTAGCATTAACACATTTTCTAAAGTAGTCGATCGTTATCAGGAGAATATGACATTGATCGTTACCAGTTAAAAATAGATTGGGGATGTCCATTTCCTATATAGAGAATGATCACGGCGACACAATTATCGAGCGATCTTCGGTGGGTTGGTGGATTTCGTTCATAAATCGTTGACATTGGTTGCACTTTTTGGCATATTTCTCAGCATCCTTAGTCATCTTCGACCAATAACTATGTTAGTTCTATTTTTACTAGGATCCTTTTCCATAAATTTCAGCCACAAACACATTAATAAAGGATTTGTCGGGCATACCCTTTTCGTAGAAGACTCCCTCATATATAAATTATTTTATCTCTTCCATACTAACTATATTTTCTTCTTCGATCTGAATACTAGGTTGATTTAGGTTCTTCATTCTAGAATCCCCCTGATCTATTGATGAGAGTTGGGGGAGGTGACCAGCCTTTGCATTGACCTATATTGGGATATTCTTAACAGTGAAGGCTTGGAATTTCCCTACTATTTCTTAAAAGCTTTCAAGATATTCCATAATTTTCTTCCCTTTAGCCTCATACTCCCCCATCATTTACTAAACAAATAAATTTGAGTGGATCAATAATTCCACTTAATCTAGTTTAAGAGATAGGGAAAGTCTCGCTCCAACGATCAAGGCCTCAAACTCGGCCTCATTATTTGATGCCCTGAAGTTGAATCGTAATTAATACTCTAAGAACTAACTATTAGGCATCTCTATGATCAATGTTCCCATGTAACCCTCCTTGTTATAATACCCATCCATGTTGATCACCCACACTTACTTCCCGTCACCAAATTTTTAACCATTATCACTCCCATCAATGTTATAAATTTTGTAATAAAGTCAGCAGCCGTCTTCCCCTTAACATTTACTCTTGAAATTTAATGTAATTTAAACTCCCCAAGTTCAACGGGCCACTTCATAAATCATCCTGAGATTTCTGGCTTGTGGATAACTTATCTAAGTAGGTAGTCGATCAATACACTATAGAGTGTGATTGGAAGTATGGCCTCAGTTTTTTGGCTGATACGATGATCATAAAATTGAATTATTCTAGCATTATATATTTGGATTCTGCCCCCTAAACATCCTTCTGACATTGTAAACTAGTGTCTCGACAGCTACATCATCCCAGATCAAGACTGAACTGACCACCATAAAGGAGACGTTGAGGTAAATAAGTAATTCTTCTCTCAGAACTGACTTTAAAAGAAGCTATACCTCAGATAAATAGGTCTTTAAATCTAAGATCACGTTTTTTATCCAGGTGAATAAATTTTTCAATGTTTGAAAAAAAAGCAATGCACTTATCGATTACCTTACTAACGAATATGTTTAGTTCCACTACCCTCCCTGTCAGTGACTGTACTTGTTTAATGGTATTTGAACTTCTCATGTCTATTACTTTTGAATATTTTATGGGTTCACCCCTATTCCCCTTTAGTTAACCATAAAGTCCAAAAACTTTCCCGATTCCACACCGAAGGCACACTTCTCTGGGTTCAGTTTCATCTGAAACTGAATGATGATTTTAAAGGTTTGTTCTTGGTTGGCTGTATGAACCTCCCTATTTAGACTCTTCACCAAGATATCATCAACATACACTTCCATTTTTCTCTATCTTATTCTCAAACATTAGGTTAACGAGTCGCTTGTATATGGCCCTAATGTTCTTTAGCCCAAATGGCACCATTCGATAATAGTACATACCCTGGTCTGTCCTAAATAAGATTTTCTCTTCATCAACCCGATGTATTTGAATATAGTTATACCCATAGTAAGAATCCATTATCAATAGAACTCCTTGCCCTTCTGTAGCATCTACCAATGCATCAATCCCTAGTAACATATATGAATCCTTCGGGACGTATTCAATCCAATCAGAGTCATCCACATAGAGTTGTCATTTTTCGTTCAACTTTTGACTATCACTACATTCGACAACCACTCAGGATATTTAATATCTCGAATGAGTTTTGTGTCAAGCAACTTTCCTACTTTAACATGGGATATTTTCTTCCACTCGGGGGTAAATGTTCTCTACTTCTATTGTACTGATTGGCTAGCTGAAATAACCTTTAGCTGATGGATCATTATCAAGGCATCAATGCTTGATATATCCTTATGGACACTTGCAATTATCCTATGGCTCCTTTTTAGTAATGAAACCAATTTCCTGTCTTCCCTGTCATTTAGTAATGATCCCATATATACTAACCTCTCTAAAGGGTTAGTTTAGAGAGGAATTGGGATCAAATCTTGAATTGGGAACACCATGGTCAGTTCCTTTATAGTATCCAAATAATCTATTTTTAACGTCTCCTTCTTATTCTTTAATAATGAAAAGTAATAAATCTTATAATGTGAGTGAATTACATATATCCTCCTTATCTCGTCC
The DNA here is from genome assembly GCA_949130495.1 of Sambucus nigra. Classification (NCBI taxonomy): domain Eukaryota; kingdom Viridiplantae; phylum Streptophyta; class Magnoliopsida; order Dipsacales; family Adoxaceae; genus Sambucus; species Sambucus nigra. The sequence goes on from OX422212.1 coordinate 143,751,753, forward strand.
AGTGTTGAAAACGAAATGGAAAGGAGTTTAATTGATAGAACCACATCAAGTCTACTCAAGGTTGTCTACCCGATCAGAACGTAATAGGACGAATATGATCCAACTACCAAGAATTTTACCTATAATGTGATTGACTTTGGGTCCCTCCCTATTGTGAATGGCAATTCAATCGATCCCTTCAAATAAACTTGCTCTCCTGAGAATCCCAAAAGTGGTCCCTTCACTGGCTTTAAATAGGATTCCCTAGCTTCATCTATTCAAACCAGTTATAGTAAATAATGTATGTCGAGCTCCCAATGAGAATTATAATCCTTTTGATAGTTCAATCCAATATCAATGTGTTGATTAAGAGGGGATCATCATGATTAGTAATCAAATCCCAAGAATCCTTCGATGTGAAGGTGATACCCTCTCAGTCTTTAATGGGTTTCTCTGTTTATACCTCCATCAACCCCCTCTTTTGTCTCTTATATGCTCTTTGGGATGATTCTGACTCCCCTCTGTATGCAAACCCATCGAAGATCCTCCTATCTTTATAAACAACAACCACTCCTTTGGTCTCCTCTCATTTTATGCTTTTGATAAACTTCTACATTAATTGTGCTTTCATTCATCTTATCGCTCGTCTTGGCTTCCACCTCTTCCTCCCATAAACTCTCATAAATGACCCCTATGAACCAATGCCTTTATTTTTCTCTTTATATGAAAGAAATCATTCGTATCATGGGCATAATCTCAATAGAACTGGAAATAGAGGTTGGACTTCGTCTAGAGAATTTTTTTCACAAGTCTATTCAGCTACCTTAACATCTTCAGATTAGGCGTAATGCTCAGAACCCAACCCATAATTATGTTGAGTGGGGTGTATTGCTCAGTTTGGGATGCTTCACCCGATAATTACACTTTAAATTAAATATCTTCTTGTTTTGATCATCCATTAGCCTCCCCTCTCCTAAGTCTCCCACCTGACGAGTGGGTCATCGACTATTGATGGTGTCCTCTTCGTTGATGTTTTTCTACACCTTCTTTATCAATTCAGTCATATTTATGGGAGGGTATTCAATATGGAATATATGGTTCCAATTCAAAACAATAACTACAGTAAATATACCAATCTGGCACTCTTATACATGGGGCATCTAGCACGATTTTAAATTGTGATAAAATTTGGAACGGTTTATTTACAATTTAACATAGTTAAAAACCATTCTAAAATCTGGCATGGTATTAAACCTTTCCAAAATTGTGTCAGATTTGGAAAATTTAAGGAAGAGAAGCAATATATGACTTTTAATTGGAGCCATCCAACTCTTATCCCCTGCTCACTCTTTGTCAATATCGTCTCTCTCTCTCCCCTAAGAATGGTGCCTCTGCCCCCCCTAAGAATGGCACTCTCTCTCTCTCCCCCTTCCCCAATAATGTTTCTCCGACTACCTCTCTCTCTAACATGTTCGATAGAGTTTATCCGACGTTGAGTTTGTATGAGGTGTTAGGGATACCTGAAATGGGGAGTTATTGTATAGGGTTGGAAACACCAAGTGTTATTGGTCCCTCACGCCTTCAAGAGACTCATGACTCATCTCCAAGGTCTTTCACCTCCTTGTCAGGTAACTATGACATTTACTCATTGGATTTCTACTGGAGCTTTTTTTTGTCAAAATCTATCGTATTCTGAAATATACCCACATCATTGTAGTTTGTTTATTTGTACCAAGTGATGAATAAGTGTATACTTGTTTCTTTTGAATATAAACAAGTTCACAGGTTCACAAATTGTTGTTTTGATTTTGAAGATTTAAACAATTTTCAATTTCTTACTTCTTCGATCTGTTCGAGCTTGAAGGTCTGAATTTTATTAGGTTTCTTAATCAATTTCAAAGTGGGATGAATTTGGGAGATTTTGAAGGTGATTTTAAAATGATTAATGGATTGGACTTTTTGTGATTTTAGGTTTTTGGTTGGCTAGATTTGATCATCAGTTTATTACCAATAATAATTGATTAGTTTTTCGAGTTGGTTCATGTTTACTTTAGGAAACTAGAGACTGGACTATTGTCATGTTTACACGTGTAGAGATTGGATGAAAAAAATTCTTACTATCCTTTTAAACAAGGTGATAAAATTGAGTGTGGGTTTAAGGTAAATTTCTTCCTTCTTTTTAATATTTTGGGTTTTAATTTCGTGTCTGATTTTTAATTTTGGGGTTTGTTTTGGTGTTTCCATATATGTATCTATTTAATGTGTGTATAGTATATTTTCTTGAGATGGGTACTTCTATTTGGTAATTTTTATGATGGATTTATGCTTGTCATTAAAGATTTATATATATATTAAATTTGTACATTTCTTACCAAATGCTTGTGTGTTTTGTAATATATACTGAATTTGCTTATTTGTTATGTATTTCTTACCAATTTATATATTTGATAAATTTGCAATTGTATGTTGAATTTTCAATTTTTTTTCCTCTACTGGTAATCGATATTGGGTTGTCGTTGATTTTAAAATGCAGATTTGGTCTCTATAAGTAATCATTGTGTGTGTGTGTGTGTGTGTGTGTGTGTGTGTGTGTGTGTGTGTGTGTTGTTAATATTTGATCATCTTTATGGATTTTAGGTTTATCGATGGATTGATTAAGTTTTGAATATGATCATTTTATGGGGTTTATGTTTATTGAGTGTTTTAATGTAATATTATCATTACACTTTAGACATGGTGGATATAATTTTCAAGGTAGGCCAAGTTATACTATTTTGGGTCCCTAACGAAGTAAAAGAAAATAATGAAGACCATATTCTCCAATTCATTGTTCAATTAGTGTCCTTAAACTTAAACCCTAGACACATTTAATAGGGAACATAATCATCCAACCCATAAACCATACTAATCCAAAACAGGCATCAAATTAAATCTTAGTTAATTGACATAGTCGCCTGTCAAACAAAAATAACTTAAAGTAAATACAACAAGAAAGCCAAGACATAGGAAGTCCCTAGATAACCACACAAGGTAGCCAAGGCTATTTAACTAGATCCTACTGTATGCTCACCTTTTCATGTCGAGTTTGTTACAATAAAATATAAGAGTGATCCTAGTGCTTATAGAAAAGGGGGATTCCTACATTTATGTTTGAAGATATTTCTTCCAGACCATGAAACACTAGCTAAATTCTTTAGGCAATTTGTATTACAATTGTTAGTATCTTATATTCCTGCTGAATCTCTTTCCTTCTTTAAGTATCTCCCTCCATTCTTGATTTTTTCTTGAGTTTATCTCAACTTATTTGATTCCTTTGATTCCACAAATACCCAATAACAAATAAAGATCAGAAATTTAAGTGGGAGAAATTAAACTTTGCACCTATGTATCCTTTGTTATTGAATTTTTGGTTATGATGTTTATGGATGAAATATTAGGGAGATGTGGGTGTTTTGCAACAGAGTAATAAAAGAGAGTGGACTGATGTGTGCTTCTATTATGAATCTCTCTCTGTGTTGGTGGGCTTAATTTTATAAGTGAATCTGTGGCGATGTAAGGCAATGCATGGGCGCTAGTGTAAACAAGTGTGTTTGTGTGATGGTATAAACGGGTGTGTATATAACTGGTGTTGGTATTTTAGGGGGTGGGGGTGCGGAAGCTATGTCTTAATGAGTGTCTAGTGCAATGTGTGCATGTGCAGTTGTTTAGGTGTGTGTTATGCTGTGAGTATGTGTTTAAAATTTTGTGAATGCATGCTAGTGTAGTAGCATGGGCTGCTGAGAGAGTGTGTACTACATATGTATAGGGAGAGTTTCAAAAGAGAACATAAAAGATGAACATTTTAATGAATGTTAATAATCAACACCTAACACCCATTCAATTTTAATTCTTATGCTATAATTGGTCCGCGCCAGCGGCAACAAACGCGTGTGTGGTATGTGTCTTTCTTAGTACACGTGTGTCTGTTGCCGCTGGCACATGTCACATGCGTGTTCGTTGCCAACGGTGCGGACCAATTACAACATAGAATTTAAAATTTATTGGGTGTTCGGTGTTATTTGTTAAGGTTCATTAACATGTTCATCTTTTATGTTTGAACCTCTCTCTCTCTCTCTATATATATATATATATATATATATATACTAGGGTGATGGCACGGCGATAAATTTGTTCCCTTGATGTTAGTACACATGTCGATGACATGACGATAAATTTGCTCCTGTAAAAAATGTGAACCCGTGGGAACGGCACGGTGAAATAAAAAGTGAAATTAAAAATAATTAACTCTTATGCATTCTACCCCACCTCACTTCGTCCAGCTCATGGGTCATAATAATTGTTTTACATACTTCACAATTCCTATAGTTCTAAGATTGAGGTTTCACACCCACATATTATTTCGTAATAGTGATTAAGTCTCACAGAATAAGACATAACGCGATAACATTGTTTTCTGTGCAAAGCTATGAGGGAGGTAAATAGATTTCTCCTTGGTAGAGTGTACCTCTATCAATGGCACGTCGATGATTTCTTACTCGATGAACTTTTATTTATGGTATGTTTGAATTTATTATCGTGATCATACAACATTTCTACCATCCTGCAGAGGAATAAAAATATTTTATAATCGTGTTTTAGTAATTATAAAAATGCCAAATAAGTATTTAGTAGAATTCTTTAACCTTAAACTAAGAGAAACATAACTGCACGTGTTTACATGTTTATAATGACTCCATTTAACTTTTATGGAATACAAAGAAGCAAATCAGTTTCATTTACCATGTGCTTTGGAATGTTTGTGTAATCCAACGAAAGTTCTCTTTAATTGCCACTGTTAACCACCTCAATCACCCAGTGTATTTCAACTTCTCTTTTTTCTAAGAAATGTCACTATTTAATGGACTTTTCAACCAACAATCATCAGCACCATCTCACTACATGATCTATTTCTTTTGGTTTGTTCCGGAAAACAAATAAATTAAACAATGATTAAACGTGACTAAACCCATATATATGAAATATATTTATTTACCTTTACAAAAGGGGTCAAAAACACAAATCAGGCCAATTAAATGCTATATTGCTAGAAACCTCACTAGAAACTATTGGTAAATAAAGATAGATAGAAGGATGTGAATGGTTATGTTGTAATTTTTGGATTAAGAGTAAAGTAGAGAGTGGCATACATGTTCTAAAATGAGAGAGTGAGAACGAATATTGTAGGTGAGGTGGGTCTTAATCTTAGCTATAAAATTTATTTTCTTTTTAATATATAATATTAAAATTTTGAATTTCAAATATACAGACAATTCGTGGATTTGGGAATTAAAAAATGGGCACACGGCTCGATTTTTTAAATGGGCATATTTTCTATTTTTATTTGGGATTTGGGAATCCAATGCTTCTTAGACCACTGTAAAGAAAGGACAACACCTAAGAAGGCACAACACCAAATGAATTGTCAGTTGTACATTATGGAACCCACATTCCGTTTCAGTAAAAAGAAACATACGAATTTCACCATAAATGCTAAGAAAATAAGTAAGAAAACAAATCAAGCACCCCGTGTGGATATTTTTCAAACATTTGGCTCGCTTATACAAATATTCACACTTTGAACACATCATTGTCTTCAATTTTCCAATAAAATTTTTCTAATTTTCAATACCTAAACATCACATATATCAGCAACATTAAAAATAGGATGGTATAAATAATTAACACATACAAAAAAGACCCTCGACAAAAAAAATTAACACAATAAAAAAATTATGTTACGGCAACAGTGAGAGTGAGATATAAGAAGGAATAAATTTCATGATTGGACCCACAAAGAAAAAGAAAATAAAATAAAATAAAGGGAGATCTGACCTTATGATGTAAGACCTATCACCTGCTCTCAGTAAATTGGACTCAAGGCTCAACGGAGAGACTTATCCACTAATTAAACACTCAAGTACTGTTTGTTTTTTGGGGCCACTATTCATAGGCCATTTCTAAACTATTAAATGGTGATATCTGCACTATTCATAGGCCTATGTTTTGGAGTGCTAAAATATTGTAATGGAGTGTATTTAGCCCTACCGATGATTAAAACTGATAACTTAACTAAATATTATATGAAGATATTTTCTTTTCTTTATAAGATATTTTCTCCCTTTTCATCACAATGTCATCATAAAGATTCATTAAAGAAAATACCAGCAGAAAAAAGAAAGAAAAGGGGCCTATGATTCAATTTCAAACCCATCAATGTTCCTGCGAATCTTTTAGACGTCAAAAGGAGTAAATTTTCATATTATTTGAAACATATATTTAAGAGTTCCAAAAAACACTTTTTAAGTTCTCAAAATAGGGGAAGCTCTAGGGGTTAAATAATGTGGGTTACATTAGAAAGTAACCAAAATAACCACCCCAATATTAAGCAACATTAGTTCCCCAAATACAAAAAACTGAAACCACATAAACATATTTTTTGCGATCCAAAATCCCCAAATGCAAAAAAGTTATTTCATTCAAATAAACTATTCTAGTATCAAACAATGAAAATAATGTAACATATTTCTTATAACTTTCCAAAGTAAGAACATCATACTATAACTTGGCCCAAGGTAGGATCTAAATGTTCAAATGACAGTACAAAAATATGGAAAGAAAGTATTTGTCACATATCTAAAATGCAATTATTCAACAAAATATAAAAAACATTTTAAACCTTCTCTAATCACTACATCCGCAACCTAATTGTGTACCAAACACTACATTGCAACAAATTTGTATTTTCTATACATAAATATCGACTCTGTATGGGGAATAAATCCAATAATCCATTCGGGGAATAAATCCAAAGGACCTAGGTACATAATTTATTCCCATTCTTTAAAAAATACTACAAAACTGAATATAACTATAGTGCATTTGTGAGATAGAAAATGAAATTAGTTTAAAATCAAATCCTTACCCCTACCCAAATTGAGACCCACATACAGATTCTACACACGGGTAAAACACCCACAGCGGACCACACTTCTCTGCCCAAGGAAAATAATTTGAAATTAGTGTTCTTTGATGTAATTGTTGTAGAAGCGTTAATAGAATTTGTTTTCATTTCAGTGTTCTCTTATTCAAAATTCCTTTTTCTCAAACGACAAAGAAGCTCGACCGTGGAGACATTCAGGCTCTTCAACATAAACTCAAACGCAATGCTCTACGTCCGCCAACTATTCAGTTTTTGCAACAAAAAACAACTCTTTTATACGTAAAAACAATATTTCACCTAAAACCGAAGATCCAACGCCACTGGATCGAGTACCCATATTCTAAAATCGGAGCTTAAGACCTCCAAAATTGAGTACCCATATTCTAAAATCGAAAAGAGAGAAATATTATATACCTCTATCGAAAAGCGAACGGAGGTTAAGGTGGAGGAAGATGGTCATCGTGGGAGTTTTACTACGAGGGAGCGGATGAGGGAGAGCGAAATGGGGCAGATCCACTACCCACACCAGGAGAAGATGAGGCAGAGTGATGAGGGAGAGAGAATTGGGTTGTCATTGTTCGGAGAGAGAGAATAAAAATGGTGAAGATTGAGTGTAGGATTGGGTTTTGAGAGAAAAAGAGGATTGAGTGTTTGCTTGGCACTGATGATACTTTCGGCGGTATCATAAATTATTCTGAATAAAGTACAATCCAATAAATGTAGGAGGGATTTGTTTGACAGTTCTGAGAGAGAACCCTTATCATAAATCATTTAAGGCCCTTAGATTCAAATCCATAAGATTTAATCTGCTCTGCTAGTTGATAAACATCAACCCCCCTAAGATGTAATCTCAACCGTTAGTTGGTTTAGATAAAAAAACCCTCCTCCTTTATTATTTATATATATATATATATATATATATATATATATATATATATATATATATATATGTGTGTGTGTGTGTGTGTGTGTGAGAGAGAGAGAGAGAGAGAGAGAGAGAGAGCTTCTATCAATAGGTAAGTAGGTGCAGTGTTTGAGTATGTACAATAATAATGTTACTGCGCCATGTGTGTACGCTGCCACATATAGTAGCAAGTGTGTGTATACTATGTAAATAAATAATATGAGGAGATCCCCAATGAAGGTGCGTGTATATGATGTATTACAATTGATTTTCCTTTTAGGTTTCTCTGAATCTTTAATTTTATCTTATTTTCTTTACATGTATGCTTTATGTAATAGTTAATTGTATATTATTTATATGTGTTTCATCATATATATTTTCATGTTTGGGAGTATTGTCAAAGAATGTAATGTAAGTATATCTCGACCTCGTGGATGTGTCCCGTCTTTTATTAAAAAAAATGTTAAATGCAAGTTCTGCAATAGCCTTAAAAGCCGTTTTCTATAATTGCCTCGACATTGAAGGTTACCTTCCTTAGCCGACTACATGTTTTGGGTTAGGTTTTTGACGACCCATTTCTTTTGATCCAAGTCAATTTTATTGAAATTTTATTTTCATTATGAATTTTACTATATCCTAGCGATCAATTTGTACAAGTATTTTGTATATAAATTGAAATTTGATAAGAAAAATGGGTAAACTGTCTATGAAGAAACTAGGGAGGGAGAGGATCAAAATGCATTTGTGGTTTCTAATGGGATTAAAAATGCTTGTGCTAAGGTAATAATGTGTTAATGTTTTTATCTACGGGGTTAATGATTTAGATTTGGGGCAAACATATACGAATTTAGGTATTTCACGTGTCAAAATGTATCCATACTTTACTTCCATGGGATCATCTAAATATCCACTAGAGGGAAAAAAACAACAATTAAAGGGCCACATAAAAGGCATGAACATCTCACACGGGATCAATATAATTCCCAGGAACTAACAGCATAGTCACAAGACTATTGATTTGAGAATATGATGATAATTTACAAATATCTAGACTTAAGCTTAAAACTATGCCATTAAAGAGTGAAAATCCAAAACAACCACGAGACGGCCCCATAAGAGGCATGAATACCTTGCACAGGACAAATATAACTTGCAAGAATTGACTACGTAGTCACGGGACTTCCAGTTTAATAATATGATGATAATTTACAAATATTTAGTAATAAGTTTAGAACACACCCTTCGCACGAGACCAGTATCAGTCATTAGAACTGACCGTGTATTCACGAAACTCCCAATTTGAGAATATGATGATAATTTGAAAATATCTAAACTTAAGCTTAAAAATATGTCGTTAGAGGGTGAAAACCCAATCAACCGCCAAAAGAGCCTCATAAGAGGCATAAACACCTCGTATGGTACCAATGTAACTCGTTGGAACTGACTGCAAAGTCATGGAACTACCGATTTACGAATATGATGATAATTTGTAAATATATAAATTTTGTCTTACAAACAGGCCGTTGGAGGGAGAAAACAAAAAATAACCCCCATACAAACCCATAAAAGGCATGAACGCCTTGCACACGACCAATATAACTCTTAGAAACTAATCACATAGTCAAAGGACTCTTGGTTTTGGATTATAAAGATAATTTCCAAATATCTAAACTTGGTATTGAAAACATGTCATTAGAGGGCAAAACCCAAAACAACTCCCAAATGTCCCCATGAGAGGCATGAACACCTCGCATGGGACCAATGTAAGTCATAGGAACTGACCATATAGTCACGCTACTCTCGATTTGAGAATATAATGATAATTCCGAAATATATAGAATTAGGCTTAAAAGCATGTCATTAGAGGGAAAAACACACAAAAAAGTCCCTAAACGGCCCAACAAGAGGAACGACACAGAGCTAATGTAATCGGTAGGAACTGATTACATAGTCACAGGACTCCCGATTTGAGAATGTAACGATAATTTGTGAATATATATAATTGGGACTAAAAACATGTCATTATAGGTAGAAAACAGTAGTCCCCAAATGACCTCGTAAGAGGCATAAAAACCTCACACGGGGCTAATATAACTCATAGGAACTAACCACATAGTCAGGGGATTCCCAGTTTGAGAATATGATAATCATTTGTAAATATCTAGACTTGGGCTTAAAAACATGTTATTAGAGGGTGAAACCATAAAATAACCCCCAAACGGCCGCGTAAGAGGTGGGAACACCTCGCACAAGACCAATGTAGCTCGTATGAACTAACGGTATAGTCATGGGACTCCTAGTTTGAGAATATAATGATAATTTTCAAATATCTAGACTTAGGTTTAAAAACATGTCGTTAGAGAGTGAAAATCCAAAATAGGACCCAAATGCCACCGTAAGAGGCACAAACACCTCATGCAAGACCAATGTAACTAGTAGGAATTAATCGCATATTCACAAGACTCCCGATTTGGGATTATGAGGATAATTTTCAAATATGTAGACTTGGGCTTAAAAAATGTCATTAGAGGAATGAACCCAAAATAACTCTCAAACGACCCCGTAAGAGACACGAACACCTCTTACATGATTAATGTAACTCATAGGAGCTGACCATGTAGTCACGATACTCGTTGTTTGAGAATATGATGATAATTTATAAATGTCCAGGCTTACACTTGAAACATGTTGTTAGAGTGCGAAAATCCAAAATAGCTCCTAAACGGGCCTGTAAGAGGAGCGAATACTTAGTAGGGGACCAATTTAACTCATAGTAACTGACAGTATAGTTACGGGACTCCCGGTTTCAGAATATGATTATAATTTTTAAATATATAGACTTACTCTTAAAAACATGTCGTTAGAGGGAAAAATCCCAAAACAACTCCAAAACGACCCTGTAAGAGGCATGAAAACCTTGCACGGGACTAATGTAGCTCGTACGAACTGACCACATAGTCACAGGACTCTCAGTTTGAGAATATGATGATCATTTGTAAATATCTAGAATTAGGCTTAAAAGCATGTCGTTAGAAGTGGAAAACCCAAAACAACCCCCCAAAAGGGCTCGTAAGAGACACAAACACCTTGCACATGATCAATGCAACTCGTATGAACTAACCGCATAGTCACGGGACTCCTGGTTTGAGAATATGATGATAATTATCAAATATCTTAACGTAGGCTAAAAAAAAGCCATTAGAGGGCAAAAATCCAAAACCTCCACCCAAAGGCCCCGTAAAAGGTACGAGCACCTTGCAAGGGATCAATGTAACTCATATGAACTGACTGTGTAGTTAGGAGACTCTCGGTTTGAGAGTATGATGGTAATTTAAAAATATCTAGGCTTAAGCTTAGAACATGTCATTAGAGGGTGAAAACCCAAAACTACCCCCAAATAGCCTCATGAGAGGCACGAACACCTCGTACGGGACCAATGTAACTCGTGGAAACTAAAAGTCATGGGAATCTAGGTTTTAGAATATGATGATAATTTACAAATATCTAGACTTAGGCTTATAAATGATGATATGTATACGCAATTTTTTTACATGAATATTGCTTTTTTAATAGTATTTGATTACCGATATCATCTCTCTTTTGTATCTTACTTTTTTTATGGGATAAAATTTTAGATTTAGCTTTTATCTGTATGGACACAGAAACAATGGTTTACACCGGGGAGATTCTATATTTATTATTTTCGACATTCGGGATTAGTGTTTTTGATGTGTTATGGTAGTGCATACTTTTTTGATCTTATTGTTTAATATAATGGGTGTATGGGCTTTGGTAATATTATTATTGAATTTTATGGTCGTGTAGGCTTTACATTAAAGATGGTTTTAAATTAATGGGTTTCAAAATTTCTAAAAAAAAGATAAAACTATGCCCAATTTTTGTTTAGTCTCTAAACTATTAAGAATTGTAACAATTTGAATTTTAATATATGCATTAGTTTATCAACAACGTGTCTGATTTGCAATTTGTGAATTTTCTTGATTTTTTTTTGCAAATAATAGATATTGTTTCCTACCAGATTTGCATTTTGCTGATTCTTCAAATTCGTTTTCTTTATTTATTGAACAAATTGGCATGATTTAAAATCATGCCAAAACCGTATCAGATTGTCATATATCAGTATGCTTATGAAACAATCTGACACGCTTTATAATTGTGCTAAAAGCATGCTAGAAAATTAAAAAGCTGGCATGGTTTAAAGCTGTTCCAAAAACGTGCTAGATTAGATAACTGTCACAGTTTTAATCCGTGCTAAAAGCATGCCATTTGACAATCTGGCACAATTTTAAATCGTACCAGAATATCTTGCCCATACGATTATGGCACGATTTTAAACCATGCCCAATTGGGTTTGACGCAGATTAAAATCATTCCAGATTGCTATTTTGGTGTAGTAAACCCGTGAAAGAAGGCCAAGATGGCCACCCTCTCACTCGGATTATCGACTCGGAGAAACTCATCATTAAAAATTTACACATACTCTTTAAGGGTATCATCTTTAGTCTGGAGGATGTTCAATAAGTGTTCATGGTTTTTTTATGGACCATGCTTCTAATAAAGTGACATACGAACCGTTTTAAGAGATATCTCAAACACATGATGGAGTTGGGTGGTAGGAGGTTAAACGACCTATTTAATCCCTTCAAAATTGTGGCAAAATACTGGCACCTAATCTGGTCTAGGATGGCAAGGAAGTCCATGTGGGTCTTATTGTGATCTATAGGTTCCCTAGGATTCACCTTCCCATCGTACAAATCCATCCTTAGAATCTTGAAAGTGGGTGGAATGGGATAATCATTCACCTCTTAACCGAATAGAGATATGCAAACAATATATCCGTTGTTTATGATGATTAGTAGAGGGTTTGCTTACTTGGCAACTGATACCCAGTGAATAGTGGATGAGAGTTTCGATGGAGGTGGAGGTGTAAGGGGAACATTATTTTTCGGTTTTGCTCCCCTGATATAATTTGATCCACATATTTCTCCAATGATGGAGGTGGGTTTGGTTGTAGACGACTTCAAATTTTTGTGAGTTAGGCTTGAAGGGATTGCTACTGCTCCCTGAGGCTGTTGATAGCCTGAGTTACCTAATTCTTATTTATGTCTTTGGAAATTATCATTTCCACAAACAGTTCCAATTATGTTGAGGAAAAAATATGACTTTCACACACACAACAATAATAACATAGATCGTTAATTATAATGTTAGGAATGAAAGAACAAAAAAGAAGACAAAGCACAAGGTGTACATAGTTCAAACAGGCTCGACATACGTCCATGGGGTAACACGAGGGAGTTCTTTTATTAATATGGAGAGTTACTATGGATTCTTGTAGATGGATATTCAATCACCATTTTAACACTATACGAGTCTTTGTATACACAACCTTACAACGTTACTCCTATTTTATCACATGTATGTTGAACTAAAAGTTACACGTGTTCGTCCCGGGTTCTTTCACATGTTCCCACGCTTCCTATTCATTAAGAAAGTGGTCAGTATTCACAACAAAAGTGGCGCCTGTTTAAAATATTACCTAGTTGACAAAGTCCCAAGAATTAAAGTTGATTCGACTGACGAAGATAATCATTTAGTTGCATATTTAGACCACTAGACTATCGATCCCATGCCCGGTGGTCTGATAATGTTCCTTTAGCTTTGTTAATGATCATTATTACCTTACCCATAATACATTTGCATCAGGCTTCAGTTTATTCTAAAATATACATCATCAATAGTTATTCATATGTACGTGTTGAAAAGCCATTTGATATACCAGAATGTAAATGAATTTCCTCACTAGATGCCTAATAGTGATGGTATGTGTGAGAAAAAATTCGATAAACCCATCGTACGTGAATGAGTTCCTTCTATATACCTCCTTTTATTAGTTTGTTCAAATTGTACAGTGCAGGGGAACCGTTCAATATACGTCGAGGGTACTTAGGCAATGGAAGGTAGGATTCCTATCGCTTAGTTTAACCACACCCCATAGAATCGACACCCCATCACAAAGTGACTCCTAAGTATGAGAAATATATAAGGAAAAATATATAATTCTCGTGTGAGGTAGTGTGCAAATAAATGAGTCTTAAATAGTAATTTTTGGAAAAGTTTTATTTATTCTAAAGGAATATGTAAAATTGTTAAGCATGGGAATATACATGAGTGGCATGTAATAAGAGAGCTAAATACACAAGAGGGGTAAAGTGAGCAAATATGTACGAGTATCATAGAGTATATAAAAGTGGACAAAACATGGTAATACGTACAAGGTGTTAAACATGTGTATATACACAAGTGAAGTGGATATATGTACAAAGGGGGAGTAACATGAGAATATGTGTTAGTGAGGAAAACATGGAGATATATGAAGTACATGATATATATATATATATACACATACATACACACACACACAAGTGACATGAAGTTATGATACATAAAGCATAGTGAATATATTCAAAAGAACTAAAGCATGGATATTTATGAATGACATAGAGCATGGGAATATGGATAAATGAAGTGAACCATGGAAAAAATGTATAAGCGAATTTAAAATATAAGTTATCTACTAGTGAATAAAGCAAGGATACATACACGTGACATGAGGCATGTGGTAGAAAAGAGGATATACACATGTGATAAGAAAGTAAGCATGATCGAGAGAAATATATATGGATAGGATAATATGGATATGTATATCAAACATGATATCATAAGAAAGAAAAAAATATACACGTGTGAAAAATGGAGAAAATAGAAAGAAAAAATAAAGCCCATGTAAATAACATCTAGTTTTCTAAAAATACATCCCTAGCAGAGTCTTCACTTTGACCATCCCGACCACAAATGGAAGATGGAAGCAGGGGGAATATGTCCTCCTTGTGGATCGCAAGGCATTCGCTGGCTACAAATGACATAAAACGATCGTCGTCGAGGATGTGAAAGTATGAATGTTTAGATATTTTAGTCGCCAACCTATTTTACTCAAAATAGGCAAAATAGGTATCCATATCCGAAGACACGACATAAAAAGACTACTAGTGCATGCGAAACCAAGTGAATCACGGTATTGGAGATTATTTTATGAAATCTAAAGATGTTAGGAACCCATTCATCCCTTTCGGCCTCTCATGAGAAATAAAATATTTTCGTTCATTTAAAGTGTATAAACATGTGTACAATGTGTAAGAGTCTACTATGCGTGCAATATCTGTGGAGTAAATATGTGTATGAAATGTGTATGAGGAGAGAAACCATTGAATTTACGTCATGGAAAAGAAGGGAACAAATCATTCTAAGGAGTATGACAAAATAAAATGAATAATATAGAGGTAGCCACGATACGAGTGATGCACCAGATCATGCCTCACTACAAAAGAGTGAATATGAATTTCAATGGGACCGCTAAAAGTGTTAAAACAAATAAACGTCTACATTATGAGAGATGCAACAGATTATAACTCACTATGAAAAAGTGGATACGCATGTCAATAGGACCGCTAAAAGTTAATAAAATAAGTAAAAATAGTTAGACTATGAGCAATGTGTCGAATCGTGACTCACAATGAAAAAGTGAGGATGCATGTCAATAAGACCACTAAAATTGATCAAATAAATAATTTAATCTACTAGAGTAACATATATAAAATGTATAAATAGAATACTAGTGAGAACAAAATGAAATAAATATATTAGGACTCGAATCCCAAGGCAATCCTCGCATGCTTATATAAATAAAGTCCCCATCAAAGTTCATGCTGTTCGAAATGGAAAACTTGGCATTGTCTAACCCATAATCCAAAATTAGAGTTTCTCTTTTTATTTTATGAAAATAAAGAGTGAAATGGAGCGAAAGTGTAAAAGTGAGAAAAACTCTAATTTGGAGCTTATAGGGTAAAAACCTCTTTTTTGGTTTTTAATTTTTTTGAAAACAAGTTTTAAGGTATATAAATAATAAATATATTATTAGTGATGGGGGAAGAAAAAATTAACAAGGAAATACACTAAAAGTAATGAAATATGTGAATTGACACCAAATCGGCAAAGTATAATGAAGGGGATTTGGACCTTCTAAGTTGTTTGAATTATGATTTTTGAAGGTTTTTTAATCTGATTTTCGATTATATATGATGGTGGTGGAGTGATGGAAAGTGGTGTGATAAAAAATTGATGTAAAGAAATATTTTTAGGACTAATATAATAGGGCTGCCACAGGAATTACGAGGCTGAAGGATCTGGAATAGTGAGGCTAAGGTTTCCTTAATTAGGAAATCATAAAAGGTCAAAATCACCAACCTTCCCCTGAGCGATGTGCCAATTAACATAGCTATTGGATTTCCCATCTGAAGGGGTGCAAGACATGGTAGCCAAGTAATATTGCACCTGCCAGCAGGCAGGGGGGCTTGTTGGTTGACTAAAATGTTTTTTTTAGTAAAGTGGCTTTTTTTACAAATCATATGTCTGATTCATGAATGATTGAGACCATTGGAGTGAGGTTTTAGGTCTCTATTAGAGTTTTTTTAGATAATCTCGGGTTCGGTAGTTGAACAAAGTCAAAGATATCTTGGAAAGTATCAATTCTTTCTCTGATTAGTTTTTCTTAGTGGAACGGTCATAAAATTCAAATTATAAGTATGATTCAGGCATGATTGGGACCGTTGAAAAGAGGATTCATAGCTTTATGAAAGTGTGATTATATAATATTGGGTTCCAGAGTTAACAAAAGTTAATGAAATATTAAAACGCATCCGATTATTCTCCGATTAGGGTTTTTTGGAGGACCGGTGGTCCAGGGTTTGAAGGGACTTTGTTTGGACCTTGTGGAGCTGTATTGGGGTATTAAAATGGGGTGTATATAATATTATATGTTTAAAGTTCTTAAAAATCATTATGGAACATAGCATTTCAAGCTAGGTTTTTTCCATTTTGTGCTTTAATTAGCACAAATTGTTAATTTGGTCTATTTTATTTGAGAAATTTTCTTAAAGAAAATTTTGATATATTTTTAGAATTTTTTATTTTCAAAAATTTCCAAAGAATTTATTTCCAAATAATTTATGATTTTCCAAAATTTCAAATTTTAATTTTACTTAATTTAAAAAAAAAATTAGAATCAGAAAAGACAATAGTTTTTCCAAAAAAAATCAATTTTTTTTCAAAGTTGCCATTTCTTATCCGATCCAGTTGAATCTGTGACCCCCATAAAATTCATAAATATATTCATTAGGTCTAATTTAAAAATCGGGAGAATAAAAATATCGGTAACATTCTCAGCATAAAAGAAATACTAAAATTGAACAAGAAATATAAAGAAGTAAAGAACTATTAAATAAAATAAAATAAAATCAAACTCTGATACCCTAAAACTTCAAATACAGAATAATCCAACTTTGGAATATAAAATGTATTTCTAAAATAAAAATTCATACAACTGCATGTACCGCCATATACAAATATAAAAATAAATAGAATAGTAACACTGCTCGACTTCTACATCTTGGGAAAGATAATTTGCACGTCATTAGAGATACTCCTCCAACGAAATTAACCAAAGTATACGTCATCAACAATAACCTAAGACAATAAAAATATTCAACAACAACGTAAACAATAAGTTTATGTAAAATAAGATTATAATTGAGTTTGGGTTAAATATAACTACGCATCTTCCTCTCGTCTTTTAATGCATTTTAAGTTATTAGTTACCCAACCCAACAACATAAAATAACATGCAGTTATAATCCCAAACCCATATGTAGCCCATATGAATACAGTTCATCACTTAATTCTTTATTCTTTACTATAACGTTATTATATCACTGTCTTGTATTAAGAATATCATATTGTAGAGTAGTCTCATACCTAGGGCATACCTTGCTTACTAATCGAAGTAACACTAACAATATCTAATCATATTTCTCAATTGTTGTGGCCATCCCCTTCCGATCCTCGCGGAGGGAGGAGGCGAAGAAGAGGGGGGGTCTCCCCTTCGTCCCGAGAGGATCTTGGTTCCGCGCATCCCTCCCGAGAGAACTTCGGTCGGCATTGGTGATGAGGTGAAAATATAGAGAGATGGAGTCGCCGATCTATTTTACTTAAAATAGACAAAAGAAAAAAAATGGAGTCATCCCGAAGGACAGCATCCAAAGACATAATGACACATATGAAACCAAAATGATTCAAAAAGGGTCCGGAGGCTAAATTACGAAATGGGAAGGTGTTAGGCACCCATTACGCCCTTACGGCCTCTCATGGGTTATTGCTATTTTCCTTTATTTCCCCGTGATATGTGTGTATGTGTATATGTAGGGGAGATAGGAATCATCGACTTGGACCATGGAAGAGAAAAAGCTAGTCATCCACAGGAATATTCTTAAAAGTAATATTAGAAAATTAGAATTTACACGATTATGCCAGTGTTAATCGTTATAACGGAACAATAACACATACGGAATAATACTCCACTAAGCACAAATATACGTATATGTAAATATATAGAATCTAAGAGAGTTAAGTTTAAAGAACGTAGGAAAATAGAAAATGAGAGAAAAGTAGGAATAAGACTTGAGTCTCGGGTTTTACCCCTAGACGCCTAAGTAGCTTATAGAGGCATCAAAGTCCACGTAGTTCATATGCAAAACAAGGGGTGGGATTTATCCCATAAATCCAATCGGGGACTTCTCTTATATGTGCGTGTGTGTGTGTGTGTGTGTGTGTGTAAAAAAGTGTTTTTGTTGTGAGAAAAGTGCGAGAAAAGTGTGAGAATTTCCGTTTGGAATTTATGAGGAAATCCTCTTTTTCTTATTTTTTTTTGGGTTATATTTATATGAAAATAAGAGATGTGAAATAATACTAGATAAAAAGTATATTAGGATATGTGAGATGAGAGAATAAAAGTACTAAGTAATTGTTGATACCAAATTTAATTTGCTGACATGGCACAATTGAATGATGACACGTGGCAATCTACACGGCAACAATAAATACTTTCGAGGAACTCACATGCTCCGAGGAACCATACTACAACGAGGAACACTGCTTCCCCGAGGAAATCAGACGCTCCAAGGAACAAGACCTCTCCGAGGAACTCTTGAATACCGAGAAACTTAGGCAGTCCGAGCAACTCAGGCGGTCCGAGCTGCACCTCAAACAAAGCATTAATAGCTGGATAACCAACAGTTCGACTGATTCATTAAATGCTTATCATTCAGACGCACACGCTTAAGGGGCATTTAATGTTTTACCCTTTCATATGTACATCATTTAATGTATTACCCTTTCACATTATAGCCTCAGGGCTATAAATACATTGTACAATCCTCATCGTAAAGGGGCCCCGAAATCCAACCTGGGAATTTCTTGAGAGAATTTGTAATCGAGAATTCCCAATCATTCAGCAATAACACAACAGTGGACGTAGGCCATTCTTATAAGGCTGAACCACTTTAAAAAGTCTATGTCTCATTTATTTATCTGTGATTGAATGATTAGAGTGATCTAATTTTTTACATCAACAGATTGGCGCCGTCTGTGGGAACGACTGGTAGTATCGTTTTCTCACTAAAAATAATCCATTACAAATGGCTGATATTCCGTAATCCAGCAATCGTAACGTTGGAACCCCTCCAAATCCATCTGCGATGCCTAATATTCCAGATCTGGCTGGAATAATGACAAATCTGGCTCAGGGCCAGACCTTCATGCAAGAAACAATGCGACAACTCATCTAAACCCTCCATGGCGGTGCACCAACCCATTCAGGACTGCGGAGTATTCAAAGAAACACTCGTACACCATCCTCATGTACTAGGCGTACCAATTCATATCGTAATGAAGAATCTGATGATTTCTCTTATCAATCGGGGCGAACTTCATAAGTGCGAGCCACAGATACTGAACAACGTGTCACTCTCTCCCCAGAAAGGAACAGCGCATTGGAAAGATTAAGTAGGGTTTATCCTTTCGACCGATTACGCCCTAGGAGGAACAAAAGTCCTCTTAATGCAGCATCGAGGAGCTTTCGATGATCAACAGCCTTAAGGGAAGGATCTGCCCAGTCGCGACCAGCTGCTCGTCAAGATAGATCCCCGGAAGCCACTTCAATGAGATCAGCTGCACGAACCAATAGGCCCGAAGAAGGAAATTATGCATGGAAAGGCTTTATTCAAAGGATGGAGGATAGATTAGGGGAAATGGTTAAAACCAAGAACTCTTTACAACGAACCTTTGTTCGAGGAACACCTTTTGTCCAGGCCATTGTAAATTTTCCAGCACCATCAAAGTTCAAAGCACCTGTTGTGACCCCCAAATATGATGGAAAGACTGACCCTGTTCTTTATATAGAACAATATCAAGCTGCTTCCGAAATCTATGCTATCCCAGACGAGATGAGGTACAGGGCATTCTCGGGAACTCTTACCGGATCTGCTCAAATATGGTATAATAATCTTCCTCGGGGTAAGATCTCAACTTTCTTTCAACCGGCCAAGTTATTCATTGGAAATTTCTTCTTTGGGGCAAAGCCAGTTAAACAAGTAGCACATTTGTTAAGTGTTAGACAAAAAGCTGGTGAAAGTACCAGAGATTATATAACTCGTTTGAATAACGGGAAACTTGAAGTCATTGATTATGAGGAGAAGACAGCGATCACTGCCTTGATGAGTGGGTTGTTGCCTAATAAGTTGTATTACACTTTGGCCAAAGATCCACCCGCAACTATGTCAGAATTGATGGCGAAAGCGGCCAAAATCATGAATGCCGAGGAGGCTATGGCTGCGAAGAAGAATATGGATAAAGAAACCAAGGTGGAAGTCGACAAAGCCAAGAAGAAAGAGCATAAGAACAATGGTGGTGACAAACAATCCAAAAATAAGTCGTCATGGGAGATCTTGAGGAAATTTGATAATTACACTCCTTTGAAGGTAGATATCAACCACGTCCTGGAAGAAATTAAGAACAGCGAGGAGTTAAACTGGCCAAAGAAAATGAAGGCAGACCCTGACACGAGGAATAGGGAAAAATATTGCGAGTTTCACAAAGATCATGGCCATATGACCAAAAATTTCATAGCTCTTCAGAATGAGATCGAAACACTCATTAGACGAGGAAAATTGGCAAAGTAAGTTGATCGTAGAAATGAAAGAAGAAACAATGACCGAACAAGAGAGAGGTCTAAATCTCCTCATCGAGCACTGGAGAACAAGAAAAGAAACCATGAATATGATCCCGAGGATGACCCCGATCTTCCCAAGAAACCAAGGCAGCCAGAACGAGAAGTATTTTTAATACGCTTTGGGTCATTTGATTGTAATGTTATTACAGGTGGAGATGCAGGAGCAGGAGACCTTACTGCATAAAGAAAAGCTTACCTCTGTGAGGCTCAAGCTTGCTCGTACATTCAACGGATAAATCTAGCCGAGGATGATCACCCGAGGAAGGTGAACAAAGAAAAATTGGTCATCGGCTTCTCAAAGAATGACCTCGCAGGAGTTTTGTATCCTCATGATGACCCATTGGTGATCAAAATGAGGATGAAGGAGGTTATGATTTCAAGAGTACTAGTCGACAATGGTAGCTCGACAGACATCATGTTCTACTCGTACTTCGATAGTTTAAATCTAAATCTATCTCAACTATAGCCTTACCACAGACCCCTCATCAGTTTTGCTGGAGAGAAAGTATTTCCACTTGGGACGATCAAGTTGGATATATTCATTGGTACGTGGCCTGCTTGTCGGACAGAGAGAATACGTTTCTTCGTGATGGATAAGAATGTTCAATCATCGTACAATATCATCATGGGAAGAGTAGGATTGAAGAAGTTCGAGGTTGTACCATCTATAGTGCATCAGTGCCTAAAATTTCCAACAAACTTTGGAGTAGGAGTTGTGAAAGGTGATCAGAAAGTAGCTCGGGAATGCTATTATTCATTCGCTGAGAAAGAAGAATTGGAGGAATCAAAGAAAAAGACTACTACCTACCAAGTCGATGAAGGTGCAGAAATTGAAACATTGGATCCTAGAGATGAGTCGCAACTCGTGAAGGGTCAAGTGGTGGAAGCTACTGAAAACATCATTCTGGACGACGAGCACCCTGAGCGAATTACTCAAATAGGTTCGTCATTGGAAGCCTCATTAAAACGGAATTGATAACGTTTCTAAGAAGCAGAAGACAAACTTTTGCATGGAGTCATGAAGATATGCATGGGATAGACCCAAACTTCTTATGTCACGAGCTTAATGTGAATAAGGAGATCAAGCATGTGAAGTAGAGAAGAAGAGTATTCAGTCCCAAGAAGAATCAAGCTATACAAGAGGAAGTAGAGAAGCTCCAGAAAGCTTGTTTCATTGAAGATGTTAAATATCCAGACTTGTTAGCCAATGTGGTGATGGTAAAGAAGAAAAACAACAAGTGGAGGATGTGTGTAGAATTCACCGGCCTCAACAAAGAATGCCCAAAGGATCACTTTACATTGCCCCGAATTGATCAACTGGTGGATGCTACCTCGGGACACGAGTTGTCGAGCTTCATGGATGTTTATTCTGGTTACAATCAGATCAAAATGAAACCTGAAGACAGGGAGAGTACTTCTTTCATTACCCCTAGGGGAACTTATTGTTATAATGTTATGCCTTTTGGTTTGAAAAATGCAGGTGCGACATATCAGCGGCTGATGAACAATGTATTTGCTGAACAAATCAGTTGCAATATGGAAGTCTATGTTGACGATATGCTGACGAAAAGCAAGAAAGCTGCCGATTATCTAGTTGACTTAAGTCAGACTTTTGATCAACTGGATAAATATCAAATGAAGCTGAACCCGATGAAGTGCATATTTGGAGTAAGATAAGGAATGTTCCTCGGGTACATTGTCAATCAATGAGGCATTGAAGAAAATCCTGAAAAGATCAAAGATCTATTAGGGTTGCGATCTCCAACGACGAAGAAGGAAGTATAGAGTCTCATAAGACGAGTAGCAGTACTCAACAGATTTGTGTCACGAGCAACTGATAGATGTCTCCCATTCTTCAAGACACTCAGAAAGACTTTTGAGTGGAATGATGAATACGAGAAGGCTTTTCAAGACTTGAAGAAATACTTGGGAACACCTCCACTGTTGTCCAGGCCGGTGATGGGAGAAAAATTGTATTTGTACCTTGCAGTGTCCGAGAATGCAGTTAGCTCGGCGTTGATCAGAGTGGAGAATGGAGTGCAAAAACCAATTTACTACACAAGTAAGGCCTTCTGAGGAGCAGAGATAAGATATCCAAGCCTAGAAAAATTGGCACTGGTGCTGATTGAGGCAAGTAGAAGAAAGAGGCCATACTTCCAGGCTCATACCGTAGTAGTATATACCGATATGCCATTGAGGCAAGCCATTCATAAACCAGAAAAATCAGGGAGATTGATGTACTGGGCAATAGAACTCGGTGAATATGATATAGTTTATGAACCCAGATCATCATTAAAAGGACAAGATGTGGCGGATTTTATAGCAGAGTTCACTTATCCTGATACCTCCGAGGAGCAAAAGTTGCTCGCTGATCAACCTGTCGATGTTACAGGATCAACAAACACAAGCTCAGACCAACTCCGATTGGTAAAGGGGTAAGTGAATGTTACAAGATCATCAAATTCGAGCTCAGACCAATTTCGATTGGTAAAAGGGTAAGAAGAGATGATCAATGAAGAGAAAGAAAAATCCGGGGAGGATGAAAGGAAACAACAAATATTTCACCGAGGAACTCTAACAGAGCAGAAATTTGAAGACGAGTTACCTATATGGAGGCTACATGTAGATGGTTCATCTTCCACTACAGGATGTGGAGTGGGGATAGTTTTGAGCACTCTGGACGAGGTCGACATGGAGTACGCCCTGCATTTCCAATTTAAAGCTTCCAACAATGAGGATGAGTATGAGGCCATGATTGCAGGACTTAGTTTGGCAAAAATTATGGAGGCGCAACAGGTCATTGTTTTCAGTGATTCTCAATTGATCATAAACCAATTGATGGGAGTATATGCAGTTAGAGGAGAATTAATGATCAGATATCATGCAAAGGCAAAGGAGCTTATGTCAGAATTTTCCGTTATTCAGCTGGTCAGAATACCAAGAATGGAGAATGCGAGAGCAGACGCCCTAGCTCGACTAGCATCAGCTACTCGCACCGAGCTACGACGAACAATCCCAACT
Organism: Sambucus nigra; assembly: GCA_949130495.1. NCBI lineage: Eukaryota > Viridiplantae > Streptophyta > Magnoliopsida > Dipsacales > Adoxaceae > Sambucus > Sambucus nigra. Next base: position 143,775,837 of record OX422212.1, read on the forward strand.
GACGTGTTGGCTAGTCGGAGTATAGATGAAGATCTGACGATGAACTTTATTACCCTTGATTTAGGACCATCTTGGATGGATCCCATCAGGGCATATATTAAGGAGGGAGAATTGCCAATTGGCAAGCTCGTAGCCAAGAAATTGAAGTTTAAAGCTGCTCGGTATGTATTAATTAACGGTATTCTGTATAGACGAAGAATTATGGCAGGTCTGCAGAGATGTGTACATCCCTTCGAGGTAAAAGAATTAATTAAAGAGATCCATGAAGGGTCCCGTGGAGCACATGTAGCAGGTCGGACGCTTTTGCAAAGGGTGATGATGCAGGGATACTACTGGCCAATAATGAGGGTTGATTATATAGCGTATGCCAAGAAATGTGACAAGTGCCCGCGCTTTTCCTCCATCCGAAGAACTCCACAAGCATTGTTGACACCCATAACTTCCCCTTGGCCATTTGCCATGTGGGGAATTGATTTGGTTGGGCCACTGCCAACGACCCGAGGAAGGTTCAAATACCTCGTCATCGCAGTGGATTATTTTACTAAGTGGGTAGAAGCCGAGCCACTCATTGACATGACGTACAAGAAGGTGTACCAATTTGTTTGGAAGAACATCATTTGTCGATATGGTCTTCCTCATGCCTTCATCACAGACCATGGAACACAATTTGATGACGAGGAGTTCGCTTCCTATTGTCATCAGTCAAATATTTTGAAGGTCCACTCAGCACCAGGTCATCCTCAAAGCAATGGACAAACTGAAGTGACAAACAGAACGCTGCTAAATGTCTTGAAGAAAAGACTGGACGATGCAAAATCGAATTGGATCAACGAGCTACAATCAGTACTCTGGGCTTACCGAACTACTCCCCGAGTAGCAACTGGAGAATCACCATATATGCTGGCATTTGGAAGTGAAGCCATTATACCTGCCGAGTTGGGCCTCCGAACACACATGGTACTGAATTTCAATTCCCCTATCAGTGACTTAATGAGAAGATTGGATTTAGACATGCTCGAAGAAGTTAGAGAAGAAGCAACCATCAGAAATGCTTCATATCAACAACAAACAGCTTTATTCTACAATAAGAGAGTGAAGAAATGCGACCTGAAAGAAGGAGACTATGTGCTGAAGAAAGTAATTCAAAAGCACAATAAACTGGAGGCAAACTGGCATGGACCATACCGAGTTACAGAAGTTGTTCGACCAGGAACTTATCAAATAGCAACTCTAGAGTGGGGGAGTTTAAGAATGCATGGAACGCAGAGCACTTGCGCAAGTATTATCATTGATGTATACTCCCATGTAACGCAGTTCCATCGGTATGAATAAAATGAAGATATTCTGCGAGTCTCTCTTTTTATTGAAAACTTTTCGGGAATACTAGTGCTACACACTACTCGGCAAAGCTCAGACTACTCAGTAAAAATATTCCTAAAAATGCTAACCTGTTTGGCTAGGAAACAAAATATTCTTAAAAATACCAACCTCGGTTGGTTAGGAAACAAAATATTCCTAAAAATGCCAACCTGTTTGGATAGGAAACAAAATATTCCTAAAAATGTCAACCTGTTTGGCTAGGAAATAAAATATTCCTAAAAATGCCAACCTGTTTGGCTAGGAAACAAAATATTCCTAAAAATGCCAACCTCGGTTGGTTAGGAAACAAAATATTCCTAAAAATGCCAACTTGTTTAGCTAGGAAACAAAATATTCCTAAAAATGCCAACCTGTTTGGTTAGGAAACAAAATATTCCTAAAAATGTCAACCTGTTTGTCTAGGAAACAAAATATTCCTAAAAGTGCCAACTTATGTTGGTTAGGAAAAACATATATTCTCGAAAATGCCAACTTATGTTGGTCGGAAGGTAAGATTATTTCAGAAAGTGCCAAAGTTACTCGTAGAGGAAAAATCTACTAACTATGGCTGGTCGGGGATAAAAACCCACCAACTGTAGTTGATCGACAAGGAAAATTTACCGACCTTGGTTGGTCGAAAACATTTAAGAGAAAAATTTACTAACTGTGGCTGGTCGGGGATAAAAACCCACTAACTGTAGTTGGTCGACATGGAGAATCTAACGACCTTGGTTGGTTGGAAACATTTTAAACATTTTTTATACTCGTGACTTTATTATTAAGTGATCGAGCAACATTTTTTATTCTCGTTACTTTGTTGTTAAGTTGGTCGAGAAACAAAACTTTATTATTAAGTGATCGAGCAACATTATTGATACTTGTAACTTTTTAATTATTACTGATATTGTGTCGTTTGTCGACCAACTCAGTAATAATTACAAATATAAAGTGTTTGATAATTACAAGACAATAGCAATTAAGATTGCAAACATAAATGAAAGTCTTTCATTGAATTAAAAATAAATTACATTGATAATAAAATGAAAAGTACATTGATATTGAAATGTATACTAACTATTACATAAAAAATTCCTATTCTACTAGTCTTTTCCCCTCTGCTTTTGACACAGGTTCCTCGCCAGCAGGCGGATCATTTAAAGCCAGAGGAGAATTGATGAAGTTGAGATCCTTCAACATCCTGACATTCATCACGGATGGTCGATCCAAGAGATGCTCGGGACGAGATATCTCAGCATTTGAATGAAGATTGTAGTCACCGATATACTTTAAAATCAAGCTCCGAGGAATGACCCGTGTAGGGATCCAACTCATATCCAATTTGTATGGTGGCACAGGTTAGTCGAGCAACTCGGGATCATGGTAGTCCCACAGGTAATGACCCTGTTCAAGCTGCAGCACACCTAAGGCGTTCAACCAGCCTTTTTTGTAGCCCTCATTATTGGCATTCTGGATATGATCGTCCAAGTGGTAGAGCAATTCATTATATCCAGCCATCCAGAACTCCCTGGGTTGTTTGTGGAACTGATATGTTAGTCTGTCCAGCTGCTCGTGGAGATTTTTGATGAAGAGCTCTTTGTCCTCCAAGGTAGACTTCTGTGTGGAAAGCTGCTCTTCCAGGTCTATGATCTTCTTTGACATTTCATCCAAAGCTCGGTTCTTCGCCATCAGCTGGAAGGCTTGGTTCTCTAATGCAGACTGAGTCCTCTGCTCCTCGACAGGAACCCAAGCTGCTCTTGCTCATCCATGAGATGATGTAGAGGGCCTAGCTCTCTTCAAGTTTTCCAATTCGTCCCTCAAATTGGTGTTCTCGACTTCCAAGAACGAGAATCCCTCATCGGTCACTGAGATTAAGGCTTTCGAAGAAGAGGATGCAGACTTCAACTGTGATAGCTCTTTCTGCAAGTTGTTATTTTCTTGCTCTAATAGCTCGGTAATCTGTCTGCATTCCTCGACCTCACCCCTCAATGTTCTTTCCCTCACATCATACCCAACAAAAATCTTCTCGTAGCCCTTGTCGGCAATGATCAGCTTGTACTTCTTCTCGTACCCCCCATGCAACAAGGCAGTTGATTCTTTGTATTGAAGCTGAAGGTCTTCAAGTATGCCTTGGAGATTCTCGATCATATCATAGTAGGCCACATTATTGGCTACTGCTCGATCAAGTAGACACTTCAGATATTGATATGATTCAACTGCCTGTTCTGAAGCATCTTGGCCCAGGATGTCGACAACTTGTGCTGCACTCAAGTCTGTATGACCAGCCTTAAAGTATTCATTACATTATCGCAGCAGCTTTGTATCATGGGAAGATAATAATTCCATCCTGGCCAGAAACTAGCAGAAAAATAAAAAGTAATAATCAATAAGAATCAAGACAGAGTATGAATAGAAGATAGACAACAGTATGCCAAGAAAGTCCAAGTTTTATTAGATCATAATATTCAGAGTTACATATTCATGATTACAGCTGATAAAAAGAAAAATATAAAGATAAAACCAACAATTCTACACCTTTTCCTTGTCTCCCAACACCTTCTCGGGAGGCTGGGATGAGGTGGTAGGTTGATCGGGGGGAATAGAGAATTGCTCGGGGAGCACTGGTAGTTCCTTGGCAGCAGGTTGGATGGCTAGGGGGTGATCTCCCATCACCATTGAAGACTCTTCTGAGGCAGCTTTGCCCTCTTCTTCATCTTCTGGAGTTGGAGGGGGACCAGGGATATGTCTTTGGAAGAGCTCGAAAGATTCATTGACCTTCATCTCTTGGAGAGCTGCAACCCATCCATCCTTGAAGTACTTCAGGCTGCCATATTCAACTTGTGACATCATGGAAACCAACCCCTTATTCCATCCCTTGTCCCAGCCAGCACTAAAGGACTTCTTCACAACAGCTTTCCTCTTCAGCTTCTCCGAGGAAAGCTTCTCGGACAGAAGGTTCTCGGCAGTCTTCAGTTGGTTCTCAATCTCCTCCTTCTGCCGACCTACTTCCTGAAGCTGGCCCAACCTCTCCTCAGCAACCATGAGCTTATCTTCAAGCTCCCCAGCAGCTTTGAGCTTCTCTTTGAGCTCTTTATTTGCCTTCTCCAGGGCATTATTTTTCTTCTCCAACTCCTTGGAGGCTTCAAAATCTCGAGCTTTCTCCTGCTCGGTGGAAGCAAGCTTCTTCTCCCAGACAGCCTTGTCAGTGGCATATGTCTGGCGAGAATCTACCAGATATTTGGTAGCTTCCTCCAGAGATTCCTCCACACTGGACGAGGAGCATGAAGCTTTAATTGCTTCATCCTTCTTCAAAATTATATTGAAGCAGCTCGTCAACTGTGAAAGTAAAAAGAAAGTAAGTCAGAAACAAAAATGACAAAGGAAATATGAAAAGTTCAAAGTAAAAAAGACTTACTGAAGCAAGGTGACGAGTAGCTAATGAAGTAACCATCTCCCGAGTAAGGTTTTCTTCAGTACCTTGGACCTTGGGAATGATCCAGGACTTTACCGAGCTCATGGTAGAGCTCGGGGGAACAAAGGTAGGAACCCCAGTTCCAGTAGTTGGGGGTTGAGCAATGGTTTCAGCCAAATTGACTGAGGAGCTCTTCTTTAGCCTCCTCGGGGGAACAGGGACAGATTCAACCAAGGAAGAACCCTTGGTCGGTGATATTGCAATCACCTCTCCAGGAGCAGTAGACCTTCTCGGAGCCACAGCGGGCTTCTCTACAACCTTCACAACTGCAGCAGTCGAGGAAGGCGCATCAGTTTTCTTTGTCCCTTCTGGGACATCAGTGTTACTCTTTTTGGACTCTCCAGAACCAGAGGCAGGTTTCTCGAAGAGGGTAGGAGGCCTTCTTCTCTTCATCCTTTCGCTTAAAGGGACGTGAGATTCAGGTGAAGAGCTGGTGGAAGCTGGTACTGGCTCTGATTCACTTATCACTGGACGAGCAGTAAAAGAGGTGGTATAGCTCTTATATTGCAGCAGATATGAGGCTGATCTAAAGTGCTCGTCGGCAACACTTTGATGCTGACTCCAGATAAGTTTCAAATGCCTTATATTGACATCTACTTCTTTTGGGCACTTTCTTTTGTTATCAACTGCAAATAAATAAACATTGAAATATCAGTGGAACATTTTATCAAACACAAAAGAAGCATGATTTTAAAATAAGTAAAATGAAATAAAAATAACCTATCCCATTTCCATAAGGAGGGCATCTGGGACCCTCGTAAACCTCATCTCCAGTTAATGGAGGGTATTGCCAATTTTTTATGACAACCCCGTGTTCAAAAAAATCCCTATTGGCATCAGGGAGATTGACTACTAGGGCCCTATTTAAAAATCTAGTTTTTAAATAAAAAATGTTATCATTAACTTCCCATCTATAAAAAAACATAATCTCAGTAATTCCTATGCGAATTCCATGGATTTGATTTAATCTATGCACCCCATTAACAATTCTCCATGTGTTGGGGCTATTCTTGCAGGAACAGCGCCAAAGTATTAACAGAATTCCAGACACAAGGGATTGGGTGGAAAAGAAAATCCACACTCAGCCATAAAGAGACTGGGGAACCAATGTCCCTCAGCCAAATGGAAATAATCAGAAGGCTCAGAGAGCTCTTCTAGAATAACCCGGGAGGGAATGGAAAAATCAGAGCGAAATTTATCAAGAGATTCAACAGGGTAAACCATGGTGAATAAAGGAAAATGGAGAAGAAGGAAGAAGATCTTACAGAAAAAGAGTGGATCTGTTGACAACGAACGATGGAAGAAGATGAATACACAGGAGAGAAGAGACTATGGAAAACTCGAAAATACAAATTTGGAAAAGTAGAAGACGATGGGATTTTCTGTAGCGTTTAAACACTCTACCTTGGGAAAAGGAAAAGTAATGATTACAAAAGGAAACGATTACGCTACCGGGGGATAAAAGGACAAAGAGGGCGCGGCAATCAAAGAGAGCAGAAAAATTCAAAAAGCCTGATTCTACAAATTTGGAAGGAGAAATAAATACAAGGGAAACACTCCTAAAAATCAGGAAGACTATTTAAAGCTACCATATTCCGAGAAATAATGTTCCATACTCCTCAAATTTTGAACTATGACACATTGGGAGATTCTATTGATACCAAATTTAATCTGCTGACATGGCTCAATTGAATGATGACACGTGGCAATCTACACGGCAACAATAAATACTTCCGAGGAACTCACATGCTCCGAGGAACCATACTACAATGAGGAACACTACTTCCCCGAGGAACTCAGACGCTCCGAGGAACTCAGGTAGTCCGAGCAACTCAGGTAGTCCGAGCTGCACCTCAAACAAAGCATTAATAACTGGATAACCAACAGTTCGACTGATTCATTAAATGCTTATCATTCAGACGCACACGCTTAAGGGGCATTGAATGTTTTACCCTTTCATATGTACATCATTTAATGTATTACCCTTTCACATTATAGCCTCGGGGCTATAAATACATTGTACAATCCTCATTGTAAAGGGGCCCCGGAATCCAGCCTGGGAATTTATTGAGAGAATTTGTAATCGAGAATTCCCAATCATTCAGCAATAACACAACAGTGGACGTAGGCCATTCTTATAAGGATGAACCACTTTAAAAAGTCTATGTCTCATTTATTTATCTATGATTGAATGATTAGAGTGATCTAATTTTTTACATCAACAGTAATAAAACAAATTAATGCGGATTTAAGGAGAGAGTGGAGAAAGTTGGACATTCTTGAAGATCTTGAGCTTGATCTTGGATGTTGGAGAGCATCCCTTGCACTTGGATGATGATGGAGTGTACTTAATTCACCAAGTTTGATGAAAAAGGTGATGAAAGGTGAAGGTTGGAAAGGGATTTGGATGTAGAAATCACGCTGACTTCGAGAGGGGTTTTCTAAGCTTGCTGAGAGTGATGGATCTGAGATCTTGGATCCTTTTGGAATGAGGTCAGGCCCTCTTTTTTATAGTCCTGGGGAATTTCTGATTGGCATAGCCCTGGTCCTGCCAATCGACAGGTGTGTTTAGGCACACTGCCGATAGACAGGGTTTGGAACCTACCGTTTGGTAGTCTCTTTCAAGTTCCTTCGAAAAATCGATCGTAGAGAAAAAATCATTGATCGGAATCATATACGAGGTGAATAATTTTAAAGGTACTTTAGAGACCTTCGAAAGTCCATTGGACTACTCCCGAGTCCAGAAGTTGACTTTAGATCAAATGTGGCTCGAAAGCGTTCGTCGATCCTTTGGACGAGGAATCATCGGACGCAAACAGATCGTGCGTCTGTATGGTAAGTCAGAATAGCACACGGGGTGGGCCGTTGAAAGGTTAGGAGATATACCTCGGTATTCCAAAGAGATTGAATCGGTTTGGGGAGTTGACTTTGGTCAATCGGGGCCTGGAAGCGTTCGATGACCTTTCGGAGTAAAACAGATTGTTCGTCCGTACCGTAAGTCAAAATCGCGCACGGGGCAGACCGTTGGAAAGAGGTTTCCTTGCTCTTCGAAGATTCATTCAGTCTTGGTCGAGTAAAGAGATGAATTTTGTCAAATGGATCCTAGGAGCGTTCGGTGACCTCCTGATCAAGTTTCGGGGGAAAATGGGTCGCTCATCTGCACCGTAAGTAAGAATTACGCACGGGACAGTCCGTTGGAAAGGGGATTCAGTGCCTTTCAAAGATTTATTCAGTTTTGGTCGAGTTGAAGAGATTGACTTTTGGTAAAATGGATCCTGGGAGTGCCCAATCGCCTTTAGGTCAGTACCTTGGGTATGGCTTAGGTTTGTAATGATAAGGGGAGGTGTTAGGGACCTAAGGAGAGGTTAGGGGGTATTAGAATGGGGTGTCTATAGAGACCCTCGATGGGTGAGTTTGGAACAAATGTTAGTCGTCGAATAAACACCATATAATGCTTTTAAAATAGGATGACCCGTGGATCGAGGTCGATTCTGAGGACCTGATGATGAGTATGATCGATTCTGTGGGTCGAAGACAATTTTGAGGTCTTAAGTTGAGATGACCAATTCTGCAGGTCGAAGCCAATTCTGCTGGCTTAAGTTGAGATGACCAATTCTGAGGGTCGAAGCCAATTCCGAGGGACTAAGTTGAGATGACCAATTCTGCGGGTCAAAGTCAATTCTACAGTCTTAAGTTGAGATGACCATTATGTGGGTCGAAGCCAATTCTGTAGGCTTAAGTTGAGATGACCAATTCTGCGGGTCGAAGCCAATTCTGTGGGCTTAAGTTGAGATGACCAATTCTACGGGTCAAAGCCAATTCTGTGGGCTTAGGAATGAGATGACCAATTCTGCGGGTCGAAGCCAATTCTACGAGCTTAAGTTTGAAATGACCAATTTTGGGATGAGATGAAAAATTCTACGGGTCAAAGCCAATTCTATGGGCTTATGGATGAGATGACCAATTCTACGGGTTGAAGGCAATTCTACGGGCTTAAGTTTGAAATGACCAATTCTGCGGGTCGAAGGTAATTTTGCGGGCTTAGGGATGAGATGACCAATTTTGCGGGTCGAAGCCAATTCTTCGATTTTAGGGATGAGATGAGCAATTCTGCTGGTTGAAGACAATTCTACGGGCTTAAGTTTGAAATGACCAATTCTGTGGGTCGAAGTCAATTATGTGGGCTTAAGTTGAGATGACCAATTCTGCGGATCAAAGATAATTCTACGGGCTTAAGGATGAGATGACCAATTCTGCGGGTCGAAGCTAATTCTGAGGGCTTAAGTTGAGATGACCAATTCTGTGGTTCGAAGCCAATTCTGCGGGCTTAAGTTGATATGACCAATTCTAGGGGTCGAAGCCAATTCTGTGGGATGAAGTTAAGATGACCAATTTTGTGGGTCGAAGACAATTCTGTGGGCTTAAGTTGAGATGTTCTCAGGGAATTCTATCGGGAAAATTACCTCGTGATTTTGATTTGAGTTGGGGAGCTGATTGATGGGGAAATCCTCATATCTTTTGGAGATTTTACCATGTAATAGATAATTTAATGCTGTAAATTATACTGGGGAAGCGATTAGGTGGTCCATGCTTTGCTCGGGGAGACCTGAGACCTTTGGGGAATTTTAGGATACCTTAGAGGTCCTCCGGGGACATTGCTGGGAGGAGATCCACTTGGCTTTTGAGAGTTCTTCTAAGGAAATAGGGATTCCTCTTGAGGGAGTGCCAAATTTTCTTGGTGAAAATGTTCTAAATCCTTTTCGAGATTTTTAGGAATTTTCTGAGGATTTTTTAGGGTTTTCTGGTATTTTCAGGGAATTTTTTTACGAAAATTTGAGGGGGGTGCCGGTCGGTATGGTGTGGAGGGTGCCATTAGACAGTGGTACGAAATTTTGAGCTGCCTCAAGAAGGCAAAGGGTCAATGCCGATCGATAGGTTTCCCTCATTTTTCACAGCTTCTTGCCTTCTCTCTTTCTGTGATTTTCTTCTGCCAATCGTTCTAGCATTCCGCAATCTAAAAATGTCCGCTTTGTGAGCACTACAGTACACAGGGAGTGGTTGGCTGTTGACAACTGGGCAAATGTGGAGTGGAGGGCCAGGGAACCTCTTGCTTTGGGGAGCGAGAACTCTTTTGACGCATTCGAGTTGTTTACGGATGAGCGGACCTTACTATGGGAACCGTCGCATCATCGCTCTTCGAGGGTGGTGAACCCTGGCGGTTATGTAAGTAAAATGACTTTTGGCATTCTTTTTTTGGTGATTTTCCTTTTTTTCTTAGATTTTGATAAGGATTTTTATTTTGGTAGTCGGATGTTTCTTTATCAACTATAAGTGCCCGCGGGACGACGGGTCTTAAGGATGTCTGGGACCATCTTCCATCTGTGGTGCATTGGGTAGTATCATCTAGAGGCTTTGGGAGGTTAGCGTATGTGGTGGATGAGATGCCTCATTCGATAGTGGTCTTATGCGCTCTGGGGGAGAGGTGGTGGGACACTACCCACACCTTTCATTTTGGTTTCGGGGAGAAGACTGTGACTCCCATATATGTGCAGTACCTGCTGGGGCTGGATTGCAATGGAGAACAGATAGAGGTGGATCGCTCTTTGTAAGTGAGGCCGAAGGCGGTACGTGCAGCGCTTGGTGATGTGGGGAGGATAGTGTCTGGGGACTACATTCGTCTATTGCTGCTAGAGTATATTTTATTGAGCAGGGTGATTGATGTGGAGGACGGGCTGTAGGTGAGACGGTTGGCTCAGTTGTTTATTTTGCGGGTGCTGGGGGGATTTCTAGTGGCCTCGAGCGGTGACGTTTTCCACATATGGTTTTTACCATACTTGAGGATGTTTTCGAACATCCCTCTATTTTTCTCTGGATCCATTCAGCCGGTGCTGTCGGTAGACTTTCACTAGAGCCACGTATCTTCTTAAGGTATTTTTTAATTTGCACATTTTCCTTCATGCATTCGCATTTTCCTTATGCATCTCTTTTTAATTGAGAATTTTTATCTTTGGAAGATGTGGTTCTATGAGGTGATTGGGTGTAATACCCAACTGATTTCTTTGAAGGACGAGACTATTGGGGACATTTTCCAGTTGTACCGGTGGCAGAATCCCAATCGGCAGTCGAGGAGGTCTCTCTCTCTGCAGGCGGTACGTTAGGTCTTGAATGGCCTGACCAGTAATAGGGTAAGCCGTTTTCCTTCTTTAGTCTTGTTCTTTGTGTGCTCTGACTCTGTATTTGACTCATATCTTCTGGGGATTTTTCAGGTGACTTTTTACCCTTGGGGTACGACCGTTCAGGACACGAGGTTGACTGGAGTGAATGCCCAGAGGAGGCGTTTGTTGGCGCGTGAGTTTGGCCATTCTTGGTATCTCGGGGAGAGGGTGTTCGATAGATTGTCGAGGAGAAGGTGGTGGTTCCACCTGTGAGGCCCCCTATGTCAATGAGGTGAGAGTGGATGTTGCCATAGGATGCAAGGATCGCGACGATGATTGGGGAGTCTAATCTGTTGTACACCGATATGGCAATGCCATATGATTATATGGACTTTGTGACAAGCTGGGTGATGGCGCCCAACATATATGATGCAATGCCCTTTCCTCCTGTGTGTTCGAGTCCGCCAGTGGGGTCTTCCCACTGCGGTGGTGGTCCGTCAACATCTGCGGCGGTGGCGACTTTGGAGGTCCCCTTTGTGTGGTTGCATACCCCTTCATACAACATCCGACGGGCTGATGGAGGGATGGTCCCTATGTTGCATCATCCTCATATGATGGACCCGGAGGAGTTGGTCTTGGCAGACGAGGTTCTTCGTCCTTTGGTACATATTTATGCTCTTTTCTTTTCCTTCTTTTTGGTTTCTTTTGATCTTTTTTGCTTGATACTTATTTTGCCTTTTCTTACAGCTAGCTCGGGTGTCCACCACTTGGCTAAGGGATATTAGGCACTGGATATCTTTGGCGACTGCCCATATTCGGGATACAGGTGTTGTGTCATCTCTCCATAGGGGAAAGAGAGCGCGTCGCATGGATGGAAGTTCTTAGGAGAGAGGCGAGGGTTAGGTGAGAGAGAGAGAGAGAGAGAGAGAGAGAGAATGTGGGTTCGAGATGAGTCCCGTTATTTTTTTCTTTTCTTTATTTTTCTGCAAAAATGATGTAACACAGAAACATATCTATGCAATGCAATGAAGTTTTTTTATTATCTTCTGTTAATGATGAATGAATGAATGCATGTACATGCACTTTTTACTTTGCTGCTGAGACCATAAAAAGAAATATTTTTGGGATTTTGAAAGAAAGCTTAATTTAAAATGATAATTTTTATATAAAGCTGGAAAGGGGAATTTTTAAAATTCTTTTGAGAATATCAATTTATTTTTATTGAGTTTTTTGAACTTGACAAAAGAGGAAAAAGAAAAGTTTCCAAAAGTAGGGGGTTATTGATCGGCAAGCACCTTGTTCTGCCTATCAGCAAGCCAGTCCAGTCTCATCAATTCAAAGCTTTTATTGCTACCCTCTTCAGCCTTTGGTACCTTGAGGGGCAGGATTTCCTCTGATTTCTACAGGGGTTATGTCTTTTGTGGGGGTTTTCAAGCATAAATAGGGGGTAAGGGTGGAGGGTTTTCATCACACCCTCTCATTCCTACTTTTTTGTTCTATGAGATGTCTCTCCCTGGTAGTGTTGAGTTGGCCAACTACCTCGATACTTTGGAGGCGATGTGCTCCTATAACGTCGACTATGATGCTTTCAACATGTGTCGAGTTTCTTAATGGCATAATCGGCCCATTGAGTGGAATATGCTGCTGGCGGCTGTTGAGTTTTGGTATCCCGAGGATCATGTCTTCTGCTTCGGGTTGGATGAGATTTATCCTACCTATGAGGAATTTTCTTCCATACTAGGGATAAATCCCAGCGTTGTTGTGGGTCTACCTGAGTTTTCCCATTCTCTCTGGGTTTTGTGGGTCGGGCTTCTTTGTATTTCTCCATCGACGGCCAGACCAATGGTGGCTGGAGGTATGATCTCCCTTCCGTTGGTGTTACAGTCCATGCATTTGTAGAAGGTTGGTGATGCTGGATATGCCGGAGCTGTAGTTCTGGGCTTGGTTTCTAAATTTTTGCTAGTGACCGAGGAGCTTCTAGTGGACCCACAACTTGCAGCTATTACTTCATGGATGTCCTACCATCGCAATCATGTGGCGGTGATACTGGCAGAGACTCTGAATGGCCTGGATGCCTGGCGAGAAGGTCATTCTGAATTTCTGAGGGGTAGCCCTGTGATGTTGTTCATGTGATTATTATGAAAGATTCCGCCTAGTTACTCCTCTAGAATACCCTTTGTCGGATGTACCCAACTTCTTTTTAAGCCATTTCATCGGTGTTGGTCTGGATATCGAGAGCTGGGATAAATGGTTTGTGGAGCATGGGGCTCTAAATCTGTACTGGTCAGTACCTTGGTGGGGACAGCTGCTGCCTATTCTGGAGATGGGAGAATACCTGTATGTCCGACTGGTTGGTCTTAGACAGACCTCTTTTTATTTCCCTTGGTGGCTTCTGCGCCAATTTGGCTAGGAGCAAATCGTGCCACCTCAAACACTAGAGTTTTTTCCGGTAGAAGATTTGACAAAGCGTATGCGCATGAGTCTTGGTTCTTTGTGGGAGAGTTGGCATCCGTCGACCCATCCCTCTCAGTCTGCTGGGAGAGTTTTGCACATCCCTGGGGATTATATGAAGTGGTTGTGGAGGAGAGTAGTTATCAAGATGTTGGTGGTGGGGAATGGACAAGGGTGTCTTACTTTATCTGATACCATGGTGGGAGGTGTGGTAGTTTTTCCAAGGCTGGTTCGAGCTTATCGGTCCATGGAGTGTCTGTGACACTCCATTCAGGCAGGGTAAGCTTGGGGACACCCCAGGATGTAGATGATGATAATGGAGAGGGATCATCTGGTAGTTGCGGGTAGGACTCTTGAGGAGTTTGATTTGTAATGGGGAATAAATTTGAGAATTTATTTGGCTTTTTAGGAAGGTAGGGGGAAGGGAGTTATCCGTTCCTTATGTAATTGCACTGTAATTTCTTATTAGTGAAATAAACAAGTTTTTGATCATCCAGCTGTGCCTTTTGATGAATTTTTTATTTTGAATTATCTATACCGATTGCTAAGGCATGCATAATACTTTTTTTCAAATATATGTTAGAATGGACTGTCGTTCTCGAAGATAAGAAAATAATAGTTTTTTTGTGAAAAAAAAAGGGTCGTGCTCATGTAAGATGTATGAGCTACCTACTTACCTCTGGGGGGTTTTTGAATTTTTTTCTGAAATTGATTCTTGCAAAGGATCATGCCCACATAGTTCTGGGTAGACGAAAATGAAGATTTTTTTTAGAATAGAAAGGAGATGAAAAGAGTCGTAGCTCGCCGAGATTTTGGACTAGGGTTAGAACTTCTTGAGACGATCCAGGTTGACTGAACGACCCATCTCTTCTCCATCTAAGTCAGTGAGCATGGCGGAACCATCGGACAATATCTTCTTCACAATGTGTGGGCCACTCCAATTGGGCTTAAATTTCCCTCTGGGGTCCCAGATGGGCTCTACTATTCCTTTGATGGCTAAATCCCCCTCTCGGACACCGCGGTCCATGACTCTCTTGTTAAATGAACGCGTTATACGGCGATGGTACCCTTGTATGTGATACAATGCTTTCATTCTCCTTTCGTCCAAGAGTGATAGCTCGTTGAGGCAGCTTTAATGCTAGTCCTCCTCACTGGCCTTGCTTTCAAGCATGATGCGTAACGAGGGTATTTTCAACTCCACGGGTAGGACTGCTTCCATGCCGTAGACTAGAGAGTAAGGGGTATCCCCAGTAGAGGTTTAGATTGAGGCTCGATAGCCCCAAAGGGCGTATGGTATTCGATCGGCCCAATCTCGACACCTTTTGATCATCCTGCTGATTATGGCTTTGAGGTTCTTATTAGCGTCTTTGACTGCACCATTAGTTTGAGGTCGGTAGGGAGAAGATTTGTGTCTCTTGATTCTATACTCGGTGACCACTTCTGTGACTTTTTCCTTGAAATGTAACCCATTATCAAGACACTAGCTCGTGTGGGACCCCATATCGGTAGATGATATTTTTCTTGATGAACTTGGCCACTTTTTTGGCGTTCAGAGATGCATATGACTCAGCTTCAACCCATTTGGTGAAGTAATCAATGGCAACTAGGATGAATTCATGTTCTTTGGAAGCCTTGGGTGTAACCTTCCCTATGATGTTGATGCCCCCGGTGGAGAACGGCCAGGGATAAGTGATGTTATATAATTCTGTCGGAGGCAGGTGTTGAAGGTTGGAGAACTATTGGCATTTGAGGCATCTCCGGACATAGGCGGTGCAATTCTGGATCATGGTGGTCCAGTAGTAGCCTTGTCGGATGATATTTTTGGCGAGCATGTGACCGTTTATTTGGGGCCCGCATTCCTCATTGTGGATTTTTTACATTATCTCTTCAATGTCAGCTCCTACGATACAGTGTAGATGGGTTCCATCGAAGTTTCTCTTGAACAGTGCTTTATGACAGATGATGTACTGGGCGACCAATGTTTTTGTTGGAACTCTCGGGATACTTAGCATGCTTGAGAAGTTTCTAGATATCATAATACCAGCAATTGGCTGGCTCGGGATCTTCTTTGGTGATGAGCTTAAAGTGGTAGCAGTGCGTTGGTTTATCTTGCTTTTGGACCAGGAAGGGGGCCATTGTTATTCCTTCGAGCATATCGACCATGGAGGCTAGGGTAGCAAGGGCATCAGCTAGGTTATTTTTTTCTCGAGGTAGGTAATGGAAGGTGATGTCATGGAATTGGGATGTTAGTTCTTCTAGGTGGTCATGGAATGGTTGGAGTTTCTCATCCTTGACTTTCCATTTTCTGAGCACTTGACCAATGATGAGGGCAGAATCCCCGTAGACATCTAGGCATCTTGAGAGCAACTTTGAGGCCTACTGTAAACACCTCATATTCAGTCATGTTGTTGGTGTAGGGGAAATCCAATTTGATGGCGATGGGAGTGTGGGAGTCATTTAGGGCAATCAGAAGTATCCCAATGCCATATACCTTTTTGTTGTCCGCGCCGTCGAAGAACATTTTCCATCGAAGGCCATCTTGAGCGGTGTAGAGGATGTTTTCATCTGGGAATTCATAGACCCATTCATCAGCCTCTTCCATGGGGTAGTCAGCAAGGTAGTCAGAGATGGCTCTTCTTTTCATGGCTTTCTGTGTGATGTACACGATATCAAACTCGACTAAGAGGATCAACAATTCGGCCATTCAGTTGGATAAGACGAGTTGCTCAAGTAGGTACTTGATGTGGTCCATTCGGGATATAAGCTTAATGGTGAAGGCGAGCTTGCAGTGTCGCAACTTTTAGGTAACCCAGATAAGCGCGACGCATGCCTTTTACAAAGCAGTGTAGTTTAATTCGTACCCATCCAATTTGCGATTGGCGTAATAGATGGTCTTTTTTTGCTAGAATTTTCAAGGTATTGAGCTAGTAAAGCCCCAGCTGCAGTGTCGGTTATGGTTAGGTATAGGAGCAAGGGGAGACCAGGCTGTGGCGGCATGATTACCGAAGGTTGAGTCAGGTATTGCATGATTCGGTCAAAAGCTTATTGGGAGGCCACGTTCCAAACTTTGGTTGAATCCTTTCAGAGGAGTTTGAAAATTAGTTCACAGATGGAGGTTAGCTGGCTGATGTATTGCAATTTCCCAAGGAAACCTCAAACTTCTTTCTCCGTTCGGGGAGGTGGCATCTCAAGTATGGCTTTTATCTTGGCATGATCTACTTCTATCCCTTTCTCACTGACCATGAATCCTAAGAATTTTCCCTTTGTAACGCCGACACATTTCTATGGATTGAGTCTCATCTGATATCGTTGCAATTGTTCAAAGAATTTTCGGAGAGCAGGAACATGACCTTTTCTAGTTTTCGATTTGATAATCATATCATTCACACAGACCTCGACTTCTTTATGAATCAAATCGTGCAGGATGGTCGTGGCAGCCCTCTGGTTGGTAGCCCAAGCATTCTTGAGACCGAATGGCATAACAGTGTAGCAAAAGGTTCCTCATGGGGTGATGAACGTGATTATTTCTTGATGATCTGGGTTCATTTTGATTTTGTTGTATTCGGCAAAACCCGTCGATTAATGACTTAAGAACATGACTGGTTGTGTTGTCCACGATCATGTCGATATTGGGTAGCAGGTAATCATCCTTTGAAGAGGCTTTGTTCAAGTTTCGATATTCTACACACATCCGAACTTTCCCTCCTGATTTTGGTATAGGAACTATATTGGCTAGGCATGTGGGACATTCGATCACATGAATGAAGCCCACGTTAAACTGTTTGGCCACCTCTTCTTTGACTTTGAGCGACCATTCGGTGCAGAGCTTTCTTAATTTTTGTTTAACCGGCTTGTAATTCAGAAAAGTTGGGATCTTTTGCTGAGATATTTCAGGATCAATATCGGGCATATTGTCGTAGGACCATGCGAAGACATCCACTACACCAAAACAAAAAAAAATGTAAGAGATTTTTTTTATATATTTCTAATCGATTTTTTCCTTTACAAATGTGTAACCATCAAAATTCGTTGCTATTATAAAAAAAAATGTTATAATTTATTGATTCCCTAGGCAAAAATTATTAAAAAAACGGAAAAAATAGATAACAAAGGTCAGGTGGGATAATTTCCCCCCATAATCCCAAACCCACTTTCACCCATATCCTCTCTACCCCCGGCGACCTCTCTCCCCTGAAGAGGCATGACTTTCTCAACCGCCACCTATTGAAATAGACATAGGAGATGGTAACATGATAAGTAGTCTCGGTGTCTAAAGGATATGATCATCATCTGTGCCCATTTCATGTATCCGGACCTCGTAATGTTTTGTCCCCTAATTGGAGAGACCTTATAATCTTTTATTTGTTAGTATTTGCATTTATCTGTTTAATTACCCTATATGTGCCATTTTAATGTTCAAATTTTTGCGTGTGTGTCTATTAGGAGTAAAATTGTTAATGATTTTTATATTAGAACTGAAATTGGTAGTCAAAGTCCCGTTAATATGCTAGGGTTTTGGAAGTCCTATATGCGACTGTGTGTGTGTGTCAGAGAGAGAGGTGTTGTGAACAACACTAATTCTACAATAATTTTAGCCTTTTAAATGTAAATTTTTTGGCAAAACTTGTTGATCATTGTTTCATTCGAGTTGATACATTGGAGAGAGATGTGAGAGTGAGAGAGATGTGTTTTGGAGTATAGAAAGTTGGAAAGTTGTTTACAGTGATTCTACCATAATTTCAATCTTCATATTACATTGCAGTTCTGATATCTGTTATCTAAATATTCCTTTACTGATCTATAAGACTATATTGTTTATAACCACTATTAACATCTCATTTTTTCATTGGTGTTAGGCCTTGTTCTATTTTTTTTTCATTTACATTTCTTTAGCATTGTGATTGCACCTCTTTGTTGTTTTACTCTATGTCTAGAAGCTTATATAAAATTTAATTAATGTGCATTCTTTGTTCAATTATTTTTTAGTCGGTATAGAAACCCAATAGGGTGATTTAGGGTTTAGCCACATCAATTATTTGATATTGACTTTGGCCTCCAAAATTTTCATATTTTTGGTTTACCCCAAAATTATTTTTGGCAACACCAAGTGTCCCCAAAACATTAACTAATTGTTGAAAAAGACATTTATTCACCAATAAGTTGTTTCCTATTCATTAGGTATTGTCTCAACATCATTTCATATCAGCTGCCTCACTTTATTTCCACATACGAGTTGTAATTAAATTTTTTTTCATGTAAAAGATATGATTTATAAATTTACTAGCAATTCATAAGGACATCCTGATTCTCATGATTTGAATGTACGTGCAAATATTGTAAAAATTCTTTGAAATTATGACTTCCACATTTAAATTTACTGCAATTCTCATGATTCTCATGATTTACACATATTGATTATGTTCCCACAGATCTTGACTAGTTAATCCTTATTGCAATTTGATATCTACTAGGAACTTCTTTTTCTATAATTTCATTGTTTAGTTATTTATGTATGTTTTCTTATGTACATTGTGTCTACTAGGCACTTCCACAAGATGTGTTTGTATATCCACATGTGCAACTTTACCATTGTTAAGGGTTGTTTTTCTATGAGTTTAGCTAAAAAAAATTCAATTTAACATTTTAGTATATGGATGTTTTAGAGAGTGTTGACCTTTTTTATTTCACAATTGTTTGTTCGTTAATCATGTATTAAACATATCCTATTATTAATTGTGTTCAACATTGTGGATTATGAGTGTTAGCTTCACTATGACTTTTTTGGGTGATATATTAACTTAGATATCAGCTGACATATATTTCACATTTTGAGATTCTAAAAAAATCTCAAACAGGAACTTTTCATGTGGATACCCTGGACTAGCCACACTAAAGTGATAAAAGGTCATTTTAACTTTAAAATGAAACTAGATCTTGATAAACTAAAAATTTTCAACCATATGCTCACTGTTTGTGTTTGTTAATGTTTTCTTCTTATGATATTGTAGTTATGATTTTTTATTATTTCTTTCGCATTTCCCACAACTCCCATAAAGGTAAGAATTTGAAGGATCAAGTCTGTATATCTCCTCTGGATGAGATGCCTATTATATTTATCTATGGAAAAAGAAAGTAAGTTATGTTATATGTTCTTGTGAAATTTATTCTGGGAAGACTGTGATGTGGTGCTTTCTCTGTGTGACGTTCAATCAGTGATGCCGAAATTAGTGGTGGAGATGATGGAGTTTTGGAGAGCAGTTTGTGTCAAGGTCTAAGTCTGATGCTAGGAGAGTAGTGCATTTGTGCCTCATGTGGTTGATTTGGCTGTTGGGTGAATTTAATAAGATTGCATTGAAAATTCTAAATTTTTTCTTTCCTGGTTCACCTGTCACTTTAATCTTTTATATATATCACCTTTGTATTAAATGTCTGTCACGTGTATAACAAACATTGATAAATCCAAAAAAGTGTGGTATATGTTCTTATACTTCTAAAATTTATTTTGGATGTTTAATTATAAAATCAAATTGAAAATTCTAATATTTATATTTCCGTATTCACCTGTAGTTATGATTGCTTACAGCCCAATACACGGAGTGGAGCATACTTGTTACATGGTTGATACATGGTTCCTTACAAACAAGTTTTAATTGGTACTAAATGTGAGAAATGAATTATTAGAAATAAAGTAAAGTGTTAAACTATTTAATTCTATTCTACGTTCATTTTTCATTAAATATTTTGATTATAACTATCCTTGATTAAGTCTAATGTTTTCTTAACAGCTACTTTGTAGTTAACTAGATTGAATCTTCTATATATACTAATTTTTTTAGGAATGGATGATATATTGTTTTCTAAGTGGTGGGGATGATGAAACTACAACCATTATTCAGGAGGGTGTATCATAGGCATGACGAGCAAGCACCTTGGGCGACACTTGAGATTTCTATTGGCACCATGTGCACTGTTGGAGATGATGTAAGCACGTCAAATTGGTGTGTTAGGGACACAAAATACATTGGAATAAGTTTACAAATTACACAATGATTTGAGAGAAGGTAAAATACATTCCCCACAATCCCCCACATCTTTCTCTCCAAACCCACAAACTCCATATAGCATGCACGGATGACGCTTACTTTTAAAATCAGAAATAGATATGATAGGTGGGATTTTTTGGGAGTGTTGTATTATGTATTTGGCAGTGATTAAAAGTTACATTAATGTGTGTAAAACTTTTACATTCTAAGTTTATAAAATGTCTTTGATTTGTTAGCTAGTTGAATAAAGTATGATTTTTTTCTTCGAGACCTTTGAGGAAGTACGAATGGTTATGGAGCATTGTAACTCATCTATACATATGAACAATCTTATTCTCCATTGGGAGTTATTTTTGACATTTTTTTTATTATTCTAATACTGCCAATAATTTCTCCTTTTACTTTCTTAGGGGTAAATCATATGCAGGGTATTGAAGTTTAGTTTAAACAAGGATGATGAATGATGCATTGGAATAATGAGTGGGTAGAATGGAAGATTAATACATCAGTACTTATTTTGTTTACTCCACTCTTTGTGTTTTTATATATGATCATAAATGATTGTAATTTTGTAATTATCCGTTCTCACTCCCACTTTTGTCATTTATATGATAAAAGGTTATATATGAAGTTGGGTCTTTTTGGTTCTTTTACAATTACGAGTACCTTTTATTCTATTTTGATTATTTTTTTTTATTATTTTGAGCTAATTTTCTTTAAGGTGTTTGATGTTGAATATTGTGTTTTGATGCAGATAGGGTGTGACCGGGGATGAAATAGTTGAAGCTCTTGTTGCGAACAATGCAACATTTTAGAAGAAAACATCATTTTCACAAGTGAGTATGACTTATAGTAATCAATAATTATGTATAGAATTGAAATCCATCTCCTGGAAAAATATAGGCTTAACAATCGAAAGAAAAATGACCCCAGAGTACTATTGAGGCGTCCTTTTGCACGATGGAAAATTTCAGTTCTCTTATATGCACTCCTGTTATGATAATATGAAATTAGTTTTCTTGTTTTCATAATTTTATAAAACTGTAAATGATGTAAGCGGAATCATTTTCATAACATTTGAATTAAAATGAGTCTCTCTCTCATTCATTCATCTCTAAAAGCAAAATATTTATAATGAATGACCAATGACCTTATTATAGGTATGTAAAATGACTAAAGAGGGCACACTAAAGACATTTCGATATAATGTCTCCCTCTAACCTAATATAACAAATAAAAGATATAAAACTTAATAAAACATGGAAATAAAAAAATAAATTATAAATAAATCAAGGTATATATTACACTCCCAAACTAAGAAAAGCTCGCCCACGAGCGTGAAATGAGAATGAAAATACACGTCATCCTCCCCAATCGAGAAACTAAGCCGTTCTGTTGAAACAACAGACATATCAACTAATCTAGCGGTCGAGAAATATGTAGAAACAACATCAAGTGATACCAAAATAACTTGTCTAAACTAGTTGCATCCTCATCAGACTCTCGGTTGACCTAATTGACTATTATACGCTTTTTTTGGAGTGAGAAAATTGAAAAGAACAACATAGCGACCTAAAAATAAGTGTATACACATCAAGCGATACTAAAGTAACTTGTCTAAACTAATCGTGTCCTCATTGAACTCTCGGTTGGCCAAATTGACTCGTCTATGCTTCTTTTGGTTGTTAAAAATGAGCGTTGGGGATGAAAACAGAAAACATAACCTAGCTGCCTAGAAATAGGAACAAACACATAAATTGATACCAAAGTAACTCGTTTAAACTAACCGCGTTCTCATCGGACTCTCGGTTGGCCAAATTGACTAGAATATACTTCTTTTGGGGGTTAAAATTACGAGTTGGGGGGCGAAAACTCAAAAAACCCTAGTGGCCTATATTTAGGTACAAACACATCAAACGATACCAAAGTAACTTATCTAAACTAACTGCGTTATCATCAGACTATCAGTTGGCCTAATTTAATAGTATACACTTCTTTTGGGGGTTAAAATGGACGTTGGAGGTTGAAAACTTAAGGAAACAACCTAACGGCCTAGAAATAGGTACACATACACAAGAGATACAAAAATAAATTGTTTGAACTAAGCACGTCCATCAGGTACAAACACCTCAAATGATATCAAATTAACTTGTCTAAACTAACTGCGTCTTCATCAGACTTTTGATTGGACTAATTAACTAGTATGCTTCTTTTGAGAGTTAAAATGGGAGTTGGGGGGGGGGGGGGGACTTAAAACAACATCCTAGCGGCCTTGAAATAGGTATAAACACGTCAAATGATACTAAATCAATTTGTCTAAACCACTGTTCTAAAAAAACCCGTCTCGACAGGCCTAGGCTTGAGGCTTGTGAGAAACTCCTTGCCTTAAGATGATTATGACTTATTCTTGGTAAAACCCTTAAGGAGCACTTTTTTTCTAAAAACAACAACGCTTTAGTGAAACGATATCGCCTTTTAAAGAATTTTTTTATAATCCGGACCATTATTTCATCCAAAATAATCAAATAGCATTTTAATTTGCGGATATTCAGACATATTTTTATGATATGGGAAATTTTAATATTTTAACAACCTTGTTATGATTCAAAAATATTAAAATATATTAAGAAAGCCGAAACTCCTTTTTACGCCTAAGGCCTGCCTAGGCTTCTAAGGCTTAAGTCTTGACCTCCACGATTCGATCACGCCCCACATTTTTTAGAACCTTGGTCTAAACTAACCGCGTGCTCATCGGACTTTTGATTGATCTAATTGACTAGCATATGCTTCTTTTGAGGGTTAAAAATGGGCGTTAGGGGGCAAAAACTGAAAATAACCTAGCGACCTAAATATAGGCACAAACACATCAAGTGATATTAAAGTAACTTGTCTAAAATAATCAGGTCCTCATCCGGTATGGCCGTTTGTTGTGTATTTATTTGATCCCAATAAAATGACAGGCATGCCAATGGAACGGGAATGCATCAGTCTGTTATGTTATTACTCATTTTTGCTTATACATTTACTAAGATTGAGTCTGTTCAACAAGTTCTTATTGACAAATATGAAGACTACTTTTGGGAAAATGAAGCCTACTTTTGCAAGGAATCACGAAGACTACTTTGGGGAGAATAATATATTTAGAACATTAATGATGTTAGATTTCGTTTCAAGTTTATGGTTAAAAGCTAGATTGTTTATCTTATATTACATTTTGTTTTGGGAATTTTTATGGTTATGAATGAAATATAAATTTTGAAAGGTTTAATATCATCAAAATGCAGTGTCATTCATTTTGTCACTTATATTTTGGAATTATGTTTTTAGTGAAATTTGTGGTCATTGGTTTTGCATTGCCATTGGTTGAGAACGAGTTATTACTAGTGTATTTATATTTGTTCAATGAGAAATTAAAATACATACATATACATATATATATATATATATATATATATATATATATATATATAAATATGATAATATTACTATCGGACTTTAACCATTACAAATAAAAAAAATCATTACAAATATATGACATTCCTAATCCGTCACAATGTATTTTGTACTGATTTTTATCCATTACAAATTCTATATTTGTAACGGGCAAAAATTGTTACATTTTAGTAAATTCGTTACTAATATATGGGATGTGTACCAATGTCAATTATGTTACAAAATAAATTGTAACGGATTTAGCCCATTACAAATATTAAATTTGTAATGGATTTTATCCGTTACAAATTATGTTAGTAAAATAAATAATGTCAATTTTCTAATGAATTTAATTTGTTACAAATATTTTTAGTAACAATTTTTTCCGGTTACAATTGACCTGTTTTGGTGTAGTGATCCACGAATTCCTTCAATAATTCTTCGAGTTGTGCGCACTCATGCTCGTCAAGGGTAGCCCCTATCCTAATCTCGTGCAGTTGACTATTAGAACAGAGGTTAACAATAACAGTCTCTTATTCATTAACTTGAACTCGGTTATGTTGTTTGTTATTAACCTTATTTAGATCAACTAAGAATTGTTCATTTACAAAATCATCATCATCAAAAGTTTGATTATAATCTAAATAATTAATGTACGGCACAGCAAGATACTCAAAATCTTCGTTTATTTCATTGATAGGAAAAACAACATTGAGAACCTCATCCAAGGAGGTCTCGATTACATTTGAGCAGGGATAGACAACAAAAGAAGAAATGGGGTAAACATTGGGGTTAGGTAGGATCTCAATAGGTAGAACCGGCGCAGCATGCCAGTTAAGGAGAGGTGTATTAGCAGCTTTAATCAGGTGGGATGGATCCAGTGATGTAGTTCCTGAATGAACCATGCAGAGTGTCAGCCCCATTGTTTGTAAGTCAAATGAATCCTCGAAGTCAATTCCCTTGGAATCCTTGGTATCTCTGATGAGAAGTTGCATATGGTGTTGGGAACTTTCGTCCCATGGGTAGATGTCTTGGAAAAAGGTCTCCATTCTAGGCTTCATCTTCCTGTCTGTATGGTCATACCAGGGTTCTGAAAAGCCGCAAAAGGGGAAGTCCTTGCTCTCTTTGATGAATCATCCATTCAAGGAGTCACCTGTGATAGTATGGATGCAGTCTAGTCTTCTCTTTGGTCAAGGCTGGCGAATCATTATGAGTTCTTGTTCTGATGGTTGATACCCCAAACCACAAGGAGGGAAAGATTTATTCAATTCAATGGGCTCAAGTATCCCTTGCTATCTTTGCCCCAACCCCAGTCTGAGCATAAAGTTCATGTTTATGAACATTTGAATCACATTGACATTGACATTGCCATTGCCATGAGGGTCATATTCGGGATAAACCCTATCTTTGAAATCGTCCCCTACTGGGAGTAGAAGTGGTTCAACTCGGAATCCTAATAGGAGCATATCTCTTGACCCGTGCTGTATCTCAGGGATTAGACTACTGGTACTTGCACCCTCGGCATTATCGTCGTCGCCCAAAATGGTAATGACTCGTCCGTCGGTGAAGAACTTCAATTTTTGATGGAGTGAGGAAGACACACCCTTGATACTGTGGATCCAAGGTCATCCGAGTAACAGGTTGAAACGAGCTAGGATGTCAATAACTTGGAATTCAACGACAGGGTTTATTGGGCCAGCCCTTATTATAAGTTTTATGGATCCCATCACTTATCGATAAGTATTATCATAGGCACATACAGTAGCGGAGGTTGAAGCGAGGTGACTTTCCTTTAGTGCTAATCATTTAAAGGTTCTTAATGGTCAGACATTCAAAGTAGATCCATTATCAATAAGAGAGAATGGTATTATCTTCCCCATAACTTCGATGGAGATGTTGAGTGCATGATTGTGGTTTAGCCCAATTCTAGGGATTTCTTCTTAGGAAAAGGATAGCATTCGGTTAAAGGTCAAAGATCCTAAATTTACCACTTCTTCCTGTGTAGTATAAGGAGGAACTATGGGTCCAGTGAGCAACTTGATCAAAGTATTTCCGCGTAGCTGGGAAGATATGAAAATTCCCCATAGGGTGATGTTAACTTGAGTTTTCTTCAGTTGATCAAAGATCTTGTTCTCCTCAAGGGTCATTTCTTGTATAGGAAGGTTTTCAACGCCTTTACCTTTGTCATTGGCTGGTAGTGAGCTTAGGATCTGGTAATGCCTCCCTGATCTGCTTATGTGATTTACTGAAGAAGGGAAGAACATTAACCCTATTTCTTCATTGATCTTGGGTTATTCTGCTACCTTATTTATTTCTACAAGGAGTTCTTCAAATGATATCATCCTACACATGTTGGCTATCGGGCCATTTTTATCTAGAAGCTTGCTCTTCATTCGAATCTTTAAATTCCTCCCCCCATCTGGTGGCAACAATTCCGTCATTCCACATAAAGTCAATGCATTCCGCAACTTTAATGGCTTCTTCATACAAGTCTTCCCATTCTGTGGGGATAAGTAAGGGTGAAGGGACCAGGTGCCCTTGTAGCTTTATAGTATCAAGTAACTCGGTCATACTGTAAATATCGTTGGTTTGCCTGAATAATTCTACCATAATCTGGACAACGTCATCTAGGCTGACTTCATCGGTCGGTACTACCTAATTGTATAATTCTTGGGCCCATTTTTGTGCTTCCAAGAATGGCGTACTGAACTTCTGGCAATCAATGATCATTTGTGAGGGTAATTTCAGCCCGAACTCTAGGATTTGGTTTAACAATTCTGATAATTCCATACTTCCATTTTTAGAACGAGTACGGACAACGATGCATGCTCTGGTAAGGAGTGACAGTGCCTGATCAGCGAGGCTAACAGGGTGTAGGAGGAAATATGGGCATGTTTGGAGAGGTTTAGAAGAGTGTATGGGTGTGATTTGAGTTGAGGGATCAAATTCTGGGTCCCTTTCTAAGAAGATAGCATTGGTATGATTTGGGAATGGGTTGTGAGTAGTGTTTGGCTTAGGATTGGCTGGAAGAGCAATGGTACCTCGGTCAATTAGACCTTGTATTATGTTTTGGAGATGAAAGCATTGGTCAGTGGTATGGCCAGAAGTTTGGTGAAAGGCGTAATGGGCACTTGCCTTGAAGTTTCTTGAAAGTGGATTTCGTAATGGACGGTGGTCCAAGGGTTTGATGAGGTTTCGACTTAACAGGGCTTGATAAAATTTAGAGAGGGGGGCATGGAGATCAGTGTATGCCTTTTAAATTGGAACAGTGCGGATTTTTAGTGCCCATGAAGTGGTTGGTTGAGAGATGTTATTGATGGTTGAGACTGCAACACTGGAAGGTTTGTCATATTTTTCGGGGGTGAACTGTCCGAACATTTTCTTTAGTTCAACCTCTATTTTAGGAAGACCTTCCTCGATTTCTACTCCTACTTATCTGAGAGCTCAGAAGTGGGGATAGTATTGTCCTCCCATGGTTGCTCGAACATGGGGCAAGAAGTTCTTCTTCATGAATTCATGGGCTACCTCCTCCCAGCTACGAATTCTGGACTCTTCAAGAGACAAAAATCATTGGAGAGTGTTATCCTTCAAAGCTTGCTGAAATAATTGGTCCATCACTTATTCAGAATCCCCTAGGAGAGTCATGGAACGGTGATAACTGCGAAGATGAACAATCGTGGGCCCATTTCCTTCGAATTTCTTGATATTTGGCATCTTGAATTTCTCGGGTAACCTTGCCTTAGGATAAGGAGACATCTGGGTGTAGTCCATGTAATTTCCAGAGATTCGGACTTGGTCGAACTTCTTAGTTACCATCTTGATATCTTCTTTGACCTTGTTCAACTCTTCGTCTTTTGGATCAATGATCAGAGGCAAGCTAGCCCTAGGCTGGGCAAGGTTTGGCATAAGAAGCTGGGCAGACGGCAGCCCATTAATAAGAGGGGCACGTGGAGTGTGGTGATACTCTTTGAGAACCTAGATTGGCTCGGGTGGACCCATATCACTAGGGAATAAGGCCTCAGGCTCTTGAGGAACAAGAATCTAGTTTCGTTGCATCTCTCGGACCTCATTCTGAAGGTAATTAATCTTGGACACGAATTGAGCTAAAACTGCCATCAGATCTGGTTGTACAACTGGTACTTGATCTGTGTTCTCCATGGAAAGTGGATGGATCCAGGACTCAGAAGAAGTAGTAGGGAACAAGTGAAACTCCGGGCTGATTTGACTGAAGATCGAAGCCAATAAGGAAGCCAAGGGCGTGCGATCTTCCTCAAAAGGTGTAAAATGGGATTTATTTTTTAAAGGAAAGAAGAAAAATATTTTTAACATTTTTTTTCTCTTTGAGATTGATAGACGAAATCTTTTTGGATTTTTGATAAAGAAAGGAGAAATATTTTTGGATTTTTGATAAAGAAGGGAGAAGTATTTTTCGATGTTTTATAATGGAAGGAGAAATATTTGGGAGACAGGTCTCACCATGATTATTATTATTATGTTTTCACTTGTATTAAATTCTCCTAAATGCAAAATGAAATTCTAGACGGGACCCGAGCCTGGAAAATTTGGGTTTATAACATGTGCAGAGCTATGGCTGGACTTGTGACAAGGCGCACGGGCAGGGTCCCATTTTAAAAGTGCGCGAAAATTTGGGCGACAAGACGACCCAGAATTTTGACAGAGGTTCGAGTTAAAATAGGCAATCTAACATGTGTGTCCTAGGCTTGACACCTATATGCGGGTATGAAGCTTAGTTGGGTGAATCGGAAAGGGTTCCCCCCTTTGGCAAGGCTTTCACGATATATATATTGCTTTTTAGGGCAATCGTATGTGTGGACAACCCATTCGATATACCTGAGTGTATGTGAATTGCCTCACTATATACCTCCTGGGGATGGTACGTGTGAGAGCGAATTCGATATGCTCGATGTACATGAATGAATTCCCTGCAATATACCTCTCGTCATGACTTAGGTCAAGTAGTACGATGCGGAGGAACCGTTAGATATACGTCGAAGGTACTTGGCCAATGGAAGGTGAGAGTCATATCTCTTAGGTTAACTGCGCCCTGCCGGACCAGCGCCCTTCACGAAGTGACCCTCCAGTTACTGGACAAAATTTGGTCAATCACAATGCTCTTTGGTGGTATTGTGTGAATTATGCACGATTCCCTTATTAGTATTTTATGAGAGTATCTTCCTTGAGCATGCCCAACATGGAGCAAAGTATGAGTATCGATGGTATACCAAGTATGGGTGGGTGATGCATGCAACATGGGGATATATGTGATCCTAGGTGCATATGGTGTGAAGTGTACATGGAGAATTTTCTACAAGTGTGTGAATAGAATCATAAGCATGAGGTACACATGAATAGTAAAGGGGAACATGCAAAATAGGGGAAAATATAAACAGATATAACACCCATGTAAATAAAGTCTAGCCCTCAAAAATAAAATTTTCCCAGTAGAGTACCACGGTGGCCATCCCCTTCTGATCCTCTCGGTGTGAGGAGGCAAAGAAGAGGGGGGGTCTCCCCTTCGTCTCGGGAGGATCTTGGTCCCGCGCATCCCTCTTGGGAGCGCTTCGGCTGGCGTTAGTGATGAGATGAAAATGTATAGAGATGGATTCGTCAATCTACTTTACTCAAAACAGACAAAAGAAAAAAAAGCGAGTCATCCCGAAGGACAGCATCCAAAGACATACTGACACATACGAAACCAAAATGATTCAAAAATGGTCCGGAGGCTAAGTTACGAAATAGGAAGGTGTTAGGCACCCCTTCCCCCCTTACGGTCTCTTATGGGTTATTTCTATTTTCCTTTATTTCCCCGTGATATGTGTGCATGTGTATATGTAGTGAAGATAGGACTCATCGACTTGTATCATGGAAGAGATAAAGAGAGTCATCCACAGGAATAATCTTAAAAGTAATATTAGAAAAATAGAATTTACGCGATTATCCTAGTGTTGACCGTTATAACGGAACGATAACACATATGGAATAATACGCCACTAATCATAAATATACGTATATGTAAATATATAGAATCTAAGAGAGTTAAGTTTAAAGAACGTAGTAAAATAGAAAATGAGAGAAAAGTAGGAATAGGAATCGAGTCTTGGAGTTTACCCCGAGACGCCTTCGTAGCCTATAGAGGCATCAAAGTCCATGTAGTTTGTATGCAAAACGAGCGGTGGGATTTATCCCATAAATCCAATCGGGGACTTCTCTTATACGTGTGTGTGTGTGTGTGTAAAAAAGTGTTTTAGTTGTGAGAAAAGTGCGAAAAAAGTGTGAGAATTCCCGTTTGGAATTTATGAGCAAATCCTATTTTTCTTATTTTTTGGGGGGTTTTATTTATATGAAAATAACAGATGTGCAATAATACTAGATAAAAAGTATATTAGGATATGTGAGATGATAGAATAAAAGTACTAAGTAATAAAAACACATTAATGCGAATTTATGAGAATTTAAAGAGAGAGTGGAGAAAGTTGGACCCTCTTGAAGATCTTGAGCTTGATCTTGGATGTTGGAGAGAATCCATTGCACTTGGATGATGATGGGGTGTGATTAATTCACCAATTTTGATGAAAAAGGTGATGAAAGGTGAAGGTTGGAAAGGGATTTGGATGTAGAAATCACGCTGACTTCGAGAGGGGTTTTCTCAGCTTGTTGAGAGTGATGGATCTCAGATATTGGGTCCTTTTGGAATGAGGTTAGGACCTATTTTTTATAGGCTCAGAGCATTTCTTATCGGCATAGCCCTAGTCCTTCAAATCGGCAGGTGTGTTTAGGCACACTGCCGATTGGCAGGGTTTGGAGCCTGCCGTTTGGTAGTCTTTTTCAGGTTCCTTCGGAAAATCGGTCGTAGAGCACAAATCGTTGATCCGAATTGCGCACGGGGTGAACCATTATAAAGGTACTTCAGTTAACTTCAAAAGTCCTTTGGACTTATCTCGGGTCCGAGAGTTAACTTTGGGTCAAATATGGCTCAGAAGCGTTCATCGGTCCTTTGTGCGGGGAATCGTCGGATGCAAACGAATCATTCATCTGCATAGTAAGTTAGAATCATGCACAGGGTGGACCGTTGGAAAGTTCAGGAGATGTTCCTCGACATTCCAAAGAGCTTGAATCGGTTTGGGGAGTTGACTTTGGTCAATCGGGGCCTGGAAGCCTTCGATGACATTTCAGAGTAAAACGGATTGTTCGTCCATACCGTAAGTCAGAATCATGCACGGGGCGGACCGTTGGAAAGGTGTTTCAGTGACCTTCAAAGATTAATTCAGTCTTGGTCGATCTTAAGAGCTTACCTTGGTCAAACGGAGCCTTGGAGCGGCCGGTGACCTCCTGATCAAGTTTCGGGGGAAAATGGGTCATTCATCCGCACCTTAAGTCAGAATTACACACGGGATGGACCGTTGGAAAGGGGATTTAGTTATCTTAGAAGATTCATTCAGTCTCGGTTGAGCTAAAGTGATTGACTTTTGGTCAAACAGAGCCTGGGAGCGTCCGGTTACCTCCTGATCAAGTTTTGAGGGGAAACGGGTCGTTCCTTTGCACCATAAGTCAGAATTGCACATGGGATGGACCATTGGAAGGGGGATTAAGTTTCGTCAAAGATTCATTCAGTCTTGATCGAGCTGAAGAGTTTAACTTTTGGTCAAACGGAGCCTAGGAGTGCCCAATGGCCTTTAGGTTAATACCCGGGGTATGACTTAGGTTTGTAATAATGAAGGGAGGTGCTAGGGAACTAAGGAGAGGTGGGGGGGGGTAGTAGAATGGGGTGTCTACAATTATATTCATCTAGGGCAATCTTATGCCCGTAACTCAATATAAACGTCTCTAGTATATGTGATATATAACTCTCGAGTCATAAGTATATAGGTATACATCCCTACTATAAGTCTTATTCATCTCTAGTATAACATATAAATCGGTAAAATTATCTCTAGTACCACAACACATAATAACATATTATAAGATAAAATAAATCTATATGTCTGACCTCCACACATAAGTACAACCCCCGACATGTACAAGTAAATAGGCTACTCTCGTGCTCGCACATAATGAAAGCCTATCCCTATTGCCTTTAGAGATCTCTCGTGTCATACAATGTAGAGTTATAGGATGTTCCACGCCTATATCCCCAAAACATTAACAAAGGATAAACACTAATCCTTTACACAAACCATATGTCCCCATACCTAGGCTATATGAAAGCGTTCACCCTTTTATCACATTGGGATAACCGGGTATAGTGGCCGAGATAAGATGACCAAGGTAAAGCCCATTTCATCACCAGGGTACTAATTAATGTCGTACGCATTCCATAAAGATAACCCCTCTAGTGCATAATACCACAAGGACTCAAATCAGGTATGTATTGCACATAAAACACATAAGTAAATATTACCCTTGCTGACGGGGAAAATCAACAATTCACATATAGACCAAACACAACCAGGTCACACATAATATCCCTGTCTTATAAACTGATAAACATGCTACCTTAATCTATCATTTATAACATTAATCAAACTACCAAGCTTTCTAAGTATAGGTATAGTCTCACACCCAACTCACACTAGGACATCTAATATTCTAACTACCCCACTCTAAGGTTTTCTAATTAATCCTAACCTTCACAAAGGATCAATCTTAACAAATATCTCACTATGACCCTATTAGATTCATCCATCTACCCTAATTCTCTAAGCCTCCCCAAATCCTAATTAAGATTTCACTCTAAACTTAGATTTGCAAACTAACCCTCATATTCAAATTTACCCTATAATTCAAACGAGGTTAGAGTATCCAACTAACCAAACCCCAATTTCTAAAACTTCAAAATAATAATACACACTTAATTCTAATAGCATGTGGAATTTAAAGGCCAATCCAACTTATCCCTACGACACAAAATCCAACCCAACTTTTAGCCCATTCTTAGGCCAAAATGGGGAGGTCGATCGATCAGCTATGGCGGTCGATCGATCGACTGCCACGAATTTTTCCTTCTTCTGCCTTACGGGATTCAACCTCAAAAACCTCCCTTAACGTAGCTCCAAGGTCCCAAATCAGATTCAAACTCTACCTACTTCATATATAAATGTCCCAACATCAATCCAAATCCATTTCTGACAATTATATACAATTTTAACATGATTAAAGGTGGTAAATTTCAAATTCAACTAAAACCCCTAGTTTTATGAAACTTATTCAATTAACTTAAAATGCACATTGATTTTTACAATTAACATGGGGCTTTTCATATAATCCCAGTACATAATAAAATCCTAATAATGTTTGTTCATTTCAAATTAACATTGATTTCTAGATCAATTCCAACTCATTCTCATTAAGAATTCATCCAATTTTAGAATATGTTTGTTCATAAATATTCAAAATTAATTTTCTTTATAATATTTATTATTGTCTTATTATATTTATTTTGATGATAACAAACTATTTTTTCCGTACAACTTTATTGTCTCACTTACAAATATTTTTTCTATAATGTATTATATCTATTTTTGTACATACAAACATTTTTTTCATCTATAACTTATTAAATTTTTTAGTAGTTCATATTATTTACTTCACATTTTTTTTAAACTATAGGTATGTATTTTTATTAGAGTTATGGTACTTTACACTGATGACAATAATGAGAATATCTTGTGCAAGTGAAAGCCAATGAATGAATGGGGTTACTCTTACACTAATGAGGGTGGACATAACGCCATCAAAAGGATAATTTTTTCATATAGTGGAGGACCATAATATGTAATAAATGTGAATGAAGTTATTATTTATTATCATGAGCAACCTAAAGGTTGAACATTATGGTTAAAGGTTGAGTCAAATTTGTATAATGATTATTACTGCATTAATAGTTTTTTCTTTAAATTAGATACAATGGCTATGGTTTTTAAAGATGGATACAATAACTCGTTTTTGATAAAAAAAATGTTCCTTGTCTATCGACAACCTTTTTCAATTTTGTCCATTTCTTTTTATCCAAGGCTCTTTTCTTTATCAATAGTCGAATGGTCGTTTGTTAGACTTTGACTTTAACCAAAATATTTGATTTTATCAAAAGTATAAAGGTTATTTATTACTTACTTTGTTCTGCAAAAATCCTTCTATTACTTT
The DNA here is from genome assembly GCA_949130495.1 of Sambucus nigra. Taxonomy (NCBI): domain Eukaryota; kingdom Viridiplantae; phylum Streptophyta; class Magnoliopsida; order Dipsacales; family Adoxaceae; genus Sambucus; species Sambucus nigra. The sequence goes on from OX422212.1 coordinate 143,809,907, forward strand.
TTTTTTATTAATTTTTCTTCTTACCTCAAGCAGTGCACCACCTCCTTCTTCTTTTGTTTACCCATTCCTCGCTACACGGTTGCATATTTGTTTATATATATATATATATATATATATATATATATATATATATATATATACACATATATTACTAATAGTAGTTATATTCTTTTGACAACGGCTAGAACATCTTTTTTGTTTTTTGGCTATGGCAATTACCTTTATGAATTCGATCATACAATCAGACAGTTTTGTTTCATAAGGAAATTTTTTTTATCTTATTCTATTGGTACTATTATATTGATATGATTTTTTTATATATATGCATGAATGACCTCTTAAATAGTTCCATTCTTTTGAAACGTTTTCTTACAGGTTCTATTGCTATCTTTTATACATGAATTTTTCCTTTTATGTCACTTATATTTATAACTCCATACACTGATAATTATATATTATTTATAATGTATTTATCCTAAAATATGTCATAAGTACCATATATATATATATTATGTTTTTACATTCACACATATTTTCGTAGAAATACACATACACATATGTCTTTATTCATATTGTGGACTTATCTTTTAAAGATTTTATGGGATGTTGTCCTCTTTGAGATTTTAAAAAGATATCCAGTGCAAGACTAGTCATCAGATTTCAGTTTCCTATTTCGAATCTATAATCACACCTATTCCACTTATCAAAGCATGTTATATACTTCTAGCCTTGGAACAATTAATGCTCTCATGGAGTAGTTTAAATCTGATTCAATCTTCTCTAAAGGTCATATTTCCTTTGGTGCCTACAAAAAGAAGACCAAGAGAAAATAAAACAACACTTCTCAGATTCAAAAAGAGAGAGCATTCAAGAAGATACTCAACTATTATAAAAAGAAAAGTATAGACTCAGAATATTTTCTAGTTTTGTTGAGAGATAAATATACTAAAATTTAAAGTTGTATTTTCTTTGAGTTATCATCCTATAAAAATTATTACACACATCTCAATATTTTTAAAACTCAGTTATAAGCTTTCAGTTATAATTTGTAACTTAATTTACTTACATGACTTATACACGGTGATTTAATCCCACCTTCAATGGATCACGGTAGTAGAACTTAAGAAGACGAGGTCAACTTGAAGAGTGAACATAGGCTCACTATTGTTTAGCCAAACCAGTATAAATCTTGGGGATTTATTTTTCGATACTTCTTTATTATATTTATTGAGAATACTTTCACTTCTATTTTCAAAAATTTTATTTATTTGGAATATTACAAATAATTTTTCAACAGATTTCTAATTATTTTTGTAATTAATTACTTTTTAAGAAATAATTTTTTTTATGAAGTGAAAAAGTTTTTAAAAATCCAATTCACAACTCTCTTGGGTATTTTTCGAGAAAACAATTGGTATCAAAGTCAGGGCTTTATTTTTATTTTCTGTTTTAACAATCTAAGATTGAAAGATTGTGGCAAACTTTTCTAACCCTATAATTGGTGAAGGTTAATCCATAATAATTATAGTTATTGGAAAACAAAATGAGATTTTTTATTCAATCAAATGATTATGAAGCTCAGAGGGTCATCTTAAATGGACCCAACATTCCTATAAAAACTCTTGAAAATAATATTGTTTACAAAGAAGAAAGTGAATTGAATGTATTTGACATCAATAAATTCCAAGTTAATGCTAAAGATATGAACATTTTACAATGTTCCTTAGATGTAAATGAACATAACAAAATTTATTGTTGTGAATCGGCAAAAGAAATTTGGGATAAATTAAAAATTTCCCATGAAGTAACTAGTTGTGACACCCCGCCTAATAAAATATTGGGTGATAAGTCCTATACCAAATTAAAACAAGAATCCCAGTTGGTTCATCCTTAGCATCACTGTCGAAAATATTTTAAAACATACTAACCACCTAGTATTCCAAAAGTTGGTGCCAAATTTTATCTTTTTAAAATACAAAATAGTACATGCGAAAATAAATATAAACCATTCACACAACTGGATAAAACTCAACTGGATAATTAATTAAACAAATTTTTCGAATAAACCATCGGCCACCAAAGTGAAATCCAATACAAATATTCAACACCTGAACAAATACATCTGAAAACTGTACGGAGAAGTCTGGACGACAAGCCCTAAATAAAACTGAAGCTGATACATGATTCCTACTCTAGCAATAAATGAACGATGCGTCTAATCCAAACTCCTGCTAGCATCCACATCTACCGCAGCTCCGTGTACCTAGAATAGAATATCAATTATGGCGTCCCTGTGGCTGGACACCTAAAAGGTTTTGAAAATTGTTTTATAGCAAGGGTTAGAACCCAAAACATTTTGAAAATATTTAGCAAGTGAATTAACTGCAGTAATTTAAAATGCATGTATGCGCTTCATATTTAAGTTGGTGTCGCACTCCCTTGTGGACATTCTCACCCATCCACTACACCTATCAGTTACCTTGACCCCCTCCTAGTTGTACTACCCCGTCCAACTAGTCCTGGTATAATCTCCCCTTGCCATTCTACTCTAAACCGGGTATTATTATTAATGGGTTATAAGTTATCTCACCAGTTACCTTAATTAATTCCTTTTAAATAATATCATATAACCATGACACAAGTTATATAAAGTAAATACATCACACACTGTATTATTTTCCGCATATAATACTTACTACCATTATATGCGTACCTTTACTAAGATCATCCACACATATATCATACGTATATCCATCCCTCTGAGTATACCCTCACCGGATGATTCCCTCTAAAGTGCTATCTCACTAGGTGTGCTCACATAACCTAGTTACCCAAGTTGGAATCTCTCACCAACTTGGCCCAAAATATAAACGAAGTGGAGGCGATCATATTCCTTCCCTGAAAGTGAGATAATCCCCTCACCCATATACCGGACGCTATAACCTGGGGATATACTCACCCTACTCCTCAAGCTAGGGGATTCACCCACATCGCGCAACCTCCCTTGATAGCACTAGAGTATATAAATTAAGTAAATATCTAATCACTGATATTTAATAGCACACACACAATATATATATATATATATATATATATAAATTAAACCCCAGCTTCATCGTGTACTCACAACCCATAACACTAGCCTGAAAGTTCCCGAGTCTCTAGCCCGACTCAACTTAATTAATTTTCTCACTTAATAATTTCCATCTTCCTGAGTCTGTGGTCCGACTCTAAATAATAATACTCTACACAATAATTTATATGAAATTTGCCCGAGTCTATGACTCGAATCTTATTTAATTAATTTACACATTAATTAATTAACACCAATCTGAGTCTGTAGTCTGACCCTCATTTAATTAATTTACACACTAATTAATTAACAAAAATCCGAGTCTGTGGTCCGACTCTAATATAATTTATTCACACCTCAATTAATCTATTTTCCCCGAGTCTATGGTCCGACTCTAATTAAATTAATTAACACACCTATTAATTTAATACCTTCCCGAGTCTATCGTCCGACTCTAATTAAATTAATTAGAACGCCTATTAATTTAATACCTTCCCGAGTCTATCGTTCGTCTCTAATTAAATTAATTAACACACTTATTAATTTAATACCTTTACGAGTCTACCGTTCGACTCTAATTAAATTAATTAACACACTTATTAATTTAATATCGATCCAAGTCTATGGTCTGACTCCCAGTTAATTAATTTACACGTTAATTAATTCATACTAAACCGAGTGTGGTACGACTCTCATCTAATTAATTTATCCCTTAATTAATAAATACCCTTCCCGAGTTTACAATCCGACTCTAAATTAATTAATTACAACATCAATTAATTTAATACTTTCTGAGTCCAGCTTCCGACTCTACTTTCATTAATTAACACATCCATTAATTTAATAACTTGGTGTCACCCAACCATTATCCCCGGACTCGCTCACTTGGTCAATACCTTAATATTTCCTAAGTCTATGTTCCGACTCCAAATTAATTTAATCTCTCAATAATTAATTTAATACTTTAGTGTCACTCAACCAATATACCCGGACTCTCTCACATGGTCCATTTTTACATCTCAGAATTTCATTCTCACATATTCGCCCACAATGTGTCACACATTCATCTCCATCAAATCTCCCAATTATATTTACCTATAATTATCAACATACCCGGACTCGCCCACTTGGTCCATAATTAAATATTTCACCTCAATTCCTTTAATAATGTAGCGTCACCCAACAATAATACCCGAATATTATTCCTCGTCCCAGTATCACTATTTATGAATTACTTCCCCAAATTCGTTCATCTCATGACATACCGTTCACACCCTCCTAAACCCAATTATATCACCCTATAATTGTTAAGGAAATATGTGCCACATATGAATATATCACTGAATAGAAGTAAGGGATTAAATATTAAATAAAATCCTCTTTATATACAAAACTGGCCAAACTGTCAAATTTCTGGGACTGTCGATCGATCGATCCCCCTGGGTCGATCGATCGATCGAGCAGGTGATCATCTTCCCCAGCTTGGTGTTTCAGCCATTAACAAACCCTCAAGCTTTTGGTTTGTTCCCAAACCTTTACCCAAATCACAATCAATATGTTCTCCACACAAGAAAAGGTTCTAAACACCCTAGAGACCTTAATCCCTTAACAATTTGTCCAAAACCCTAAGTATATCCGATTTGGGTTTTTCACCCGGGTCTGTTCTACCAAATCCGACCCTACCATATTCAGTCCATGTAATCACTATACATATTGTAATCCACTCTACAATTTAATCTTAACAGACCCAAATCATAACTTAACATCCATTGAGTAATTTAAATATGCCAATTACTCTAAATTCATAAAAACCCAAATTTTAATTTTGGTTACACGCCCAAAACGAATTTTTATATACACACACTATGATATGAATTGATTATCATCACTTTAGGAATCACAACAGTTAACCACTTGCCTTGAATTGTTCGTAGAGTCTGATCTATTGGTGTAGTCCCATAATTTGGCTCCAAAATCCCCAAATTGGCTCTTGATTTCACTACACCAAATCTACCATATTGTCACTGTCATTGACCTTGACAAGTTGGACTTGTCAAGGTCAATGATCGTGACAATACTGGGTGAGACAACTTTTTTTCTCACGGACGTGTCACGGTCATTGACCTTGACAAGTCCTTTAGAATTGTCACGGTCGTGTCACGGGCCATGACCGTGACACGTTTAGTCACGGTTAAAAACCGTGACAAAGCCTTGTCCCTTTTTAAAAAAATTATCACGGTCATTGACCGTGACAAGTCCGTGACAACAGTTGTCATGGACATGTCATGGTCAATGACCGTGATAATTCTGGGTAGAATTTAAAATAAATCTGTTGGGCAGTATGGCCACTGCCACTGCCCAACAGTATATTTGTACATATTATAGCAACGTTGTACCTGTTCAAACATCATATATCTAAACAAACTAAAGATAATGGAAGTATATATTCAAAATAGAAACTATTTAAGAAGAAACAACATCACCATAAATTATCTCAAATCTACAAACTATTTAGCTAGAAAAGAGATTTTGTACCGCGATGCTCGGGGACACCTCCTTATCCTTCCCTTCTCGTTTGAATAGCCACATAACTATTGAGCACATGTGGCCTACCCTCAGGTCCACTCCCTGTCCTCTGAATTGAAATAAAGTAAAATTAGTATCCATCCCACAAATATAGATAAATATAAATCGAAATTGAAATCGAAATCGAAATTGACATATAAATACATTACATGTAGTGTCATCCAAACAGCTAACTTGAGCTCATATGGAACCTCCTTCCAACTAATGTACCCCGGGCAATTGTGTCAAATATAATCCTCTTCATATCTAAACACTAAGAAATTCCATAATCCTATGGAGTTATGCGCTGCAAATTCCTTCCAACCGTTGTGTAGCCAAAAATCAGCAGTTGAAGTTGTCAACTCCACCTTTCAATGGTCTCCCATGTTTTGCTAGAGGTTCCAAGTGGTGGGGTATGGAAAGTGGAATTGTCAACTTCAACCGGTGATGTTTGTCTACGTAACGGTTGGGAGGAATTTGCAGAACATACTCCATAGGATTATGGCATTTCTTAGTGTTCGGATAGACGAAGAGATTCAGTCTCCTCTCCACAAATAGGACACACCAAATAACTATGTACTAATCACCTATTAAAGGTAAGAAGCGTATATCCATGGATTAGTATAAAGAAAACTTAGATGTAGTTGGAATATTTATGTATTAATCTCCTCTCCACACACGCACACCACACAAAAGTGAAAACGATAAAGTGCAAATCAATTAAAAGAATTAAAAATGGATGTTTCAGTACAAATTGAGATATTTATTACAAATTGAAAAATTGTTTCAAATTCGGGTTATCATAAAAAATGGATTGATATTCGGTAGGAGCAGCCAAGTCATCCACACTACTATTTAGACGCCTTGGAGCATGTTAGACAATTGACCACAGCTCGTTGTTGATATACTCCGAATAAAACACTTGCTCAACCTTTTGAAATGCACAAACAAACGGCTCATCGCTCACGTGGTCGTTGCTATTCAACTTGGACAAGTCAACCATGATCAAATTGGTGGTAGGATCAACTTTACAAGCATTTTTATCCACAACTCTTACCCAGTCACAGTAAAATACAATCTCTTTGAAGCTTATATAATCCAATTCAAATATATTTTGGATTACACCATAGTAAGTCATTTCATCTTCAACGAGGTTTTTATCTTTTGCGCTCGCTCGAAAGATAGTAAGAGCTTTATATGAAATTCTCGAGTTCTGTACATTTGTACTTTCCTCGTACACTTTAGCCCCGAAAATGTAACCGTTGAATCGATACTTTTTGTAATCTTGTACCACGAACAAGGGTCTAGTGGATAGACGAACAAGCCTTGATGTCGCATCACCCGTCTTTAGGATCTGAGAATATAGATAAATTAATTATATTAGTTGTAAAATTTGAGTGTAATGTAACGTTATATAACGACTGTTTTCATTATAATTACCTCTTGTGTCAACCACAGCCTAAATTAGCTGTCTGATTGTACCATTATTTTTCGTCTTTTATTGTTTTCACTGGCTTCATATTCTCTGCATATTACAAAATTAATCATGTATAAAATAATCTAAAATAATGTTAAACATTATAATAATCGAAACTTACTTTTTCCATTCTTCGGCATCTTCATGTGTGTCAAATAGATAACGAGATACTTGTTCATGTTGCAAACTCATTAATTTCACTCGTTTTCCCATCACATGACCACCATCATCGACGAATTCATCAGTGTCATCAACGCTGGTCGAGTCAGACATATATTCCTGAGTATATATTGATGACTCCACGGTGATGTATTCCTCTGCAATTGATCCTGCAATGTATCGCGTATTCTTGACGAAATCTTTAAAAACTTTCATCAATCTTTCAAACGGATACATCCAACGATATCTAACTGGACCACAAAGAAGTTCCTCGTCACATAGGTGTACCAACAAGTGAACACTTATATCAAAGAATGCTAGGGGAAAGTACTTCTCCAATACACAAATCCCTTCGATCACAGCCAATTTTGCGGCCACTATGTGTTCTCGATTCACTACCTTCTCACACAAGAGGGAGAAGGTAATACTAATTTGCATAATAGCCCTACGCAAATCCTTTTGCTTGGAGAAACAGTGATTAAACAATAGAGTAACCAATTGCATGATCACATGCCAATCGTGGGACTTACACTTATGTAAATCATGAGTAGCAAAATTCACAATCCTTTGCAAGTTGGACGAAAAAGTAGATGGTCCCTTCAAATTATATATTGTGTCTAGAAGCACCTTTTCTTTCCCCACTCGTCAAAGTAAACGCACCGGAGGGAATTATTGTCTTTCCCCTACTATCTTCTTTCAACCATAGTTGCGGCTTAAGTTTTAAGGTCTTTTCGTGCATTTTCTCCATCCTTCGAATGACTCCCCCCAAGGTAAGTACCCACAATATGTTCATCGAAGTTCTTCTCTGCATACATCACCTCCAATACATGACGCACCGGGTTATTCTTCTAATAAGGCAAGTCAAATAAAATTGACCTCTGAGACCATGCCTTTCTTATCTCAGTTTCATTCCCAATTGGGGTCTTCTTATGCTTGACATTCTTAAATTTGGGATTCTTACCTGTCATATTACGGCCACATTCTGAAGATTTACTTTCAATTTCTGAACCCGAAAGTTGTCTCAACGGTAGCCTATGTTCAACTCCGCCCAATAAAAAATTGGAACCTTTCTCAGATCTGAAACTATGAGCTGGGGGTAAAAACCTCTTGTGGTAATGGTATACATTTTTTAAGCTAGAGGATAGACGAAGAGATTCAGTTTCCTCTCCATAAATAGGACACCCCAAATACCCATGTACTACACAACCGGATAATGTCCCATAAGCTGGAAAATCATGAATTGCCCACATCAACATAGCTTTCAACGTAAACTCTTCTTTTTTAAAAGAGTCAAATGATTGTACACCCTCTTCCCACAACTCATTTAATTCTTCTACCAAAGGATCCAGGTAGATGTCAATGTCATCACTTGGTGCCTTTGGCCCAGGTATCAATAAAGCCATCGGCGAAAATTCAGGTCTCATACACTATGAAGGAGGGAGGTTGAGTGGGGCTAGGATCACTCGCCATACACTCTGATTGGTGCTTAGATTTCCAAATGGATTGAAACCATCTGTTGATGTAACCAAATGAATGTTACATTGTTCTCGAGCAAAATCGGGATACTCAAAATGCATCCTCCGCCAGGCAGTAGAATCAATAGGATGATGCATGATATTACGCCCTACTTCTTCCCTAGCATGACACGTCATCGCCTCTGCAATCCATGGTACTGTGTAAAATATCTTTAATCTAGGCCCAACGGGAAAATATTTCAATACTTTTTAAGGAACTTTTGAGCTTGTGCCTTCCTTACTAGTAGATTGGACATATCTAGGTTCATCGCATACCGGACCACGATAGAGATTTTCATACTCCTTTTGGTATAGTATGCAGTCATACACACAAGAATGAATAGATTTATACTTCATTCCCAAACCTTTCAAACTGTTCTTCATAACAGGATAGCTATTTGGAAGTGTATTCACCTTGGGTAATAAGCCCTTCACCCATTTCAGAATTCCCGTCACGCTATTGCCAGACAAACTGTACTGCATCTTCAAACTGTGCAAACCAACCATGGCATGTAAAGTTGTTTGATCTTTCTCACAGCCAGAGTATAACGGTTGGGTCGCCTTAAATTTTAAACTTTTGTAGTCATCGTCAAGTTTTATTGTGTTATCTTCAAGAGCACTTGAATCTTCTACATTATCAGTAACCTCATTCTCCTCTGCTTTATAAACTCTGTACGCATCATCAACTAAATCCTCTAACATATTATGATCTACGTCGTCCCCTTCTACATCTATTCTACTTGTTGAAGGTTGTTGTGAAGGTTGGCCGAGGACAAAAGGAACTTTCAATTCATCGTGAAAACTCCAAAATCGATAACTATCTTGCATACTCGATCTTAACAAATGTAGTTCAACTGTTTTCCACTCAAACACCTTACCATTCTTACACCTAGAACACGGAAACTCTTCATCATTATGACATCTCTTTGCATATTTCACAAATTCGTTAGCACCTCTGCGAAACACATCCCATATTCTATTAGTCTCACCCATCCACTCTTTGTATTTCGAATATCCCATCACATCTACCACAACTAAACATCTATTAAAGGTAAACAAAACTTATATTTATAGTATGTTTTATTTAATTATTCCATCATTCAATTATCCTATTAAAGGGTGAGTGGTCGTATCCCATTCAAGACTGCATTTTTCTGTAATATACTTAACAACTCATGCACATTGTTACGATTTGAAAAAAAATCAACAGCATATCCACGTAGTTCTCCAAGTGCACGATGTAGATTGGCAGGTGTGACTGTTATTTCAATTGATCAATTGAAATAACAGTCACACTTGTCAATCTAGTATGTACCCAGAGAACATTAAGATACGACTGCATAACTTCCTCCAAAAGTAACAACTATAAGCCAATAAGAATATTATACAGAAATTATACAGTCTCAAACTGTCCAAACGGGACAATTCGAGCGATCTCATTATAGGGGTAATGACTCTCGAATAGGTCTAAGGGCTATTGAATGCGTACGCATAAGAATTAGAAGGCTAGTATCTATGCGCACTATATTTAATTTCAAGTATGTTTCATTTAATTATCATACTCTATATATATATTGTTCGATATACAGAGTAATTTTCAAAAAAAGTTGAAAATTCACCCTCCCATATGTACAATAATCCAGTGGTCATGCCACTTTTAAAACTAACCAACCAAACATTTACTAAACAAAATAATCCAACAGCAATGTCGACAACAAATGTGTATCCCGTACTCCTTCTAATTCATCTACTCAATTAATTCATTTCATCAATTAAACTAACAATTAACGTATAGAATTATTAATTTACTAATTTACACTGAGGGGCAATCCTACTTTCATATGGTACTTACACACTATTAAGAGAATTATAATGGTACCTTGACTTTCCCCGCCTCCCCAACCCCACCCCCACCCCCCACAAACAAATTGACAAATTCATGGGTTAATTTATGAGTTAATTCAAATACAAAAATAAATTCATGGGTTAATTCATGGGTTAATTCAAATACAAAAATACAAATTCATGGGTTAATTCAAATACACACACACACACACACACACACACCTCCACACCCCCCACTCACCACATACACACACACACACACCCCCACCCCCACCCTACCCCACCTCCCTCCACACCCCCCACCCACCACACATACACACACACACACACACAATATCCCCCCTACCCCACCCCCCACACACGCACATATATACACACACACACATATATATACACACACACACACATATATAAATGGAAGAGAGAGAGAGAGAGAAATAAACCTGAGCGTAGAGAGAGAGAGAGGGAGGGAACGACGCGAGGGAGAAAATAAGGGGTAAGGGTTTTTGCTGAAGAAGTTGTCACAGTCGTGTCAAGGTCATTGACCGTGATAATTATTTAAAGAATTGTCACGGTCAATGACTATGACACGACCGTGACAAGTCATTTTGTCACGGACTTGTCACGGTCATTGACCGTGACAATTCTTTATCACGATCGTGTCAAGATCAATGACCGTGACACAAAACGCGTGTTTTTTTGTCACGGTCAATGACCTTGACAAAGGTGGTCGGTTGAAAGGTGACAATTTTATCATTTTGGTGTAGTGTTTGCTTTCTCCCAATTTCCTCTCAAACTCTAGGTTTAGAGTTGTGTTGACTGTCGTTCCCCAGTCTCTCAATTATATTAAAAACCCTTAATCCTGTTTTTGGTCATCTGAGCCTAATTAAAATGGCCCAACTCACCCCATGTGGGCCCGGCTATGCCAAAAAATACCTCGAGACCCAATTACTACCCCCAGGTACTCTTTTATGACTATCTCGACCCATCCGAACGCAACCGCGCACTCGGAATTGCCATCCGAAATACTTTTTAACATTTCCAAATTTCTACCTCAAAAGGTGACACACGATATTTTGAACCATTAAACTTAAAAGTCACCAATTATAAATAATTCGGCTCACTCAAATAAATTCTCCAACTCATGAATTTAAGTTTCTCCAATTTAAATATTTTTATAACTCCCAAAAATAATTAAATATTAAATCCTCAAAATTACGGGGTGTTACACTAGTCAAGTTAATGAATATAATATTAATATGTTTGTCCTTAGCTATAAGTTATTTAGAATGAAACATAATGAATCCATTCGAGATATGTTTGCTAGATTTACTAATATTATTAATAGTTTAAAGTATCTTGGTAAATCTTATACTAATAATGTGAAAATGTGAACAAAATTCTTAGGTCACTTCTAAAGAAATGGCTTTTCAAAAAACTTGTTATCAAAGAAGAAATTAGAGACCTATAAGTTTTGATGAGCTTCTAGGATCTCTTATTACTCATGAGATGGGGTTGAAAGAGTTTGAATAGGAAGACAAAACTAAAGTAAATAAAACTTTTTCTTTTAAATCTCCAAATAGAAATGATGAAATTGATGACAAAAAATAAGATGAGGATAATGATATTGCTCTTTTGACCCAAAGTTTCAAAAAATTCCTTGTCAAAAGAAAAGTAGCAACTGGAGGAAAAATGAAGAGGTTCACCTCAAGAAAATACAATGAAGGAAAAATTTCTTCCAAATTTGAGCCAAGGTGTTACGATTGCTAGAATTTTGTCACATGAGACCAAACTAACCAAAGTCAAAAGACAATAAGGAGGACATAATAGATATGAGAGATAGACGAGAAAAGAGCCAATGAAAGAAGGGTATGAATGCCACTACATGGCGTGACTCTAATAGTGGAAACTTCGATGAGATGGATAACCTTTGTCTCATGGAAAAAGGGGAGGAGGCGCACTCTAACTATGATATTTTTAATGATGTTGATGAGGATTTATTAAATGATTGCGGTGAATTCTAAAATGCCTTTAATGAATTATATAGTAATTTTAATGAACTTAAAAAAATATATTACTCTTAAAAAGATCCATTCATCTTTTCTACATAATGGGGTTCTTTTTATAAAGACATTGATGATTTAAAACTAATAAATTATTCCTTGAAAGATAAAGTTGAAAATTTGTAAAAGGAAAAAACTAGTAGCATTTCTAACTCTTTTGAAACTGAAAATTTTGAATTAAAAAAGAAAGTTGAGGACTTCTCACATATTTTAGAAACTTTTGTTAATGGGAGTGATAACTTGGATAAACTTTTAGGTAATCAAAGATGAATGTTTGATAGAGCCAGAATAGGATATAACCCTAACACAAATGAGGAAGTTTTCAACAATTATAAAAATTCTAATCTTGATAGTTCTATTTTTTCTTATTGTGATAGACCTAACCATTTCTTAGAATATTGTCATTATAAAAAAATGAATATTTAATAAAGTAGCGTGGATTCCTAAAGGAAATACTATATGAACTGGCCCTAAAGGACCCAACACATTTTGAGTACTAAGTGGTTCATTGATAGTGGATGTTTAAGGCATATAACCGAAGATAAAAGAAATTCTCGAGTCTTATTGCCAAAGATGGTGAAAATATCACTTTTGGAGACAACTCCAAAGAAACGATCATTGGAGTGGGTAATATTGATAAGAAACATTCCTCTTGAATTGACAATGTTTTATTAGTTAGTGACTTGAAATATAATATAATTATAATTAGTCAACTATGTAATAAAGGATATGAAGTTATGTTCAAATATGATCATTGTCTAGTTAAGAATCTTAAAGATAATAGCATATTACTTGTTGCATCTAGACATGATAATGTGTACTCTCTTGATTTTGATGATTTTGCTCAACAAAATATTAGATGTTTATCCTCAATAAATGAAACTAGTTGATTAAGGCATAGACGATTAAGACATACTAATATGGAATTAGTTATTCCTTGTCTAAAAATGAATTAGTAAGAGGTTTGACTAAGACTAAATTTGTAAAGGATAAAATTTATGATACATATCAACTTGGTAAACAAACTAAAATATCATTTAAAAAGAAAAATATATCACTACATGTAAACCTTTAAAATTGTTACATATGGATTTATTTGGACCAAATAATGTAGCTAGTTTGGGTGTTAAATATTATGACTTTGTTATTGTTGATTATTTTAAATTTACCCGCTATTCTTCCTTGCACATAAAAGTAAAACTCACCATGTTTTTGCTATGTATTGTAGAAAAGTTCAAAATAAAAAAGGTTATACTATTACATTTGTTAGAAGAGATAGAGGTAGAGAATTTGATAATAAGGATGTTGAAATATTTTATGATGAAAATAGTTTTGAACATAATTTTTTCGCACCTAGAACACCCTAACAAAATGGTGTAGTTAAAAGAAAAAATAGATCACTTCAAGAAATGGAAAGATCAATGCTTAATGAATATAAATTGTCGGAATATTTTTTGGTCGAATCCGTTAATACTTCTTATTATGTAATTAAGCGTATTATCATTAGAAAAGGACAAGATAAGACAACTTATGAACTTAGAAAAATAAAAAACCAAGTATAAGTTTTTTTTTAAGTTTTTAATTGCAAGTGTCTTATACTAAATGAAAGAGACGTAAATTAGGTAAATTTGATTCCAAATCTGATGAAGGAAAATTTTCTTTGTTATGCTTTGAATAGTAAGGATTATAAGATTTTTAATGAAATAACCTTAATTGTTCAAGAATCTATACATGCCACTTTTGATGAATCTAACTCCTTTGCATATATAAATAATGATGATGATAATGATGCTGTGATTTTAGAACAAGTGGTTAATAAACATGATTTAAATCAAAATGATAAAAATCATGATAACATTAATAATGATAATAATGAACCTTCTAGTAACATGCAAACTCCTAATAAAGATATAGATATTAAGGATGAAAATGCAAAGAATATTTTTCTCTAAACACTAAAAATTTGTACATAATCATCCTATTGATCAAATTTTAGATGGACCCACTAGTGGTATACTAACTCGATCATTTATTAAAAACATGAGTAATAATTTGGCATTTGTCTCTCAAATTGAGCCTAATAATATAAATGAGCCTAAATTATGAATTTTGATTGATGGATATGCAAGAAGAATTGACTCAGTTTGAAAAAAAATAATGTTTGGACTTTAGTACCTAAATCTAAAGTTAATAAAATTATTATAACAAAATGAGTTTTTAGAAATAAAAAAGATTAATCTGAAAAAATTATTAGAAACAAAGCTAGATTAGTAGTACAAAGATACAATCAAGAAGAAGTAATTAATTATGGAAAAACATATGCTCTCGTTGCTAGATTAAAAGTTATTCGTATACTTCTTGCATTTGTATGTTATAAATTTTTTTGACCATTTCAAATGGACGTTAAAAGCGCCTTTTTAAATGAGAATATTTTCGAAGAAGTTTACGTTAAGTAACCCCCCCCCCCCCCCCCCCCCCCCCCCGATTTTGAAAATCATGAATTTCTAAATCATGTAGATAAATTGAATAAATCCTTGTATGGATTTATACAATCACTTAGAGTATGGTATGAAAAATTAAGTGAATTTTTACTACAAATTATGTTAATAAGGAAAGATGGATAGTACTTTATTCATTAATTTTCATGACAAATATATGCTCATTATACAAATCTATGTGGACTACATTATATTTTGTTCTGCTAATGAAGCCTTATGTAGAGACAAAAATATTTTTATGCAAAAAGAATTTCAAATGAGTATGATGGGTAAACTAAATTTCTTTTTCAGATTACAAATTAAACAAATTAAAATTGGCATTTTACTAAATCAATCAAAATATATTAAAGATCTTAAAAAATATGTATTGGATACTGCCAAACCGTTTAGAACCCCTATGAGCACATCTCTTAAACGTGATAAAGATGAAAATAAAGATTCGGTAGATATAATATTATAACGTGGTATGATTAGTAGCTTACTTTAACATCTAGTAGGTCGGACATTATGCTTAGTGTTTGTTTATGTGTATGCTTTCAATATAATCTTAAAGAATCTCACTTGTACGCCATTAACTTTATTTTTAAATATATTCTTGGTACAGTGGACTTGGGACTATAATATCATCATTTTATCTCGTTTGATTTAATTAGTTAGTCAGATGCCGATTTTGTAGAATGCATAATAGAAAGAAAAATCACTATTGACACATGTTATTTTCTCAAACATTCTCTAGTATCATGGTCTAGTAAGAAACAAAAATTTGTTGAATTGCCTATGGACGAAGACAAATATATTGTCACCAGTAGTTGTTGTGATCAACTTTATACATGAAACAACGATTGGAAGATTTTAAAATTTTAGTCAACCCCCCTTCATGGCCTTATTTCCTTCCACCCGATATAATTTCTTGTCCGCCTACATCTTTCGGACCCTCTAGTGAAATCGGGTCTAGTTCCTCTCTAAATAATGAAGATGGCGGTGTTGTTAAAGTCACTTGTGGAGAAAAAGGGAGGAAAAATACTATTGAAGGTAGTGTAAAAGATGTTTCCTCTATGGTCAATAATTTGAAAATTTAGTTGCTATCTTTTGTATCTTGTATTCACTCCTCTATAAATGAAGATTGAATTTATGTGTTTTCACTAATTATGATATCTTTGTGGCAGGTTGCACAAGTCCTTTTAATAGGGGCAGATTCTATTTATTTTATGTATTTTTTTTATAATGTCATAAGGGAAGAAATTTATGTGATTCTCTTATGAAATTAAATATATCTATTCATGTGAACCATTGTTTGTCATCATAAAAAGGGAGAGATTGTTAAAGCATATTCGAAATTAGTTTTCGTTTTAATATTTATTATTAACTTATTATATTTATTTTGATATTAACAAACTATTTTTTTATACAACTTTATTTTCGCGTTTACAAATATTTTTATCCATATCTTATTATACTTATTTTTCATAATTACAAATATTTTTTTCATCTATAATTAATTACATTTTTTTAGTAGTTCATATTATTTACTTCATGATTTTTTACAACTATAGGTATATAATTTTATTATAGTTGAAGTAACTTTACACTAATGACAACAATGAGAGTATCTTGTGCAAGTGAAAGCCAATGAGTGAATAGGGTAACTCTTACACCAATGTGGGTGGACATAACTCCACAAAAGGGATAATTTTGTCCATATCGTGGAGGATCACAATATGCAATAAATGTGAATGGAATTATTCTTAATTATCATGAACAACCTAAAGGCTGAACATTAGGGTTAAGGGCCGAGTAAGATTTGTATAATGATTATTACCTCGTTAATATTTTTTTCAAAGGTAGATTCAACAGCTCTTCTATTTAAAGATGGATTCAACATTTTCTTTTCTTTTTTAAAATATTTTCTTGCCTGCCAACAGCCTTTTTCTATTTTATTCATTTCTTTTTACCCGGTGCTCTTTATTTGTATCAACAGTCGAATGAATGTTTGTCCGACTTTGATTTTAACTGAGGATCTTTGATTTTATCAAAAGCTGAAAGGCCATTTATTACTTATTTTCATTCTAAAAAAGCCTTCTATTATTTTTTCTTCTATATTAATTTTCTTCTTATCTCAAGCAGTGCGTCATCACTTTTTTTCTTTTGTTAAACCTGTTCCTCGCTACACAGTTTCATATATGTTTATATATATAACTAACAGTAGTTATATTCTTTTGACAACGGCTACAACATTTTCTTTTGACAACGGCTACAACATTTTTGTTATTTCTTCGTTATGGCAATTACCTTCATGAATTCGTTCATACAATCAGACAAATTTGTTTCATAAGGAATTTTTTTTATTTTTTTTATTGGTTTTTATTATATTGATATGATTTTTTTATATATATATGTATGGATAACCTCTTTAATAGTTCCATTCTTGTGAAATGCTTTCTTATATATTCTATTACTGTTTTGTATACACGAATTTTTCTTTTTATGTTACTTATATTTGTACTTCCATACACTGATTAAAATTATATATTAATCAGATTATATTTATCCTAAAATATATCACAAGTACCATATATATATATAATACTGTATTTTTGAATTCACATATTCTTTCATAAAGTTACACATACATATATGCTTTTATTTGTATTATGGACTAATCTTTTGCAAATTTTATGGGATGTCACCCTCTTTGAGATTTTAAAAAGATATCCATTGCAAGACTAGTCATCGGATTTCAGTCTCCTATTTTGGGTATATAATAACACCTAAAACACTAATCAAAACGTGTTATTCATTTCTAGTCTTAGAACAATTAATGGTCTCACGGTGTAGACTCAATTTGATTCACTTTTATCCCACGATCATATTTCTTTGGTGCCCTAAAAAAGAAGATCAAGAGAAAATGGAACAACACTCCTCAGATTCAAAAAGAGATAGCATTAAAGAATATTCTCAATCACTATAACGAGAAAAGTATATACTAAGAATATTTTCTAGTCTTGTTGAGAGAGAGATACACACTCAAATTTAGAGTTGTATTTTTTTGAGTTATCATCTTACAAAAATTACAACACACATCTGAATATTTTTAAAGCTCGGTTATAAGCTTTCGGTTATAATTTGTAATTCGTTTCAGCTACATCACTTAAACACAGTGATTTGATCATCGGATCACGATAGTGGAACTCAAGAAGATGTCGTTAAGTTGAAGAGTGTGTAAGTGAAGGGAAGCTCTGATACCAATTTGTAAGCGAAAGGAAGCTCTGATACCAATTTGAAAATGCGAGATGTGATACCTATTTAAAACTTCACAATATTTCAATAGATTAACTTATTTAACTAGATGTCAATCTCAAACAAACCAAATTCCAATTATAATTAACCCTAACCATGCATCTAAGTGATTGAAAATAATAAATTTATCTAGCATGCAATCCAATAATCATATAAGAAAATTTCAGGAAAAATCAAATTCAGAAAAAATCCCCGTAGGGCATAATGTTTGCAAATTGAAACTTATAACACAATAGAGAAATCTTCAATGAATTACCATGAGAGCCCACAAAGACCGTAGCCTTGAACGAACAATTACTCCCTCGGGAATCATAAGAATCGCAGTTCCTCCTTCAACAGTGAATGCCCTCGAGTATCCCCAAGTCCAGCAGTAGAGACAACACCCCACAAGAATACACTTCATGACAGAAGTGTTTGGCTTCCAAAGATGATTTACGAAAGTAATTGGGATGTGTTTGTGTGAATCAAAAAGATTTTTAGCCCTAAAAAGTGAAGACTCAATTGCAGTAGTTTTACAGTTTGCGGAAAGGAAAATTCTTAATTGAAAAGCTTCACGAAACAGGTATTTATTGTCTAATAAAAAAAATTTAAGTCGGTGCATCTCGTTCGAGCGACTTCCTCACGTCGTTTGAATGACATTAAGATGTCATTTGATCGACCCAAGAAACGACCTACAAAAAATCAAAACAGTGTGTCGTCGTTTGATCCAAAATTGATCAGGGCTTTGAATGACCTATCTAACGACATTAGCACGTTATTTGAACAACGGGAACGAAAAATTTTTGTTTTTAAAAGTACGCATGCTGGTATTTCAGAAAACTTTTTAAGTTCGAAGATTGTCTCATTTTGAAATAAAATAATTTATAAAAGTATCCCAATACTTAGTAAAAAAGCAAGTAACTCAAAACAAATTATATACCAAAGTATACCTCATGTCGTGTAGATGTTGAAGAAGCGTGATATTCAGATCCGTCTTCTTGAGCATGCGAATGTGAATTCCTTTGATAGTTGGCACGGTATACGACATACTCGATGTAAACTAGGGACTATGGAAAATATGTACTTACGAATCTCCCCCTATGTCTATTTCTGTACAAAATAAAAGCATCTGAATTATCAACAAATGTCCTAAACAAATCTAATACCCTCCCATGAACCCAAAAGTGAAAATATAATAGATTTGCAATTATTCAAAGTCTTCAAAAAATCATCAACTTTCAAATCTTCAAATCATTTCTCTTTTCTTTCTTTTCTTTTTTTATGCTTTCCAAATGAACATCGAAGTCCTACACGCAATAAACAAGGCAAATATTTTCATGATGTATTGTGACAATCCTTGATCCGAAATAAGGGGTGGCCAGCCCGATACTCCAACATAACAGAATCATGGATGGAATCATTCTCAGCATGAACATAAATATAAAGAGTATACGGGAAACCACCCAATAATTTAGAAAATGGGTTGCCAAAATTTTTGTTTTATGATAAGTTAAGAAAATAATTTAAACAACCCATTCTAAAAGAAAGTGGAATTCCAAGAAAACTTATATTACAACCATAACGAATATAAAGTAAAAGGACCGAATATGCTGTCGGTCAACAGTTATATACAACGTATTACAAGAAGTTTAATAAATTACATAATACATTCATTAAACAGTTACAAAAGTTTGGGCCACACGCCCAAGTGAAAGACCCGATCGTATCTAGAATATAAAAAATGAAGTCTTCTAACAACATAACCCGTAATTATCCGCAAAGTATTACGGCTCCCCCAAAAATAACTGAAGTAGGAAAATCAGAACGAGCGTCCTTACTGAGGAGCACCTGAGAGGATACAAGTTTCATGCACAATAAGACAAATAAACGGGTCAGGGCCCGGTTTTATATGATTACCAGATGAATAAGAAGCATGATAGGTATGAACAGTTAATCATGAATGATCAGGATGAGCATCTAACAACCTAATCACAAAGCATAATAAGGCAATTTAGATGATTATAACTTTTATTAAATTATGCAAGGGAATGTAATTAGACATCATAAATTAAAGGTCTCCATCATTATTCACCATTTCATTTCACTTTTCATTCCTTATCAGGAATATAATTATCATCATATGCACTTACGGCAATTCACATATTTTAAGTTCCACTTGAATCAGAATGGTTATATTCTCATACATATAACGATTCAAAGACCGCCCCTCCGAGTTTCCCCACTGGGTGCTCCCCTAAATGACTATCATCTTTCAGGTCGCATCGAACAAGACAACCTGGGCACCTAACGCACATCGGGAAGTGGCCATATGACTTCGAGGGAGTCATAACCACACCCGGAATTACCTCACTCGCACAGCATAAAACATATAACAATCCCGCATATGGTCGAGGACTATAGTCTCCCAGCGTTCATTAGTCAGGGGACATCACCTCATGCGCGAGCTTCCCTTATGATAGCATTTAGAGAGGTGTGTTTAAGTAAATTAACATTTACCATTTAAATCTCATTTTCATTTCCAATATCCATATGTATGTTTCATTTTATCCGAAACCATAATCATTGAATATTCTCATTAATATTCATCATATTTTAAGTCCCAAATTATTCTCCAAGTGATCACAATAATTCCACAAGTCCCAAGGTTTTATATACCTCATTAGATCCCCTAGAGTCTCTAAGTATGGGCCTACAACTCCTAGACGCCTAACAGTTAACTAAGGGAAAGAAAAACCCTAACCTCAATTTGTATACCTCTGGAATAAGCCCCATTTAACCCAATACTAATGTAGGGTAGTGACTTAACTCAACTTAAACTCTATGACTCCAAGTTTACTTCATTCAAGAAGGTTCCTAGGTCCTAAGCCTAAAGAAAAAGGATAAAAATTGAGTTAGAAAAATTAACTCAAAACAGCAGGGTCCGAATCGATTCGCCCTAGGGCCGAATCGATTTGCCCCACAAAGAGAATCGATTCTCCCAAAAAGAGAATCGGTTCGGAAGATGAATCCAACTTTCTGCTTCAGCCGAATCGATTCGGACTTAACCCAAATCGATTCGGGTTTGCAGACCTGTAGGCTTACCCCTAAGCGAATCGATTAGCCCTAGGGGCCGAATCGATTCGCCCCTGCAGAAGGGCCAAGTTTGGCTATGGAGTCTTGGACTCCTAAATTTCCCCAACTCGAATCTACCCAAACCAAGATCATTTATTGTAACCAATTGATTATTAATTCATCCAACAACAATAATTTACACCAATACCCATCCAAATCAACCTCCAAGGATTCAAGACCCATAAATCCATAAAAACCCTAACTTTGTTAAACCATAACTAACACACAACTATCAATACTAATTGTTCATATTAAATCACATAGTATCAAGTAGAAAACTTGCCTCAAGCTTGCAAATTCTGATTTGAGGAAGATGAATGCAAGATCAATCTCCAAATCTTTAATCTCTCTCTTTCTCCACAAGTTCTCTTCTTCTCTCTTTCTCTCTAGGTCACTAAATGCACTTAAGAGAAATAAATGAAATAAAAGACTTAAAAATCGTGGCCCAAGTCTAAATTCCAACTTAAATGACTAATACCGCGATAAAATGACTCGCAACTACACATTTAAGCTAAAATCATTCAAAAGTGCTCGAAACCTCAAAATACAATATGGCACTTATTTCGACTATCTCGCTCATTTTGGGACTAAATACGCCCTCCAAATTATCATTTGAAAATTTTATAACTCATTCAAGTTCTGGTTTCATTTTAAACCATAATGTCATTTTAAATCTTATGACACAATAAAACACAGCATGGTGATATTTACCTACACATAAGGTAAATATGCAACACTTTAGTAAATATTAACTTTTATCTTCATTAAATTAATACTTACTACATATTCCAACATTATATATATAATTACTTCACACAGTAAATAAATATAAAATAGGTTCTTAAAAGCGAGGGTTATTACATACTCCCCCCTTATGAGGGAATTTTGCCCTCAAAATTCAGGTGTACCTTGTATAAAGAGATGCGGATACTTTTCCCTCATATCATCCTCGCGTCCCCATGTTGATTCATTGGCGTTGTGATGACTCCATTGGACTCGCACCAAGGGCACCACTCGAGACCTCAACCTACGTTCCCCATGCTCTAAAATAGCAACCGACTGTTCTTCATATGAAATGTCGGGTTGCAAGTCGATATCCTCAAAAGGGATATGCCAAAGGGCACCTTCACACCTCTTATACTTCTTTAAAGAGGAAACATAGAATACATCATGAATTTGCTGTAGAGGTTCCGGTAAGGCAAGTTGATACGCCATTGGACCCACCTTAGAAATAACTGGAAAAGGTCCAAAAAAATGCGGCGCAAGCTTTCCTTTCTTCCCAAAACACTTTATACCTTTCATTGGTGACACTCGCACCAAGACTTGGTCCTCAATCTCCAAATCCATATGCCTTCTATTTGCATCGGCATAACTCTTTTGGCGGTCTTGAGCTATCCGGATGCGATTTCGAATGAGTTCAATCTTGGAAGAAGTATCCTGGATCATTTCAAGTCTAAGGAATTTATTATCCCCCACCTCCAACCAACATGTGGGTGATCTACAAGGCCGGCCATAAAGTGCTTCATAGGTTTCCATTCCAATAGTAAATTGGTACGAATTGTTATAAGAAAATTCGACCAAAGAAAGATATTATTCCCAACCACCTTTGAAATCAAGCATACACATACGGAGCATATCCTCCAATATTTGGTTTACTCTTTCAGTCTGACCATCTGTTTGAGGATGATAAGAAGTGCTTAAATTCAATTCAGTTCCCATAGCCTCTTAGAAACTTCGCCAAAAGTGGGAAACAAAGATTTTGTCTCGGTCGGAAACTATATTTAAAGGCACCCCATGGAGTCTGACAACCTTCGCGATGAATAATCGGGCATAACGAGCAGTGTCATAATCAGTACGCACGGGTAGGAAGTGTGCCGACTTAGTCAAGAGGTCGAAAATCACCTAAATAGAATCACAACCACTCTGTGACCTGGGTAAGCCTGTAATAAAATCCATCGATATACTCTCCCACTTCCACATCGGAATCTCCAACGGTTGCAACAAACCTGTCGGTCGCTGATGATCTATCTTGACCAATTGATAAGTAGTGAATTGGGATACGAACTCAAAAATACCCGCTTCATGCCTGGCCACCAATACTGACGGCGCATGTCTTGATACATCTTGTCCCCACCAGGATGTACCGTAAATTTAGACCCGTGAGATTCCGCCATCACGTCCCTTTTCAAATCCCCCTCCTCCGAGACAATGAGTCTCCCGTGAAAACGTAATCCACCCTTTGAACTTATCGAGTAGGATTTCGCTCCCTCGGACAATAATCGGCGTATATGGTCCTGACAACCCTTATCCCTTCCTTGGGTTTTTACAACCCTTGCCACAATGGTAGGCGTAACGGTCATCACTGACATGAACGCTCTCTCCACCACATCCTTCGACTGAGCTCTTTCCATTTAGCTTTACATACATCAGCTAACTCAAAGCATCCGCTACTACATTTGCCTTGCCCGAATTATAGTGGATGTCAAATTAATAGTCTTTCACGAACTCCAACCATCGGCGCTGTCGCATATTTAAATCTTTCTGTGAAAATAAATATTTCAGCGATTTATGGTCCGTGAAAAGACTAAATTTCTCCCCTAAGAGAAAATGCCTCCAAATCTTCAAGGCAAAGACAACCGCGACAAGTTCTAAGTCATGTGACGCGACTGAAAATGTGTCTCAGAAGTGCGTTCACTCTAGGCTCAAGTGTAAGCCTGTCGCTTAAGTAATAATCCCGGTAAGTCGGGTATCGAATCCACAGGGAAGAAAGACAACGGAGTTGTGACGACGGGATGAGACAAAGAGATCCTAACCTTGACTCAAAAAAAGAAAAGGAAAAATTGATTTGGTTTTGAGATTGATTAAGCTAAATGCGATAATGAAAATGAGCGAAGATGCAACTAAATTACTCTACCGAAATGGATGATGACTGATGATTTCAACAACTTTTTATTTTAAATGATGAGAGAAACAGGTCGGGAATGTAATCCCCCAACCCCAGTGTAGTTCGGTGATAATGTTAATCATAAATTTATCTGGTTGATCTGACCCAGAATTTAGTACTCCCAAGCATTATGTATACGAGGTTTAAGCCCGCGTCATACCTAATCTGAGGATGAGTAAATCGGTATCGCGGTAATGACACTCAAATTGTACTCTAAATCATCACGAGTACCCAAAGGTAAACGAGATATAAAGATCCACAATTATAATGTAATTACGCAATACGATCAAAATCAATCATTGAATTCATCGGATTAACTTTATACACATGCACTAACACATTAGGTTGGGTTCATGCATCCCAACCTTTTCAACCTAGCCGGACATATTAAACTGAACGATGCATGAAATAATAACGTTGCATGCGAGCAAACTCATAATAACACTAGATCGATATACATAGTTAAGTATTATAAATGCAGAAATTCATTCAAACCATGCAGAAAAATTACCATGCAAGAATACTGAAAATCACAAAAATATAGTTGAGATTACAACTTGAAAACAAACCCGGAAGTGTATGGATCTTGCAGTAATAAATCAAAATTATGTTCCTAGATGTTCTACTCATTTTTTTTCTATCAAAAACTACTCAAAAATATCCAGAACGGCTGTTCCTAAGTTACTACCTACGTATCCCACACTTATTAGAGAGTTTTAACCTAAAAGGAAACCTTAGAGCCAATCAGAATAAAGGAGGCAAATTCGCGCATCAGGCCCCCCGAACCGGTTCGCATGTACCCCGAACCGGTTCGCCCCCCAAACCGGTTCTCCCCTGGGTTCGCGGCTGGTCTGGGGTGCTTTTTCTTCCATTTAACACTTAGAATTTTTTTCTTGTTTTCTTTCCTTTCTTCCTTGGATTTTTCTTCAACTTCAACGGGTCATAACTCATCAACCGTAGCTCGGATTTGGGTGCCGTTTCTTCCAGTGTTCTCTTTGTTCCAAGCTCTTCAACTTTCCAGTTGACTCCTCCTTCGGGATCTGGCTGCAGAATTACCAAAATTCCCTTGAACTTGCCTTCTTAGCTTTTCTTTCATTGTCTCGCTTTCTCTTTTGCGCTGCTTGCATAATTAACCTGTAAAACCAATAAGAGAAGCACGAAACACGAAATACTTGCCAACGAAGATTAGTAGCATAAATGTGCATCAAATCCATATAGGTTACATCACTCGGGTTCACAAATGCACTGAAATTAGGGGAATAAATATACAATATTTATGTCCAATCAAACCACCCTAACTTAGAACTTTGCGCGTCCCGAGCAATGTAAAAGAATCCTAATGAGGTTCAACTCTTGAAGATCACATTTTATTACGATAAAATACCTTTTTCGCGGGCAAGCGATTGCATTTAGCGCATGCAACAAGCCTTTAAACCCCTAGGTCACCCTAGTAGGATGAGTTGTGTCTCGTGAGGGTTTGCAGAGAATATACCCACAAAATTCGACTCAAAGAAATTTCAAAATATGAAAAAATTGTGTAATTCAAACTTTTCAGAAAATAGTCATCATCAAGTCATATTTACGAGTCTGAAACCTTAGTGCGTGTGTGCGAAGCAGGAAATATAACCGCCAATTTTCACCGATTGATCATTACGTTACTTATTCAAAAATTTGTTTTGATTTCAATTTCTCACGGAACGCTCTCACAAACGAATCTCTCGGATTATGGCTATTCTGTCGTCATGCGTGATATAAAGAGTAAATGTAATGGAAGCAAATTCACGCCTGCAATTAGAAAGACGGAAACTTTATGGTGAAAGGATCTCATCAACGGATTACGATTTTAAAAAACGGGAACATTGCCTCTATTTTGCGCACTTAACCTCTTATATTATCTTTTGGTGTCTTAACTCTCCACGCGGTAATAAATTTTCGCAATTTGGACTCGGTTAGGACTTTTTCGGGTTGAAGGTTGCATTGGGTAAAATGAAGGAGGTATGGAAAGTTGGAATTGGAAAAGTCATTAATGATGTCCATTTGTGCTTTTTTCGGGCTATTGCTCATTTTTTCTTCTTTTTCTATTTTTTTTTCCTGTTTTTTCATTTCTTTTCTTGTTGTTTTTGTTGAGCATACTATTTTGTTTCTTGCCCCTTTATATGCACTTTTTGGACTTAAAATCTGAATTTTCTCATTTTTCACAATTTCGGCTATTTTGGGTTTTTCGGATTGTCAAACGAAAGGGACAATTATTCGGCTCAATTTGGGTTGCAAAGGGTGATATTTCGCTACTTTTTTCTGGCCAAAATTTTGGGTGACAAACGAGGGCCTACTTCATTGTCCAAAATGCCAATTGCGTTACCATATGCGTTTCGAGGTGCATTTAAGTTTAGAGGCTAATTTGGCACGTTTTTCAAGGAAATATTGCACACATTTTTTAAAACAGATCAAAATGAAAGGATTGAGATCCTTGACAACTTATTAAGCGCTAAAAAGAACTTTGAGTTAACAATTAACTCGGATTGATTTAAAAACTCGCAAAACGTGATAGGCTCGAATCTCACCGGGTTTGTTAATCTCCACATTCGTTCGTTAAGTCGTCAATTTTTGCTCAATTTCCATCTTTGGTCAATTTCGGCTTTGTGTATGTTGGATGTTTACAATTTGAGACTCCAATTCGACTTTTAATGATATTTTTGAAAATTTTGAATTCCAAGTTTTATTTATTTTGAACAAAAATATTTTTGGATTTTTCAAAATTTTATGATTTTTTTGGAAATTTCTAGGCATTTTTGAAAATTTGTGAAGTTTTAGAAATACGCACTTGTAACCCCCCCTAACTTAGACTTTTGCATTGTCCTCAAGCAAAAAAGACGAAAATCTAACTCAAGGCGAATGAAAAATGCGAAAAAATAAAACAAACAAATATTAAAATGCAACAAGACACTATATGACACT
The DNA here is from genome assembly GCA_949130495.1 of Sambucus nigra. NCBI lineage: Eukaryota > Viridiplantae > Streptophyta > Magnoliopsida > Dipsacales > Adoxaceae > Sambucus > Sambucus nigra. Next base: position 143,837,408 of record OX422212.1, read on the forward strand.
CATGCATGACTCAAAAATACAACAATAATCACCCCATACACGTCGAGGGTGCGACGACCTCTCATCTCTCCACAAACTCACCCGAACCCACTCACGGGGTTTGATGTTCTCCTTGTCTCTCCCATCCTAGGATTATAAGCTAACAATCAGAACAAGTTGGGACCTCGCCCATGAAGCACCTTATACCTTTGACTTGCTTAAGTCTATATTGTATAAGTGCTCAACTAATTTGGAAATATTGACAAAATTGATAGTCCATCCTAGAATCCAAAAAGCCTCAGAACCTAACTCTCTAATACTCTTCAAAGATCAATGATGGTACAAAATGAATCACACAACACACAATTAGAAGTGCATACATGTGTTAATATTGCCTTAAATTGAGTGTGTGTTTAATTCCCCTTTAATTGGTGCTTTAATAATTTTTTGGGAATTTTTAAATAATTTTAAACCTTTTTAAACATTTTTTTCAAACATTTTTGAATAAATGTTTTTATTAATAAAATTGGTTTATAAAATTTGTGGGGTTTATAAAATTTGTGGGGTTTATATATTATTTTGGAAACTTCATTTTTCACTGAAATGTTTGGTTGGGTACGATCTCAAAGCGCTAGAGACTACCAGGTGATGTTTTGTAATTAGTTTGATGCGCGTGTGAGAGCCTCTAACAAGCCAACACTTGTCATCCTTTTGGTGCGTTAGTTTGTGTTTGTTATGTGAGAGGTTATCCAGGTGCATTGGTGATCGTTGGATATTTCCTTATCAAAGGTCTGCATGCGTTCTTAGTTAATCCCAGTGCAAACCTTTGAACCAATCAGAACCATCTTAATCCACCGCTGTTTTATAACCATAGGATCAAGTCAAACCTTGCAAGACTTCATCACAGCCACTGATTTTCCTCGATCATCCAGAACCTTACCCAGGCACTATATAGACCCTTCTCTTCTCAGCCTTAGAGAACTTTTGGTCATTCGTCTTTCTGAGAGAAAAAAAAATAAGAGAGAAGAGAGAAGTGAGAGAGAAGAGAGAAAAGAAAAGAGAGAAGAGAGAGAAAGAAAAACCTGTTAGCCAAACCCTAACCCTAAACAGTTCACCTTCTCTGAAACAAACCTTCAGATATTCAAACCCAAACACAACCTGAGTGTTTGAGAGAGAAAGAGAGAGTGGTTTGTTCATTTCGTTGATGTTCCCTCTTGATCTTTAGATCTTGTACACAACTTAAACATTTGTGTGAAGATCTAGTTTCTCTTTAATAGAAACGTTAGATCTACATACTATATGTTACATTTTCACTAGATCTGCATCTTTTATACTTGTTTTAAGTAAATCGTACTGATTTGGATTTAAAATGTTTTATGGTTTCTTTTCTTACGAAACTTAATCCTGACCTAGTTGGATTCGTACTTGGAGGGTTTTCAATCTCATAAATGTTTTCAAAAGAGATTGATTAAGGTCTTGACCGATTTCTGAAGCAAGATCTCCGTGGAATCTGGGTTATCTTTAAAGGTCAAAAGGATTTGAGTTCTGTGAGAAAGAAATAAATTAAAATCACTGCATATAGACTGTATAGGTAATTTTTACTAGGACTGTTTGTAAATCTAAGTGTGTGTGAGTTCATGCATGTGTATAGGAATCACTTCACAACACTTAACACACTACTACACTGGAAGTGTTGTGTTTAAGATCTGAAATCATTGAGTCGACGTAAAGAAGCTAAAGCAAAGGAGGTTAGCAAATTGGAGAACATCATCAACAAGTCAGATCTATCAGAAGTTAGAAGGAACCAAGGGGGTATATTCCTAAACTTAGAATAGGTTGATTTGTGTGCTTGCATGTTGTATAGTTTGTAACTGATTTTTATTATTAGTGGACTTTTGTTTTTGTGACTTAGAAGTCATCGTGGATGTTTCCTCTATTGGGAGAGGTTTTACCACGTTAAAATCATTGTGTTGATTATCTTCATCTACTCACCTCATTCTTTAAGTGTGCTGAATTTTTGAAACTGCCTTGGTTTTAAAAACTGATTACACAATCTTAATTACTCTCGTACATAAGTTTCTTTGTAAACACATCTTGTTTATAACTTTTATTTTCAAAAGAAAAGGGTTTCTCCAACAAACATTCGGAGTTTCTTATACAGTTTAACCTTGTGTTAAACGGCATTAGCGACGTTTTTCAATTGGTATCAGAGCCATGTTAACTTTTTATTTCTAAAGATCTTGTGTTTCTGAAATCGTTTTCTGAAAAACCTAACTATGGACGAGAAGAATGAAAGGTTTGGTAATCTGTCCAGACCTCCACTCTTTGATGGAAACAACTTTGCTTACTGGAAAGTAAGAATGGTTGCCTTCATCCAAGGGTCTTTAGGAGATGATGTCTGGGACATTATCGAAAATGGATACACTTATCCTACAAAACCAGCCACTGAAGCAAGTGATGAGAGGGTAAAGAAAATCTTAAGTGAATTTACCCAAGAAGAAAAAACTATTTCTCGTAATAATAATAAAGGCAAGAATGCCATTTTTATGTCTATTAATGAGTATGAGTTCAAACGAATCTCATCCTGTGCCACTTCTAAGGAAGCTTGGGACACATTAATCACTGCCCATGAAGGAGACTCAAGAGTTAAAGCTGCTAAAACCCAAATGCTTATCCAGCAGTAAAAATCTTTGATCATGTCTGATTCTGAGTCTTTTGATGATTTTTACATGAACTTAACTGATATAGTTACTAAGTTGCATGCTAATGGTATAACTTATGAAAGAAATGAGATTGTCTCTAAAATTCTAAGGTCATTACCACAAAAGTTTGACAGTAAGAGGTATGCTATTGAGGAAATGAATGATCAAAACCTTACCCATGAGTTACTCAGTAGCAAACTTAGGACTGTGGAAATGTAATTAGGCTTTAAGAAACAATTGAATCATTCTCAAAGAAAACCACCTAACTCTAACTTGAGTTTTGCCTCTAAGATACCCAAACTTGAGTCCAATTTGACCAACTCTGACTCTGATGAGGAGTGTGATATAGACAAACTAGATAATCAGATTGCCTTAATGTCTAAACAATTTAAGAAAATTGTCAAATTTTGAAACAAACAGGCTACTAAACAAGGCAAGTCTAATTATCCTACTCTGTCTAATCCCAAACCTCATGAGAGAGGACTTGACAAACATTCTAAGGACAACAATTTTATGACCCACTAGAGACCTTAAAAAGATTGAATGTTTTAGATGTGGGAAACTAGGTCACATTGCACACGACTGCAAAGTTAATCTGAATAAAGCCAACACACACAATAAAGCCAATGTCTGTAAAACTTGGAATGATTCAAGTGACTGTGATGAAGAGGAACCTGAATCATCTAATGTACTTGACCCTTGCATGTCCTTTTATGCTAAGATCATTTACAATGATGATATGCCTGTGTGTGATAATGATTCTCCTACTCTTGCTTGTGTGAATACTCCTGTGATTGGCCTAGATGCTTTATTGTCTGAAAATGTTGCTAGTTCTAGTTCCGTGTGTGTGAGTCAAAGTGCTCTCGATAATGACGATGCAAATGGGTGCGTGAGTACTAAAACTGAATCGTTAGGGGTCACTACACACACTTCACTTAGCGACTCAGACGCAGATGACCACCCTGATATCCATACCTTGTATGATAAGACTCTTAAAAAAGGCACTCGATTGGAGAAGACTGTTAAAGACCTTACAAAGAAATTAGATGATCTAAGTCTTATTGTGAAGTTGAATGCTGAAGAGTACACTAACCAGTGTCTGACTCATCAATCTGAAATTTGAAACCTTTGATAAAAAATTAAAAGAGTTGACTAAAACTAATGAAATTCTGGAAATGAAATATAAGGGAACATTATTAGAATTGGAGGAAGCAAAAACAAAGACAGCTACTGTTTTCAAAAAGTTTTCTAAGTTTGAAAACAATTCAAATTGTTTTACTGACTTTGTTGTTGACTCTAAGACCAATTCTGATGATAGAACCGGTATTGGATTTTGCCCTAAGAACAAATCTCAAACAACAAAACTTGAACCTATTAAGTTTGTGTCTGGGGGCAAAAGACCAATTGAAACATGTCTAGACTTTCATTTGATTAAAAATGAATTTGATCAAAAGCAACAACAGAAAGACATTGGAGAGTCTAGTACTTCTAAGGCTGACACTGCACTTAAGACTAAATACGTCTGTCCTTTGATCAGAAAGGCTGATTCTACCTATAAGACCATACCTCCTAAGAAGAACTCTTCTGAACAGAATGCTGTCAAACCTATCTTTAGAATTTTTACTAAGGAAATTCATCTCTCAAGCAATCAATATTGCTCCTACTGTGACATTTATGGTCATTCCTTTGAAGGTTGTTATGCTAGGCTTCTAAATACCCCTGTTTACAACACTTCTGTCTACAAGAACTTTAACTATTCTAGGCAAAGTCGTAACAATTATGTCCTTCCAAGACAACCTGATAAGAACTCTAACTACAGAAATAGGAAGACCAAAACTAAGAGTTCATTTAAGAGAAAGGCTCCCAGAAACTTTCCTAAACCAAAAGCTCAACTTTTTCACAACAATCAGTTTGCTGCTCCAAATGTTTTTCGACAAAAAATTGTATCTCGAAAATTTTATCAAATGAGGGAAAACTTGCGCAAAATTAAAACTAGAGCTATTTGGGTTAGAAAAGAGGATCTTTTACCCCAAATGAAGTGTAACATTGTCATCACTGCTTTGAAAGCTGAACACACTTCATCTGGTTGGTATTTAGATTCAGGATGCTCCAAACATATGACAGGAGATGAAACCAAACTTTTAAACAAAACCAGATTTTCTGGTGGGAAAGTAGTTTTTGGTGATGGTGTTTCATCTCAGATCATAGGTAAAGGAACCCTAAAAGAAGAAGGAATGCCTGTTCTCGAAAATGTTCTATTAGTTAAAGGCCTTAAAGCCAACCTCCTAAGTATATCACAATTTTGTGACTCTGACCATACTGTCACCTTTTCAAAGAACAATTGTAAAATTCTAAATGAAAAAGGTGAATGCATTATTACAGGATTTAGAACACCTGACAATTGTTATACTGTCAAGACTAGTTCTGAAACCTGTAACATTGTCAGAATGGATGACAATGAGATCTGGCATAATCGTATGGGTCACTTAAGTTATGATATCCTTGGTAGATTGTCTAGTCAAGAGATAGTTAGAGGTATTCCTAAAATTAAACCTATTTCAAGTGTTGTCTGTGGTCATTGCCAGGAAGGAAAAATAGTTAAGACTTCGCATAAAAAGGTTAAAGACATTCTCACCTCTAGACCTTTAGATCTCATCCATATGGACCTTATTGGTCCCTCTAGAACTGTTAGTCTTTGTGGACACAGTTATATCCTTGTCATGGTTGATGATTTCACACGATTCACTTGGGTGGCCTTCTTGAAACATAAATCTGACACGTTTCAGAACTTTTTGAAAATTCTTTTAAGAATTGAAAATGAGAAGGACACACAAGTCAATCGCATTCGTAGTGATAGAGGAGGAGAGTTCATAGACACAGGAATAGTGGAATATTGTGACTACAACGGTTACAAACATGAATTTAGTTCCCGTAAGACTCCTCAGCAGAATGGTATTGCTGAAAGGAAAAATCGAACTCTTCAAGAGATGGCACGTGTCATGTTGCATGCCAAATTCCTACCTAAATACTTTTGGGTAGAATCTATTAGAACTGCCTGTCACATCATTAATAGGGTCTATCTTAGGAAAAACTCTAAACAAACCCCTTATAAGTTGTGGTACGGTAAGAAGCCTAACCTGAAATACCTAAGAACCTTTGGAAGTCAGTTTTATGTCTTTAAAGATAGGGAACATCTGTCTAAATTCGAAACTCGTGGTGATAAAGCCATATTCTTAGGATACTCTCCAAACAGTCGTGCTTATCGTATATACAATCTGCGTACTAAGGCTCTTATGGAATCGATAAATGTAATTGTAAGTGACACTACTGTCGAAAATAAGATATCTGAATCACCTATTGTGGTTGAATCTGAAAATGATTTCAAAACTGATTCACCAGAAATAGATGACTCATTACCTATTGAGAATCCAGAAGTACCTGGATGGGTATCTAAAGATCATCCCATTGACAACGTGGTCGGTAATCTTAATGAGCCAGTTCGTACTAGATCCCAGTTAAGAAATTATGCTAATTATGCATGTTTCGTCTCCCTTGTGGAACTGAAAAATGTTAATGAAGCATTGAATGACACACACTGGATTTCTACTATGCAGGAAGAACTTTTACAATTTGTCATTCACGATGTCTGGTATCTTGTACCTCGGCCTCAAAATAAAAATGTTATTGGAACACGTTGGATTTTTAAGAACAAATCTGATGAAAATGGGGTAATCCTTAGAAACAAAGCTAGACTAGTTGCTCAAGGCTACTCTCAAATAGAAGGGATAGATTTCAGCGAGACTTTTGCCCCTGTCACTCGTCTTGAATATGTTCGACTTCTTTTCGCCATAGCGTGTTACTTAAAATTCACACTTTATCAAATGGACGTCAAATCTGCCTTCTTAAATGGGATTCTGTCCGAAGAGACATATGTAGAACAACCCAAAGGGTTCATTGATCCTAAATACCCTAATCATGTCTTTCGTCTAAAAAAGGCTTTGTATGGCTTAAAACAAGCTCCTAGAGCTTGGTATGAACGCCTTTCCAACTTTTTATTGGATAAGGGTTTTAAGAGAGGAGGAAATGACCAGACTCTATTTGTCAAACATTTTGACAAAAACATTATTATAGCCCAAGTCTATGTAGACGATATCATTTTTGGGTCAACTTCAAACTCTTAAGTTAAATCCTTTTCTACTAGTATGCATAAGGAATTTCACATGTCCCTTATGGGGGAGCTACAACTTTTCTTAGGATTTCAAGTGAAACAGAATTCTGATGGTCTTTTTGTATCTCAAACCAAGTATGCCTTAGACCTTGTTAAGAAATTTGTCTTTGAGAATGCTAAAGTTGCCAAAACACCTATGAGTACTACTGTTAAATTATGTAAAGATGAACATGGAAAGTCAGTTGATTCCACACTTTATCGTAGTATGATTGGTAGCCTACTCTACCTAACTTCCTCACGACCATACATAATGTATGCTGTATGTCTGTGTGCTCGTTACCAGAATAACCCTAAAGAGAGCCATTTATTGAGTGTAAAACGTATAATAAAGTACATAAAAGGCACTCTTAACCTTGGACTTAGGTACACTAAAGATACCTGTAGCACCATCATAGGGTATACTGATGCTGATTGGGCTGGTTGTACTGATGATAGTTAAAGTACATCAGGTGCCTGTTATTATGTCGGCAATAATTTAGTTGGTTGAGTAGTAAAAAACAGAATTGCACATCTTTATCTACGGCTGAGTCCGAATATATAGCAGCAGGAAGTTGCTGTGCTCAATTGCTATGGATCAAACAGATGTTAAGTGATTATGGGATTAAAGAAGAACAATTACAATTGTATTGTGACAATCAAAGCGCCATTAACATATCTAAAAACCCGGTTCAACACTCGCGAACTAAACATATTAAAATAAGGCATCATTTTATTCGTGAACTTGTTGAAACTAAGGAATTAGAAATTCATTACCTGCCTACTGATCTGCAACTTGCAGACATGTTCACTAAACCTTTGGAATATAACATATTTCTGTATTTGCGAAATTCTATAGGCATGGTATGCGCTGATTAAACTCTCAAGACTTTAAGTTTTACCCTTTGTCCATTTGAGACAAAATAGGGGAGAAATTTGAGTTTTATGAGTTCATTTTTTGTTCACATTTCATCTAAACTGCTTGATCTTAGTGTGTATATTTGCAGGAATCTCTTCTACTGATTGTCTACCATTTCTAGGGTAAAAATTTGTAAATAGTTGAGTTATGTAATTTTTGACTTTCTAGGAATTGGGTAGATAGTATCTTTTGTATAGGACTAGGTTTTATTTTTTTTTTGGTTCCCTACGAGTTTTAAGCTAACTCAAAGGACATTTTGTCTCATATTTCCAAAGGGGGAGATTGAAGCACCTTATACCTTTGACTTGCTTAAGTCTACATTGTATAAGTGCTCAACTAATTTGGAAATATTGACAAAATTGGTAGTCCATCCTAGAATCCAAAAAGCCTCAGAACCTAACTCTCTAATCCTCTTCAAAGATCAATGATGGTACAAAATGAATCACACAACACACAATTAGAAGTGCATACATGTGTTAATATTTCCTTAAATTGAGTGTGTGTTTAATTCCCCTTTAATTGGTGCTTTAATAATTTTTTGGGAATTTTTAAATAATTTTAAACATTTTTAAACATTTTTTTTAAACATTTTTGAATAAATGTTTTTATTAATAAAATTGGTTTATAAAATTTATGGGGTTTATATACTATTTTGGAAACTTCATTTTTCACTGAAATGTTTGGTTGGGTACGATCTCAAAGTGCTAGAGACTTCCGGGTGATGTTTTGTAATTAGTTTGATGCGCGTGTGAGAGCCTCTAACAAGCCAACACTTGTCATCCTTTTAGTGCGTTAGTTTGTGTTTGTTATGTGAGAGGTTATCCAGGTGCATTGGTGATCGTTGGATCTTTCTTTATCAAAAGTCTGCATGCGTTCTTAGTTAATCCCAGTGCAAACCTTTGATCCAATCAGAACCATCTTAATCCACCGCTGTTTTATAACCATAGGATCAAGTCAAACCTTGCAAGACTTCATCACAGCCACTGATTTTCCTCGATCATCCAGAACCTACCCCAGGCACTATATATACCCTTCTCTTCTCAGCCTTAGAGAACTTTTGGTCATTCGTCTTTCTGAGAGAAAAACAAATAAGAGAGAAGTGAGAGAGAAGAGAGAAAAGAAAAGAGAGAAGAGACAGAAAGAAAAACCTGTTAGCCAAACCCTAACCCTAAACAGTTCACCTTCTCTGAAACAAACCTTCATATATTCAAACCCAAACACAACCTGAGTGTTTGAGAGAGAAAGAGAGAGTGGTTTGTTCATTTCGTTTCTGTTCACTCTTGATCTTTAGATCTTGTACACAGCTTAAACATTTGTGTGAAGATCTAGTTTCTCTTTAATAGAAACGTTAGATCTACATACTATATGTTACATTTTCACTAGATCTGCATCTTTTATACTTGTTTTAAGTAAATCGTACTGATTTGGATTTAAAATGTTTTCTGGTTTCTTTTCTTACGAAACTTAATCCTGACCTAGTTGGATTCGTACTTGGAGGGTTTTCAATCTCATAAATGTTTTCAAAAGAGATTGATTAAGGTCTTGACCGATTTCTGAAGCAAGATCTCCGTGGAATCTGGGTTATCTTTAAAGGTCAAAAGGATTTGAGTTCTGTGAGAAAGAAATAAATTAAAATCACTGCATATAGACTGTATATGTAATTTTTACTAGGACTCTTTGTAAATCTAAGTGTGTGTGAGTTCATGCATGTGTATAGGAATCACTTCACAACACTTAACACACTACTACACTGGAAGTGTTGTGTTTAAGATCTGAAATCATTGAGTCGACGTAAAGAAGCTAAAGCAAAGGAGGTTAGCAAATTGGAGAACATCATCAACAAGTCAGATCTATCAGAAGTTAGAAGGAACCAAGGGGGTATATTCCTAAACTTAGAATAGGTTGATTTGTGTGCTTGCATGTTGTATAGTTTGTAACTGATTTTTGTTATTAGTGGACTTTTGTTTTTGTGACTTAGAAGTCACCGTGGATGTTTTCTCTGTTGGGAGAGGTTTTACCACGTTAAAATCATTGTGTTGATTATCTTCATCTACTCACCTCATTCTGTAAGTGTGCTGAATTTTTGAAACTGCCTTGGTTTTAAAAATTGATTACACAATCTTAATTACTCTCGTACATAAGTTTCTTTGTAAACACATCTTGTTTATAACTTTTATTTTCAAAAGAAAAGGGTTTCTCCAACAAACATTCGGAGTTGCTTATACAGTTTAACCTTGTGTTAAACGGCATTAGCAACGTTTTTTAGCCCATAGATAAAGAATAGACCGGGAGACTCATCGTGACTAACTGGAAAGGGATCCTCGAGATGCTGGCTCAAAGTGTGATCTGCGTGCACTGACTCGGAGGGAACACCTAGGTTTTGTTCAATTTTTAAGATGCATGGGTCGGGCTCTAAGTCAGATGAACCACAAATTTTCTCCTCACTTGCCTTCGGGGCCTCTAGTGTTGTGGGTGGATTGTCACAACGAAGAAATTCATCAATTTTTTCTTTCAATTCACTTTCGTCTAAGTGACTATATGAATCCAATAGGGATTGTCCTTCAATAGTAATACTTTCATCCACCTGCCCGAATTCTCTTTCAAAATCTTCCATGCTCATGTCTCCTAGTTCTCTCTCTCGAGTAGTGCCTACGTCCTCTCTTACTTGCTCGATCTCCAACTCCACCAGTTTTCTCTCTTCTAACCCCTCTCTCTCTCTTTCAATTGCAGTCACTACACACCTCTCCCCCATTTTTCTCTCATTGTCACAACTACCACTATTACTTGATGAAATAGGGCACACCCCTAACGGATCTCTCTTGTAGGACCCCTCATTCTCATGGCTCGACACTAAGAAAGACCCTAGGGCATCTCCATAATCATTTTCCTCAAAGTACTCCCCTACGATCTCGTCTATGAAGCTCACCGCGTGAAGGTCATCTTCTTCCCCCATATGTTGGGCGACATGGAAGATGTTGGTCTCTAAGGTCATGTTCCCAAAGGTGAGTTGCATTCTCCCATTCCGAGTATTGATGATTGCGTTAGCCGTAGCTAAGAAAGGGCTCCCAAGGATGATGGGAACATGGTTGCTCGAGTTAAAGGAGGGCTCCGTGTCCCAAATGACAAAGTCTACCGGGAAGTAGAAAGTGTCAATTTGGACGATCACGTCCTCGACTATACCTCTTGGGATCTTCACGGTTCGATCCGCTAATTGGAGAGTGACCTTTGTGGGCTTGAGGTCGCCCAAGTCAAGTTGCCTATAGATGGAGTAAGGGAGGATATTGACACTTGCTCCCAAATCAAATAAGGCTTTTTCGATTTTGTTTTCTCCAATGATGCAGGAAATGGTGGGTGCACCGGGATCTTTGAATTTAGGTGGGAGATCATTGAGTAGAATGGAGCTCACATTCTATGCTAGAAAGATATTTTTCTTTACCTTCATCTTTCTTTTTACCGTCAACAAGTCTTTAATGACTTTTCCATAAGCTGGAATTTTCTTAATGGTATCGAGGAAAGGTAAATTCAGCTTAACTTGTTTTAGCACGTCTAGCACATCATTACGTGGGTTTCCTTTATGGGAAGGAATTAGCCTTTGAGGAAATGGTGCCGCGGAGGGTGGTTTCACTACTACCTCGGGCTCACTAGCGTCTTCTTTGTCACTCTCATTCAAGGGGACATCTTCGGCCTCTTTCGTACCGGGCGAAATCTCCTTGTCCTTAGGTACGTCTCGTGGGGGAGGTGACAAGTCAACTACTCTCCCACTACGTAGAGTGTTAATTGCGCTACATTGCTCACGATGGTCATGGGGTGTCGAGCTAACACTCTTTTGACCTTGGAGAGGTCTTTGGCCCTGGGCAGGAAACTTTCCCCTCTCTTGGATACTCCACAATGATTGCAACTGTGAAATGTTCGCATTCATGTCATTCATCATGTGCTCATGCCTAGCATTAGTTGCATTCTGGGTATTGATAAAGTGGTTGATAGTATCCTCGAGACTTCTCCGCGGTGGCGGGATATAAGATCCTTGAGGTGGTGGTGCTTGCACATGTCCTTTCATGTGTGGGGCTTGTTGAAAGTTTTGTGGTGGAGGAGGGCCAACATGGGAAGTAGGGTTCATCGCAGCGTGTTGTTGCCCATAGCTAAAACCAGGGTGGTTTTTCCAAGAAGGGTTGTAAGAATTCCCGTGCGGTGCACCGAAATTACCCTTAAAGCCTCCTGTACCACTAACTTGCTCCTGCAACATTACTTTGTAGGCGGGTATCGTCGGACATTCCTCAGTTGAATGTCCCGCCTCACAAATCGCACACACCTTCACGACAGGGTTCGAAGTGGGTCCAGCTGGTCCTTTTCCATATATCTCGCATAGGTCTCGCAATCCTTTCTCAAGGGTGTCCAATTGACTGTCCGTCATAGAATTCTTATCTACGTGGAATTGGCCGGACGCCGATGGAGCAGTGGTGGATTGTCGATTTTGATTTTGAGCATTTGGGTCGGAGGTATCCCAGGATTGGGTAGTCTCGGCAACATACCTCATGTGAAGATCAGCATCATGGGCATCTAGATCGACAAACGAACCGCTTCCCATAGTTTCAACAAGTTGTTTGGAGTTAAGATTCAACCCATTATAGATAAAGGAGATGATTTGCGATGGATCAAATCCATGATGGGGGAATGAAGCCACTAACTCGTTGAAATGTTCATAACATCGATGGAATGGTTCATTTTCATGTTGCCTGAACGCTTGAATTTGAGCCTTTATAGAGATTGTTCGATGTGGTGGGAAGAATTTCTTGAGAAATTTTGACTGTAGCTCATTCCAGGATGGAATCGAGCTTGGAGGTAGAGACCATAACCAGGATTTAGCTTTATCTTTAAGCGAGAAGGGGAAAAGTTTGAGGCGAATTACTTCTTGTGTGCAGGTTTGATCATTGAGAGTATCGTACACGTCCTCAAATTCCCTAATATGGAGGTATGGCTTTTCAGAATCCATACCGTGGTAATGCGGTAGCATCTGGATCATTCCATTTTTGAAACGGAACTTCCCGACATTATACGGGAGTATAATGCATCCCGGAGTGACAGTGCGCTCGGAATATGAGAATTCTGTCAACGAGCGGTACGGAGGCTCCTCCTCACCGGTGGGTGCATTACTAAGTTGTGACATCCCTCTCTCACTTAACGACTCGGCGCTCTCACTGGGTGTGTTCGAAGTGTGCTCGGAGGTGTGTCCTACGAATGAGAATGGAGTGTTACTAGAGATTGAATGTGACGGTGTGGGAGGCGGGATCCAGAATTGTGGGGAGTTTGGAGTGTGGGGACTATCTGGATTATACTCCACTATAGGATTTTCGTGAATATTGGTTGGAGTATTATGAAGTGTGGAAGGGGTTTCAGAATTTTGCATTAAGCTTAGGAGAGATGATAATTGTGAATCTTTTTGTGTTTTTTTTTTATTTTTTTTTTATTTTTTTTAATTTTTTAATTTTTTAATTTTTTTTTTATTTTTGGTCAAAGCTTTGGATTGACTCGATCTAATCCAAAGTCTACCTAATTCCCCAGCAACGGCGCCAAAAACTTGATACGACTGAAAATGTGTCTCAGAAGTGCGTTCACTCTAGGCTCAAGTGTAAGCATGTCGCTCATGTAATAATCCCGGTAAGTCGGGTATCGAATCCACAGGGAAGAAGGACAACGGAGTTGTGACAATGGGACGAGACAGAGAGATCCTAACCTTGACTCAAAAAAAGAAAAGGAAAAATTGATTTGGTTTTGAGATTGATTAAGCTAAATGCGATAATGAAAATGAGCAAAGATGCAACTAAATTAATCTACCGAAATGGAGGATGACTGATGATTTCAACAACTTTTTATTTTAAATGATGAGAGAAATAGGTCGGGAATGCAATCCCCCAAACCTAGTGTAGTGCGGTGATAATGTTAATCATAAATTTATCTGGTTGATCTGACCCAGAATTTAGTACTCCCAAGCATTATGTATACGAGGTTCAAGCCCGCGTCATACCTAATCTGAGGATGAGTAAATCAGTATCGCGGTAATGACACTCAAATTGTACTCTAAATCATCACGAGTACCCAAAAGTAAACGAGATATAAAGATCCACAATTATAATGTAATTACCCAATACGATCAAAATCAATCATTGAATTCATCGTATTAACTTTATACACATGCACTAACACATTAGGTTGGGTTCATGCATCCCAACCTTTTCAACCTAGCCGGACATATTAAACTGAACGATGCATGAAATAATAACGTTGCATGCGAGCAAACTCATAATAACACTAGATCGATATACGTAGTTAAGTATTATAAATGCAGAAATTCATTCAAACCATGCAGAAAAATTACCATGCAAGAATACTGAAAATCACAAAAATATAGCTGAGATTACAACTTGAAAACAAACCCGGAAGTGTATGGATCTTGCAGTAATAAATCAAAATTATGTTCCTAGATGTTCTCCTCATTTTTTTTCTATCAAAAACTACTCAAAAATATCCAGAACGACTGTTCCTAAGTTACTACCTACGTATCCCACACTTCTTGGAGAGTTTTAACCTAAAAGGAAACCTTAGAGCCAATCAGAATAAAGGAGGCAAATTTGCGCATCAGGCCCCCCGAACCGGTTCGCATGTACCCCGAATCGGTTTGCCCCCCAAACCGGTTCGCCCTTGGGTTCGCGAATGTTTGCTGGTCTGGGGTGCTTTTTCTTCCATTCAACACTTAGAATTTTTTTCTTGTTTTCTTTCCTTTCTTCCTTGGATTTTTCTTCAACGGGTCATAACTCATCAACCGTAGCTCGGATTTGGGTGCCGTTTATTCCAGTGTTCTCGTTGTTCCGAGATCTTAAACTTTCCAGTTGACTCCTCCTTTGGGATCTGGCTGCAGAATTACCAAAATTCCCTTGAACTTGCCTTCTTAGCTTTTCTTTCAGTGTCTCGCTTTCTGTTTTGCGTTGCTTGCATAATTAACCTGTAAAACCAATAAGAGAAGCATGAAACACGAAATACTTGCCAACGAAGATTAGTAGCATAAATGTGCATCAAATCCATATAGGTTACATCACTCGGGTTCACAAATGCACTGAAATTAGGGGAATAAATATACATTATTTATGTCCAATCATTATGCACTGGATAGTTATTTTCATGGGGCTTTAGCTTTCGGGAAGCATAAGTAATAGCCCGTCGTTCCTGTTGAAGTACACCTCCTAATCCTTGTAGAGATTCATCGGTGAAGACTAGATATTCCAACCCCGGCTTTGGTAATGCAAGGACTGGAGCCGAAGTCAATCTATCTTTGAGCTCATCAAAAGCATCCTGACAAGAGTTATCCCAAACAAATCTCACCCCTTTTTGGGTCAAATTTATCAAAGGGCTTGCGATTTTAGAGAAACCCTTGACAAACCGACGGTAATAACCCGCCAAACCCAGAAAACAATGAATCTCGGTAGGTGTCGTGGGCTGACCCCACTCCCTCACCGCAATCACCTTGCTCGGATCCACCAATATACCCTGGGATGTCACAATATGACCCAGAAACTGTACCTCCTACAACCAAAAGCCACACTTCTCGAACTTAGCATATAATTGGTGATACCTCAACCTTTGTAGGACCAACCTCAAATGAATAGCATGATCAGATTCCGTTAGAGAATAGACTAGGATGTCATCGATGAATACAATAACAAATTGGTCCAGGAAGTCCCAAAATACCCTATTTATGAGATCCATAAATATGGAGGGGGCATTGGTTAGTCTAAAGGGCATAACCAAAAATTCATAGGACCCATACCTCGTCAGAAAAGCGGTCTTGGATACATCCTGCTCCCCTATCCTCAACTGATAATACCCCGTACTCAAATCGATTTTAGAAAAGTACGACGCTCCCCTAAGTTGATCAAACAAGTCATCGATACGAGGCAAAGGGTATTTGTTTCGGATGGTGACTTTATTCAACTCTCTTTAGTCAATACATAACCAGAGAGAATCGTCCCTTTTCTTTACAAACAACACCGGAGCACCCCATGGCGACGTACTACGCCTAATGAATCCCTGCTCTAGCAACTGGTGGATTTGATCTCTTAACTCCCTCATTTCCACTGGAGCCATGCGATATTCAGCTCTCGTAATCGGTCTCGTTCTCGACGCTAAATCGATCACAAACTCAATATCCCGACTAGGAGGCAAACCCGGTATTTCTCGGAAAACATCTTCAAAATCTCTAACAACTGGAATAGAATCCAAGGGAACAACTATATCCCAAGAAGCCTCCTCTACGATATAATACAAATAAGTGCTAGTACCTCCTTCTAAATGAGGCATAACCACCAAGAACATTTCTTATCCCGGAATGGCAAAGACTATACTCTTCCCGTAATAATTAACTATCGCATGACACTTCACTAGCCAATCCATACCCAATATCACATCATACCCGACCATGTCCAGGATGAGTAAATCGGCCTCAAAGCACAAATTACCAAGACAAATTCCTAT
This sequence comes from Sambucus nigra, assembly GCA_949130495.1. Lineage (NCBI taxonomy): Eukaryota > Viridiplantae > Streptophyta > Magnoliopsida > Dipsacales > Adoxaceae > Sambucus > Sambucus nigra. The sequence goes on from OX422212.1 coordinate 143,853,735, forward strand.
CTGTTTGCAAACAAAGAAAATGAGTGAACCATCACCCGTAGAGGACTCGACACTAGTGAAGGTACTCTCAGCAGATTTAATCAACTCTGTGGTCTGATCAAAACTCCTAGAAATAAATGAATGTGTCGCACCAATATCAAACAAAACGCGACCCATGTGTCCCTAAATAAGGAACTTACCCTCAATAGCCGGAGGCACCGGCGGAGCAGGAGGAAGCATAGCATCTTGAATATGATAAACTCTCTCATACTGTAGCTGACCTTGTTGTGGAGGGACAACCGAATTTGGTGCTTGTGGCGAAAACTGAACATGTGGTTGCTGAGGGACCCTAGGAAGCTGACCCCGAACCAACTGAGGACACTCTTTCTTGTAATGACCTGCCTCTCCGCATTAGAAGCACTGTCCCGTCATATTCTCCGGAACTCGGCCCCGGTTATTTCTAAACTGGTTAACACCTTGCCCGGATGGCCCCTACCCCCTTGACCACCCCGACCTATTTGTTGTTGTTGTGGGGCACCCTGACCTTTCCTATTGTTATTGCCACCCGAGTTAAACCCACCTAAACGCTGCCTTTTTTACACGTACGCCTGTTGGGGATCCCTTTCTTTCTGCTTGTTACCCGAAGATGGGTTCGAAGGAAATACTCCTCCTCTTGTCCCACTACCTCCAGGTTTTCCCGCTTGCCCCACTACGGTAGCTTTCTTACCACTTTGCATGTACAACCGATGTTCTTGGCAATGGAGCAATGCCACATTGATTACCTCACCAAAGGTTTGCAAGGCTGGATTACCCAGCAAATGTTACCGGATCCTCCAGTTCAAACCTCCCATAAACTTTGAAACCTTCCTCTCTTCCGGAGTCACCTCATCCGGTACAAAACTTGCTAAGTGGGTGAACTCCTCTTCATATTCCTCCATGGATCTCTCACCTTGCACCACATTCTGAAGCCTCCTTCTCATCTCCCTTTGAACTGCGGGAGGGAAATACTTTTGGTCAAACAAGACCCAAAAATCAGTGATAGTCATGATATCTCTCTATTCTGGTGTAGTCATCGACTCCCACCAATTCAATGCGGCCCAAACAAGCTTAAAAGTAGCAAGGACTTGTTTTTTCTCCTCACTACATTCCACCATTCGTAGATGGAGTTGCATATCCTTCTTCTATTGATTAGCTCTAATAACATCAGAGCCTCCATTAAATTCCGGGGGATGGCCCTTTAGAAAGGACTCTCTAACTCTTTCCCACGAAGAAGGTCCCGTAGGAGCTTGTGCATCCTGCGCTCTTTGTTGAGCTTGTGGCATTTCCTGAGCCATTGCGGTCATAGCAGCATTGACCGCTTGAGCCACAATGTTTTCTATATCAGCAGCATTAATAGTTCTTTGGGGTGGCGGTGGAGGACCAACATCCTCTTCTACAACACTATTACATCTCGCTGGGCGACCTCTCTTAGGCAGCATCTGAGATGAAGAAAAAATAGAGTTAGAATACTATTCAAAATGATCTCTCTTTTAGAAGATCACAAATATAAGTAACAGAGCAGTCCTAATATTAGGATCTATATCAAAGACGCTACGACAGAACGTGACAAGTCGGCATAGATCCGAAAGACTCTAGAACCTGATGCTCTGATACCATCTGTGACAACTCGTGATTCGAAATAAGGGGTGGCCAGCCCGATAATCCAACATAACGGAATCATGGATGGAATCATTCTCAGCATCAACATCAATATAAAGAGTATACGGGTAACCACCCAATAATTTAGAAAATTGGTTGCCAAAATTTTTGTTTTATGATAAGTTAAGAAAATAATTTAAACAACACATTCTAAAAGAAAGTGGAATTCCAAGAAAACTTATATTACAACCATAATGAATATACAATAAAAGGACGGAATATGTTGTCGATCAACAGTTACATACACCGTATTACAAGAAGTTTAATAAATTACATAATACCTTCATTAAACAGTTACAAAAGTTTGGGCCACACGCCCAAGTGAAAGACCCGATCATATCTAGAATACAAAAAATGAAGTCGTTTAACAACATAACCCGTAATTATCCGCAAATCATTACGGATCCGCCAAAAATAACTGAAGTAGAAAAATCAGAACGGGCGTCCTCGCCGAGGAGCACCTGAGCAGATACAAGTTTCATGCACAATAAGCCAAACAAACGGGCCAGGGCCCGATTTTATATGATTACCAGATGAATAAGAATCATGATATGTATGAACAGTTAATCATGAATGATCGGGATGAGCATCTAACAACCTAATCACAAAGCATAATAAGGCAATTTAGATGATTACAACTTTTATTAAATTATGCAAGGGAATGTAATTAGACATCATAAATTAAAGGTCTCCATCATTATTCACCATTTCATTTAACTTTTCATTCCTTATCAGGAATATAATTATCATCATATGCACTTACGGAAATTCACATATTTTAAGTTCCACTTGAATCAGAATGGTTATATTCTCATACATATAACGATTCAAAGACTGCCCCTCCGAGTTTCCCCACTGGGCGCTCCCCTAAATGACTATCATCTTCCAGGCCCCATCGAACAAGACAACCTGGGCACCTAACGCACGTCGGGAAGTGGCCATATGCCTGCGAGTGAGTCATAACCACACCCAAAATTACCTCACTCGCACAGAATAAAACATATAACAATCCCGCATATGGCCGAGGACTATAGTCTCCCAGCGTTCATTAGTCAGGGACATCACCTCATGCGCGAGCTTCCCTTATGATAGCATTTAGAGAGGTGTGTTTAAGTAAATTAACATTTACCATTTAAGTCTCATTTTCATTTCCGTTATCCATATGTATGTTTCATTTTATCCGAAACCATAATCATTGAATATTCTCATTAATATTCATCATATTTTAAGTCCCGAATTATTCTCCAAGTGATCACAATAATTCTACAAGTCCCAAGGTTTTATATACCTCATTAGATCCCCTAGAGTCTCCAAGTATGGGCCTACAACTCCTAGACGCCTAACAGTTAACTCAGGGAAAGAAAAAACCTAACCTCAATTTGTATACCTACGGAATAAGCCCCATTTAACCCAATCCTAATGTAGGGTAGTGACTTAACTCAACTAAAACTCTAGGACTCTAAGTTTACTTCATTCAAGAATGTTCCTAGGTCCTAAGCCTAAAGAAAAAGGATAAAAATTGAGTTGGAAATATAAACTCAAAACAGCAGGGTTCGAATCGATTCGCCCTAGGGCCGAATCGATTCGCCCCACAAAGCGAATCGATTCTCCCAAAAAGCAAATCGGTTCGAAAGATGAATCCAACTTTCTGCTTCAGCCGAATCGATTCGTCCTTAACCCAAATCGATTCGGGTTTGCAGACCTGTAGGCTTACCCCTAAGCGAATCGATTCGCCCCTGAAGAAGGGCCAAGTTTGGGTATGGAATCTTGGACTCCTAAATTTCCCCAACTCCAATCTACCCAAACCAAGATAATTTATTGCAACTAATTTATTATTAATTCATCCAACAACAATGATTTACACCAATACCCATCCAAATCAACCTCCAAGGATTCACGACCCATAAATCCATAAAAACCCTAAGTTTGTTAAACCATAACTAACACACAACTATCAATACTAATTATTCATCTTAAATCACATAGTAGAAAGTAGAAAACTTGCCTCAAGCTTGCAAATTCAGATTTGAGGAAGATGAATGCAAGATCAATCTCCAAATCTTCAATCTCTCTCTTTCTCGACAAGTTATCTTCTTCTCTCTTTCTCTCTAGGTCACTAAACGCACTTAAGAGAAATAAATGAAATGCAAGACTTAAAAATCTTGTTTCAAGTCTAAATTCCAACTTAAATGACTAATACCGCGATAAAATGACTCGTAACTACACATTTAAGCTAAAATCAGTCAAAAGTGCCCGAAACCTCAAAATATAATATGACACTTATTTTGACTATCTCGCACATTTCGGGAATAACTACGCCCTCCAAATTATCAGTTGGAAGTTTTATAACTCATTCAAGTTCCGGTTTCATTTTAAACCATAATGTCATTTTAAATCTTATGACACAATAAAACACAACGTGGTGATATTTACTTACACATAAGGTAAATATGCAACATTTTAGTAAATATTAACTTTTATCTTCATTAAATTAATACTTACTCCATATTCCAACATTATATAGATAATTACTTCACACAGTAAATAAATATAAAATAGGTTCTCAAAAGCGAGGGCTATTACACGTATCGATTTTGAAACGAGATAAACATAAATCAAATATCAAATATCCCCCATAATTCAAACTCTCACTCTCCTATAACTCATAATTCACTATCCCCCTTTTAATTTTTCTGAAATGGACAAGGAAAAGAATAAAACATAGTAAATCGGAGTAGGTCACAACAAGCATAGCGACTCAGCACAAGTATATATCAATTAAGCTCATACCAGGATAAACTCAAAAGGCTTCACAAACTATTTTTGATTTTTTCAAATATTTTTCAAGAGAAGAAAATTAATTTTATGAGAACAACACACACAATGAACTAACACTAAGATAACCAAATCGTGGAAATGGACTGAATGTGTGTGAAAAAATTCAATAGAAAAATCAACTCAAACAATCATAATATATGTGCACGATGAATATCAATACTCCTAACGAATGAACTCAAAATCGTCCTTAGATGTCAAAAATGTGAATTTAAATGAAACTGACTCAATCTAATCAACACATCAAAGTCTAAAATGATTTTCACACCAATAACATCTAAAACTATGTAATATTTTTTCAAGACTCTGCCAGGACATGAAAACCTGTTGATTTCCAACTAAAATCCCTCAAAAATAATAATTATTTTTATTTTTCTATTGAGGTTCAATCAAACTAACTATTTGGCCCCTTTTTGGCATATGGTTATTTTTATTGCCTTAATTTTTTCTTGGGCTCTTTTCAAACGGTGGATTTCACAATGAGTTTATTGTACTCTCGTAGCCCTTTCCCGTGTTCACTCATCATTTTTTCAATATAAAATAAGCTCTCACGGGAAATGATTCTTGCAGGCACTACTTTATTTGTCTAGTTTTATTGCATTTGATTCATTTTAAAGACAGAATTGAGATGAAAACACTTCGATCAACATGTGATAGACAAGTACAAAAATTAAATAAATTCATGCACATGTGCATTAAAGGAAATCACGAGTCAAACATATAGGCAGCAATTATAAACCTCATCTTAATGACTCCAAACATTATAAATAACATAATTGAAAGATGTTACAGCTCAAAACACTATCAAATAGTCACATTGATCATGGAAGTATGTGGTGACTTGGTCATCCTAAATGTCCATCCATAAATGGTGTAAAAATAAATACAAAAATCTTTTTGTATTTTAAAAAAAAAAACATCAAACATAAAATCTTTTTGACTTTTTTAATTTTTTCTCAAAGTAATAGAAAATATTTTTGTATTTTTCTAAAAAAATTCAAAAACAAAAATCTTTTTGGATTTTTTTCAAAAATATATCAAAATGGAAAAAGATAAATGCAATGGTAGTACAAACTAACAATAGGCATAAAATATCATCATAAAAATTATCATATGCTAGCAAACAAGTATAAACCTCAATCATTAGGTCCGGAGGAGTTTTTCAAAGGTGGTGACATCCTATGAAAAACATCCATCAAATCCTCTGAAGTCTTGACTAAATACTCAACTTGCTGTCGAAAGTGCTCAAAATCTCTCATGTGATGTGCATGTGAAGTAACATGTATGGGAGTGCTTATGGGAACACGTGTAGTAGAATAACGAGGTAAATACCTATGAGACACATTACCCAAATTAAAGCAAAATTTCCTAAGGTGTCCTCTCTTCTTGCAATGGGAGCAAACATAAATTGACCTTGGAACACCTCTCTCAAAATGTATAGGACGTGCTCTCCTATGGTGAAACGAATGCCTAGGTGGGTTAGGTTGAGATCCATATGGATCTATAACAAACTCGAGTGCAACATGGTAAGTAGATGCACCATCATAACCTATTCCTAGTCTCTCAACATTACCCAAATCGGGACTTAGGATCATCTTTTCAACCTTGTTAGATGTATCCTCTATAGTAACCTTGACCCCCCAGATATGTTTGAGATCTCTCTCGAGTTGAGATACACGACACTCAAGTTTCTCACGAGTCTTTAAGGAGGACTTAAGATCTCCCGTAAGACTAGACATAGTTTTGATCAATTCAATCTTTTTATGGCCTAAGATGATCAACTGCTCACACAAAGAAAATCTCACCTTCTCGAGTTGACTCGTCGATGCCTCACACCCACTCAAAACTTCTATTTATGTGACAACCCAAATATAATTATGATAAATTATGTTTAAATCATGATTAGCTTATGTGATATGAATAATATGTTATTAGTATATATATAATGTAAGTAATTATGTTTAGTTTAATCCTACCTTCATAAAACATGAAATATCGAATTAGTTACAAACGTGAAATTTTAAAGTTTTCGGTAGGAATGTTCCTGTTAGAGGCTTGTTTTGACCTTAATGACATAACAATGAACTTGAGGTGTAACTAGATATTTGTAGATATATGAGTTAGGTTTATAACAAAACAAACGGTTCATCGAACGGACACCCGAGTGGGAAGATATTGTCTTATTACGAACAAGAGGTAAAGTAGTCATTTAGCCTTAAATGATATTTTGTTTTATGTAATGCCACATGTTATATTTTGATTGGACCAAGAGGGGGTGGACTTATGCCGACTTAAAACCCTTGAATTAATCTCTTCCTTCTGCATATTTCAGTCATGGAAGAGTTTTAACCTAAGGAAAGAGAGTTTTGAAGTTTAGGAAGAAAGTGAGAGGAGAAATTGAAGAAAAAATTCATAGAAAAATTACGTAAAAGCCCCTAAGGTATTTCCATCCATAAATCTTGTTTATTTTTTGTATTACTTATTTAAATGATTGAAATAATCCTTTTTTTACTTAAATTCCATGTCTTGATATGTACTTATGGATAGATGCAAGTTTAAGTAAACTTGAATGTGTAAACCCTTGAGATTGTTTTGTTTAGGAGCCTTGTTTATTCAAACTTCCATATGTTTCTCTATACTTACTGCAATTGATTGATTATAATTGGAGATTAACCTGGACTCATATATGTATGACATATCCGAAAATCATGGGAAAATACCAAGAAATGAGCCTTTGGTGATAGTTTGAAGTTCGGGTATGAAATCTGCCCTAAGGGTGAAAGTATGCCCGCCATGTGTTCGATGTTTTGCTTGACATAGCAAATGAACTCTGAAAATTATAAAATTTTAATCTTGTATTGTTCAATATGTTTACTGATGTTGGTTTAAATATCATATAAATTTATGATGTAGAAAAATTATGGAAATTCCTCCAGAATATTCAGGATTAGATTTGCCTATAGGGTAGATTTGCTATGTGGTAAACAAATGGGCATATCTTGCTCTAGGAGACTTGAAATGATGTACCGTCTTTTGTATTGGAATACTAATATGACAAGAATTGAATTACCAATAATAATTGAATTTATATTTGGTCTATGATTTGGGTATATTAAATATATTAACATGGATTTGGATGGAACTTGACTTGTGATAAATGATTTGAATGGAATCATGTGATGCTTATGGATTGAATTATGTTTAAATCATTCTTTGGATTATTGACATTCTTATGATGATACTAATATTTTAAGAATGATAGGAAGGGAAGAAGAGATGATTGAACAAATACCGGATAAAGGCAAGGGAAAAGGCAGTTAAACTGTCGTGGTGAGAGTACTTATGATTTGTTTCATATATAAATATGAATATAGCTCTAAGAGCAAGATTTGTTTGAATACTTCGGTATTCAGGATTTGTTTGGATATTAAAATATTCAGGATTTTCTTGGGTCTCATGATCCAGGATTGGTTTGAATACTTCGGTATTCAGGATTTATTTAAATATTAAAATATCCAGGATTTGCTTGGGTCTTATGATCCAGGATTTGTTATCGCCAATGGGCAGAATTATTTGATCCTATGATCCAGGATTTGTTATTGCCATTGGGAAGAATTATTTGGATCTTATGATCCATGATTTGTTATTGCCAATGGGCAGAATTATTTGGATCTTATGATCCATGATTTGTTATTACCAATGGGAAGGATTGTTCGGATTTTATATCCACATATTCGATATAGAATTGTTATTCTGTTGCAGGGAAGGAGTACCTCACTAAGCTTAATTCTTACGGTTTATATTTTAACAATTTCAGGTTCATACGCTGCCAGCTAGGATACCATATGATCGGTAACTTTGAGAGTTGCACCGTTGGAGAGAGCTGGGGTTTAAAAATGGGGATTTAATCGTTGTCACACTGAAGATTTTAATATACCCACACATTGTATATATTGATTTTGTATGGATTGAGTTGATCATAGTTAATCACAGTATTGTATGTCCGCTTAATTATGACTCTGATATTGAATTTTATGGTATAAGAATAATATTATGTTCATTATGCACATTGTGCAGAAAAATATTGATAAATGAAGTATATTTTCCAATGGGCTCGAGATTACGATCCAATTATTTTAATAACAAATGATTAGTATGGATATTGGGTTTCGGGTGTGACAATTAGTGGTATCAGAGCGTGGTTATTATTTCTGGACGTGTGTGACGGTTAAGTGGCAGTATTGAATTGATTTGATATTTATGAATTGTTTATGTACTAACCAATAGTTTAGTATTATAAACTGTTATTATTGGTTGTTAGAACTTTGTTGTATTTCAGATAATTCCAAATGGAACCTGAGAATGGACAACCTAGAGAAGAGGGAGCAACTTCTCGTACAGACAATACTAAAGTAGAGCAAAGTGTTGCTGGAGGGTCTAGAGAGCAAGAGCGTCCTACAGAGATGAAAATAATGGCACATGTAATATTGAGGATGGCAGAACAACAGGAAAAAATATGGCATTAATGGCAGAGCAACAGGCTAGATATCTAGAATCAAAGATCGTGGCCAGGATTGAGAAAGAGGCAAGGAAAGAAATGAAAGATTCTATGCATGAGAAGTTTTTGAAGTTGAATCCTCCAGAATATTCAGGATTAGTTGAACCTACAGAAGCTGAGGTGTGGGTCAGAGATCTAGAAACTATCTTTGCAGCTATGAAGGTTCCTGATAACCAGAAAGTGAATCTAGTTGTGTTTAAGCTCAAAGGAGAGGCGAAATATTGGTGGGAAGCCAACAACCATTTAGTGCCCAGGATGGAAGGTACTGATGTTATTACTCAGGATGAATTTATTAAAGCTTTGTATGTTAAGTATTTCCCTAAGGTTTATAGGAGGGAGAAGTTAAGGGAGTTTATAAATTTAACCCAAGGGAAAATGTCTGTGAGGGAGTATGATGCTAAATTTACTGCTTTGTCTAGATTTTCTACTAAGTATGAGCAGGATGAAGAAGATAAATGTAGTAAGTTTCAAGATGGACTGATTTGGCCTATTCAAAATAGAGTGGCCACTTATGAGTTAGAAGATTATGCTTCTCTCGTAAACAAAGCCATGATAGCAGAAAGGCAAATGAACCAAGGGGTGGCGAGTAGAGAGAGTTTTAAGAAGAGTAAATTCGACGCACATCACTCCAAGGGAGGTGAGGGTGGAAGTGTTAAGATGGAACCTCATAAATTTCAGAGAGGTGGTGGAGATAGTGGTAGAGGTCAGGGGAGATTGGGCAGAGATACTAGGGGTGGAGGATCTTTTGGTTCAGCCAGAAAGTCAGGGAGAGGTGAGGCCCCAATAGGAGGTGTTACATGTTTCTTTTATAAAGAGGAAGGGCATTATAAATTTGAGTGTCCTAAGCTTAAGGGAGTGGAATGCTACCATTGTCATCAAGTGGGGCATGTTAAGAAGAATTGTTCGTAGTTGGAAGAGACTCCAACAGCACCTAGTGAAGCAGCAAGAAGAGTGTTACCTCTAGGCAGTGGAGCGAAAAGTGTGGGTAGAGGACAAGTTAGTGGTTCCAGGCCAGGTGGACGAGTCTTTACGATGAAAGAACCTCAAATTACTCCAGATGTGGTGATAGGTACACTTTCTGTTACTGATAGAAGTGCTTATATTTTGATTGATCTTGGTTACACACATTCTTTTGTGTCCTATGCTTTTGTTGTATACCTGAATAGACCATGTACTTGTTTAGATGCGGGGTTTGGTATTTATATGCCTATGAGGATATGGTTGTAGCTGAATATGCTTTTCGTGATTGTGTTTTGACTGTGGGGTCTAGAGATACAGTTATAGATTTGCTTCCATTGGATATTTTTGATTTTGATATAATTCTGGGAATGGATTTGTTATCTAAATATCATGCATCTATGGATTGTTTCTGTAAGGAAGTTATTTTTAATATGCCTGGTGAGCCTGAATTTAAATTTATGGGGGAAAGGAAAATTGTTCCCAGTTGCATCATTTCTGCTATTCAGACGAGGAAATTATTGAGTAAGGGTTGTGAGGGTTTTATTACATATATTCTTGACACTAGGAAGGGGTCTTTACAATTATTCGATGTTCCTATTGTACGGGATTTTCCTGAAGTGTTTTCTAGTGAGTTTCCAGGGTTACCTCCAGAAAGAGAAGTTGAATTTAGTATTGAATTAGCACCAGGGACAACACCTATTTCTATGGCACCGTATATAATGGCACCTGCTAAGTTGAAAGAACTCAAGATTCAGTTACAGGATTTACTTGATAGGGGGTTCATACAGCCTAGTGTATCTCCATGGGGTGCACCAGTTTTATTTGTGAAGAAAAAAGATGGTACCATGCGTTTGTGTATTGAATATAGGCAACTGAATAAATCTAAAATTAAGAACAAATATCCTTTACCTCGTATAGATGATTTGTTTGATCAGTTACAGGGTGCTAAAATGTTTTCAAAGATAGACTTACGATCAGGTTATCATCAGTTGAGGGTGAAGGGGAATGATATTTCTAAAACTGCTTTTCGTACTCGGTATGGTCATTTTAAATTTCTAGTGATGCCTTTTGGGGTGACTAATGCTCCAGCTGTATTTATGGATCTTATGAACGGGGTACTTCATCCTTTTGTTGATTCATTTGTGATAGTTTTTATTGATGACATTCTGATTTATTCACGTGATATGGCTGAACATGAAAAGCATCTTCGAACTATTTTGAATGTGTTGAAAGATAAGAAATTGTATGCTAAGTTTAGCAAATGTGAATTTTGGCTATCAAAAGTTGTATTTTTAGGCCATGTTATTCTGGAGATGGTATATGTGTTGATCCCAAGAAGGTGGAAGCTATTGTAAATTGGGAGAGGCCCAATAATGTGACTGGGGTGAGGAGTTTTCTGGGTTTAGCTGGGTATTATAAAAGGTTTATTAAGGGATTTTCTTCAATAGCCTTGCCGATGACTAAATTAACCCGGAAAGATGTTAAGTTTGAATGGAATTCTGATTGCGAAAATAGTTTTGATGAATTAAAAAAGAGGTTGGTAACTGCACCTGTTCTTACTATTTCACATGGTGGAGATGGTTTTGTTATTTATACTGATGCTTCACACCAGGGGTTGGGTTGTGTTTTTATGCAGCATGGTAGAGTTATTGCTTATGCTTCTAGGCAGTTGTGTACACATGAATGTAATTATCCTACATATGATTTGGAACTTACTGCTATTGTGTTTGCTTTGAAATTATGGCGTCATTATCTATATGGTGAGGTGTGTGAAATTTTTACTGACCATCAAAGCCTTAAGTATTTATTTACTCAGTAGGAGTTGAATTTGAGGCAGAGGCGGTGGATGGAGTTAATTAAAGATTATGATTGTACAATTCACTACCATCCGGGGAAGGCGAATGTAGTTGTAGATGCTTTGAGTAGAAAAGCTTCGGGCAGGTTATCTTGTATTCAGTGTGCTAGAGTTTCTCATATTATGGAGTTGAGATTGATGGGAGTAGAATTGAAGCTAGCCGATGGGGACAGGTTCTTTGCTCATGTAAGTGTGAGGCCTTTGTTAACTACCTGTATTCGTGATTTGCAAAGTCAAGATCCTTTTCTTGAGAAAAAATGACAAGATGTCCGAGATGGTAAGTCTGAAGATTTTTGAATTGTGAATGATGGCACTTTATTGTATAAGCAGCGATTATGTGTGCCTAATGTGTGTGGATTGAAAGAGGAAATTTTAGATGAGGCTCATAATTTCATTTCTACTATGCATCCTAGTAGTACTAAAATGTATAGGGATTTAAAGGATCATTATTGGTGGAATAATATGAAAAAGGAAATAGTTGATTTTGTTGCTAGGTGCCTTATATGTCAGCAAGTGAAAGTGGAGCATCAGAAGCCTACTGGTCTACTTCATCCATTGCCAATACCGGAATGGAAATGGGATCATGTAACGATGGATTTTGTGGTTGGGCTTCCTCGATCTCAGAAGGGGTCAGATTCGATTTGGGTAGTGGTGGATAGATTGACGAAGTCCGCTCACTTTATAGCAGTCAAGACTACATATACAGTTGATAGGTATGCTAGATTGTATGTTAATGAAATTATTCAATTGCATGGAGCACCTATTTCTATTGTTTCAGATAGGGGCCCTACTTTTATATACAGATTTTGGGATAGTTTGCAGTATGCTATGGGTACCAACTTAAAGTTTAGTACGAATTTTCATCCCCAGACAGATGGGCAGTCTGAAAGGACAATGCAGATTTTGGAAGATATGCTTAGAGCTTGTGTGCTTGATTTCAAAGGTAATTGGGATGAATATTTGCCTTTGATAGAATTTGCATATAACAATAGTTTTTAGTCTACTATTGGTATGGCTCCATATGAAGCATTGTACGGTAGACGATGTCGTACATCGATATGTTGGGGTGAAGTTGGTGAAAGGAAGATAGAGGGTCCAGCATTAATTGAAGTCACCACTGAAAAACTGAAGATTATTCAAGATAGAATGAGAACAGCTCAAAGCAGACAGAAAAGTTATGCGGATAAACGATGAAAAGATTTGGAATTCCAGAAAGGGGATTATGTGTTTCTTCGGATATCGCCGTGGAAAGGAGTTATGAGGTTTGGAAAGAAAGGTAAATTAAGTCCACGCTACATTGGACCTTATGAAATCCTTGAAAAAGTCGGGATGGTTGCCTACAAGTTAGCATTACCACCAGAGTTAGCTCGGTTACATGATGTTTTCCATGTTTCTATGTTAAGAAAGTATGTAGCGGATCCTTCACATGTGTTGGTGGAACAACCTATTGAGTTAAAGGAAGACTTGGGTTATGTGGAAGAACCACTTGCTATCGTGGATAGGAAGGAACAAATATTGAGATCAAAAGTGATCCCACTTGTGAAAGTTGTGTGGAGAAGGAATTCCATGGAAGAGGCTACATGGGAGAGCGATGATACCGTGAAGATTAATTATCCATATTTGTTTGATTCGGACAACCAAGGTATGTCAATTTCGGGGACGAAATTTCTTAACAGTGGGAGAATTGTGACAACCCGAATATAATTGTGATAAAATATGTTTAAATCATGATTATCTTATGTGATATGAATAATATGTTATTAGTATATATATATATATATATATATATATATATATATATATATATATATATATATATATATATATATATATATATATATATATATATATATATATAATGTAAGTAATTATGTTTAGTTTAATCCTACCTTCATAAAACATGAAATATCGAATTAGTTACAAATGTGAAATTTTAAAGTTTTCGGTAGGAATGTTCCTGTTGGAGGCTAGTTTTGACCTTAATGACATAACAATGAACTTGAGGTGTAAACTAGATATTTGTATATATATGAGTTAGGTTTATAACAAAATAAACGTTTCATCGAATGGACATCCGAGTGGGAAGATATTGTCTTTTTACGAACAGGGGGTAAAGTAATCATTTAGCCTTAAATGATATTTTGTTTTATATAATGCCACTTGTTATATTTTGATTGGACCAAGAGGGGGTGGCCTTATGCCGACTTAAAACCCTTGAATTAAGCTCTTCCTTCTGCATATTTCAGCCATGGAAGAGTTTTAACCTAAGGAAAGAGAGTTTTGAAGTTTAGGAAGAAAGTGTGAGGAGAAAATGAAGAAAAAATTTATAGAAAAATTACGTAAAAGCCCCTAACGTATTTCCATCCATAAATCTTGTTTATTTTTTGTATTACTTATTTAAATGATTGAAATAATCATTTGTTTACTTAAATTCCATGTCTTGATATGTACTTATGGATAGATGCAAGTTTAAGTAAACTTGAATGTGTAAACCCTTGAGATTGATTTGTTTAGGAGCCTTGTTTATTCAAACTTCCATATGTTTCTCTATACTTACTGGAATTGATTGATTCCAATTGGAAATTAACCTGGACTCATATATGTATGTTATATCCTAAAATCATGGGAAAATACCAAGAAATGAGTCTTTGGTGAGAGTTTGAAGTTCGGGTATGAAATCTTCCCTAAGGGTGAAAGTATGCCCGCCATGTGTTCGATGTTTTGCTTGACATAGAAAATGAACTCTAAAAATTATGAAATTTTAATATTTTATTGTTCAATATGTTTACTGATGTTGGTTTAAATATCATATAAATTTATAATGTAGAAAAATTATGGAAATTCCTGGAAGTTGAATGAACGATAAAAGAGCCTATAGGGTAGATTTGCTATGTGGTAAAGAAATGGGCATATCTTGCTCTAGGAGACTTGAAATGATGTACCGTCTTTTGTATTGAAATACTAATATAACAAGAACTGAATTACCAAGAATAAATTGATTTATATTTGGTCTATGATTTGGATATATTAAATATATTAACATGGATTTGAATGGAACTTCACTTGTGATAAATGATTTGAATGGAATCATGTGATGCTTATGGATTGAATTATGTTTAAATCATTATTTGGATTATTGATATTCTTATGATGATACTAATATTGTAAAAATGATAGGAAGGTAAGAAGAGCTGATTGAACAAATACCGAATAAACGCAAGGGAAAAGCCAGTTAAACTGTCGAGGTGAGTGTACTTATGATTTTTTTCATATATAAATATGAATATAGCTCTAAGAGCAGGATTTGTTTGAATATTTTGGTATTCAGGATTTGTTTGGATATTAAAATATCCAGGATTTGTTTGGTTCTCATGATCCAGATTTGGTTTGAATACTTCGGTATTCGGGATTTATTTGGATATTAAAATATCCGGGATTTGTTTGGGTCTTATGATCCAGGATTTTTTATCGCCAATGGGCAGAATTATTTGATCCTATGATCCAGGATTTGTTATTGCCAATGGGCAAAATTATTTGGATCTTTTGATCCATGATTTGTTATTGCCAATGGGCAGAATTATTTAGATCTTATGATCCATGATTTGTTGTTGCCAATGGGAAGGATTGTTCGGATTCTATATCCACATATTCGATATAGAATTGTTATTCTGTTGCAGGGAAGGAGTACCTCACTAAGCTTAATACTTACGGTTTATATTTTAACAATTTCAGGTTCATACGCTGCTAGCTAGGATACCATATGACCAGTAACTTTGAGAGTTGCACCGTTGGAGAGAGCTGGGGTTTAAAATTGGGATTTTATCGTTGTCACGCTGAAGATTTTAATATACTCACACATTGTATATATTGATTTAGTAGGTATTGAGTTGATCATAGTTAATCACAGTATTGTATGTCCGCTTAATTATGACTCTGATATTGAATTTTATGGTATAAGAATAATATTATGTTCATTATGCACATTGTGCAGAAAAATATTGATAAATGAAGTATATTTTCCAATGGGCTCGAGATTATGATTCAATTATTTTAATAACAAATGATTAGTATGGATATTGGGTTTCGGGTGTGACAATTTATATCTCCAAATCAAACACCTTAAGACCTAAATCTTATTCAACTTCTTCATCTTTAAAGTCTCGGCGTACAAATCTCTAAAATCCTGTTGGAGATCTCCTTCACCCTCACTTGTGGTCTCACTCTCAAGCTCACTATTCCCCGAATGGCTCGAAACATTATCGAGACTATCATGTTTACAAGTGTCCTCATCGTCGTGGAACAAAGTGAATGTGCTCACATGACTAGACATGAAAGCAATGCACATTCCATGTGATGATTCATCCTTCGAATCAATCAACTCGATGTCACTATCACTAAGAGTGGTCGTGTTAATAATTTTCTCGCGCTTTCTCTTTAGCAGGGTGGTACACTCAAAATCTTTATACCCTTTTCCCTCGTAGTCATAACATCTCACCTCTTCCTCTTTTTCACCTCTATCCTTGGCCTCATTTTTCTTTTTTTTTTTCTCAAAACTCTTTTTATTGGAAGAATTTTCTTTGAAAAATTTGTGAAACTTTATAAAAAATTTAGCAAACAAGCCCAAGTCATCTAAATCAGCCTCATCCTCATAATAAGACTCACAATTTCTCCCTTTTTTTCTTTTTTGTAACTTGAATCTTTAAAGTTATCCCTCTATCCTTAGACTAACAGTTTTAGGAAACAAGTCGATCTCATCAGTTTGAAAGTCTCCTACGAGTTCTTCTAACCTAAGTGTGTCTAATATCCCCAATGATTTCAAAACAGTGACCTTAGGAATCAAACGGGATATGAGTGACCTAAAAATCCTTTTAATAACTCTCGATTCATCAATTCTCTCACCCAAATTAAAACTCGTGTTGTCTATGTCCGATAACCTAGCATAAAAGTCGTCAAAACATTCGGACTCTAATATAGTGGTAGTCTCAAACTAGGTGGTCAAATTTTGTAATTTCAACGCCTTAACTGTGTTGGTACCCTAGTGTCAATTGGAGGATATCCCATGCCTCTTTAGACATGGTGCAGGTCATAAAATGGTGGAACTCGTCAGGGGTAACGGCTGGAGAAATAACACTAAGGCCTCAGAAGTTAGAGGTACTCTATTTATAATCATCTTCAGTCAAATCAGACACATGTTTAGGATTAGTGACATTTTCAACGGTGACAGTGGGAGGAGTCCACCTTCTTTCACATATGAGCTAAAATCTTTCATCGATAGCTTTTAATTGGGATCTCATGCGGGCTTTCCAATAGACATAATTTGTTCCATCAAAGACGGACATTCAATTATATAAGTTATCCATTTAAAAAATTGGGATTTTTCAAAACGATTGATTTTCGTGAAAAACGAGTCAATCGACAATTTGGAGAAACCTTCTCTCATACAATTTTGTAAGCACGTGCAAGCTCTGATACTAATTTGTAAGTGTAGGGAAGCTTTGATACCAATTTGTAAACGTGGGATGTGATACCAATTTGAGATTTTGAAATATTTGAATTGATTAACTAATTTAACTAGATGTCAATCTCGAACAAACTAAATTCCAATTTTAATTAAGTTTAACCATGCATCTAAGTGATTAAAAATAATAAATTTATCTATCATGTAATCCAACAATCACAAAAGTAAATTTTAGGAAAAATCAAATTCACAGGGTAAAACTTTTATTTCATTAATGTTTGCAAATCGCAACTTACAACACAATAGAGAAATATGCATTGAATTCCTATAAGAACCCACAAAGACCACATCCTTGAACCAACAATGACTCCCTCGAGAATCATAAGAACCACAATTCCTCCTTCAGCAATGAATACCCTTGATTATCCCCAAATCTAGCTGTAGAGACAACACTCCATAAGAATAACTTTCGTGAAAAAAGTGTTTGGGCTCCAAAGATGATCCACAAAAGTAATTGGGATGTATTTGTGTGAATCAAAAAGGTTCTTAGCCCTAAAAAGTGAAAATTTAACCGAAGTACTTCTGCACTTTGCATAAAGGAAAAGTCTTAATCAAAAAGCTTCACAAAATAGGTATTTATAGGCTAACAAAAAAATTTGAGACGGCGCATCTCATTCGAACGACTTCCTCGCGTCATTTGAACAACATTAAGATGCCGTTTGAACGACCTAAGAAACGACCTACAAAAAATGAAAACAGTGTGCTATCGTTTGATAAAAAATCAACCAGGGCTTCGGACGGCGAATCTAACGACATTAGCATGTTATTTGAATCATATTGACATGACGTTTGAACGATAGGAGGAAAAAATTATATTTTTAAAAGTCCGCCTACAGGTATTTCAGAAAACTTTTTAAGTTCGAAAAATGCCTGGGTTTGAAATAAAACATTTTATAAAAGTATCCCAATACTTAGTAAAAAATTTAAGTAAAAAAAAATTATATACCAATGTATATCTCATGTCGCATAGATGTTGAAGATGCGTGATATTCGGATCCGTCTTCTTGAGCATTCGAATGTGAATTCATTTTACGGTTGTAACGGTATATGACATACTCAATGTAAACAAGGGGCTATGGAAAATATGTCCTTACATAGTGGATGTAGGCTCATAGTTTTTTAGCTGAAACACGATAAATCTTGTGCATTTATTTTTAGTTACTTATTTATTGTATTTATTGAGAATACTTACACTTTTTATTTTTGTCCATTTTATTTATTTTTAAAAATTACAAATATTTTTTTTAATAAATTACTTATTATTTTTGTAATTAATTATTTTTCTAGATTAAATTATTTTTTTAAGAAGTCAAAAAGTTTGTAAAAGCCTAAATCACATTCCTATTGGGAATTTTTTTGGGCAACAATGTCGTTGATTAGATTAGATTTTGAATTCAATGAATAGAAATATTCTAGTAGAAAAGCAATTAAAAACAAACTCTAAATAAACTTGCCTCTTGGATTGATTATTGAATCAGTCCTCAAAAT
Source organism: Sambucus nigra (assembly GCA_949130495.1). Classification (NCBI taxonomy): domain Eukaryota; kingdom Viridiplantae; phylum Streptophyta; class Magnoliopsida; order Dipsacales; family Adoxaceae; genus Sambucus; species Sambucus nigra. The sequence continues at coordinate 143,872,626 of OX422212.1, forward strand.
TCCCAAATTCTCTTCTCCTTTTGGTACCTCTTCCCTCCTTAGCCTTCTAGGATTCTCCAATTGATAAATGAGCCTTCTAGAATTCCCTAAATTATCCTTCTAGAATTCTCCAAATTACACTAGCTTCCCATGAAATTGGCCTTAGTCTTAACCTAAGCTCCATCCTAATGAGCCCAAATAACCTTATAAATTATCTACAACTATTCCCAAGTTACGTATCAATCCAATGAGCTTAAACCCTAATATATTAAGTCAAATCAGGCATTCTAAACATTCCAAAAGTCACTACGTAAATATACCAAATTTTATTAAATTTATTTACTTCATTTACTTAAGTTATAAACCAGTATAAGTCAAATGAATTAAAATCTAATTATTAATTAATTTTGATCGACTTGATATTATAAGAAATTACTTCACAATCATTGGAACCTGATACCATAGCCTAAATAAGGAAACCCTCGACACCTAGTCCTGATTATTCCATAGTCACCCATAATACTAAGTCACTTCTAATAATTTATACAATGAATAGCCGTATATTAAGTATGATTTCAAATATGAATAATATAAAATATATAAATATAAATAGTGACATCACATGTCACAACAATCACATATAATTAATTTCTACAATTAAATAATGTACTTAAAATAGGGGTACAATAGAAATGCACCCCTAATCACATACATTACACTGCTCATCTTCATATAACTCATTTAACAGCAATCCATACACCATAGTTGCATACACCTTGTTATTTATTGTTTGTTTGTATCATTTATATTTTTATGTTATCACTATCATTGCATTATTTGTTATATATAATTTTAGAGTGATGCTATGGGTACCAAACAACTTCCCAAAATCTCCCTCAAATAAATTAATGAGTTGTTCCCTGGCGGGACCCATACCACAAGGTATAACACTTAAAGCTATTTGGGGGACGATTTGGGGGAGTTGGTTGGGACACGTAGCATTTCCCATAATTTTAATGTGCATTTCCCATAATTTTAATGTGATGTGTCTTTGGCACTTCCAACACTGCACCACTGTCAACGATGTCTGAAATCTAGACATTCCACAAAACTTAGATGTCCAATCAGCATGTTCTTAAGGATTAGATGTTGTTCCTGAACCTTAATGGCTCAACGTGATACCTACGAGCCATAAGGCCCACTGTTAAATTCGATTACACAAGAACTGGGAGCTGATGAGGGAAAATATGAGCCAATTATAGATTTCGGAAAATATTTATCCCCCTATAATCCAAAACACGACAGACAAAGTTGATGTAGAGTCTTCATCCTTTAATAGTGACACTTATTATCTCCTTGGTAAAACCTCGGCAATCCTCTAAACGAAAAAAAGACTGATACACCGTTGAACCATTTTAGTATAGAGCTTTCGTAAGTCTAACATGAGGTAGTACATTTAACTGTTGGGTCCTAACCTTTAGGGTTTTTAAAACTGCAAGCGGGAGGGATATAGTAGGAATTCCTTCAACCTTCGATAACCAAGGCCGATCCCAATATATGAGAAAGACTGACAAAATTTGAGCGAATTATGATAACCCTTAAGAAAAATCCATTTAAACACTAAATGATAAGTTAGTAGAGCTCATGAAAGTCAAAGGTACCCTCTAAAGGGGGTATGTAGAGGGATTACCCTTTTGGCGACCGTGCTTAATTTTCCAACACTTGCCAAGTTTAGTCCCTTGATTATAATCCAAAAATACGATGTTAGTATTGATCATATGCATCATGTATAATAGAAGTATAAATATTATGACGATATATATTTAGGATTAGACCAAACGAGATGCCAAAAAATTTCAAGAACTCTCACCAGATCCACACGTGGTACAAGAGTCTCCCAAACGAGCGCTCATCTTTTGAGTGTGTGGGAAAGGGAGGATGAATCCACTCGAGACTATATAACTTTCTTCAATGTAGTGGGATTGGAAATCATTAAATATTATGAGAAGATAAACATAACGACTATCATATGTAATCTCTAATCGGGCAAGCTTTTATTAAGCCCTCGCTAAAAATTCCCCATCTACTATGATGGGGCTCCTAATCAAGGCCGGTAGAATAATATATGTCGATGAGGTAATTGATACAAATAAAAGGTGGATATCAAAGGATAACTTTGAGGAGAGATCCTCAAAGGATAAGAAAGATTAAAAAAAATGTGAAGGAGTCATAAGTGCACTAATTTGATATCTACGCCCCACTCACAGTGGTGATCAACCACATTTAAAGAGAAGTCTGATCAAATAAAATCTCAAATGGGGCCCAAAATTGAAATCACCTGTATCCTGACTAATAAGAAAAATAAATTTGAGCTTAACAACGACCACACCCATAATATAATTTACTTGCACCGAAGGATGAGATTTGAGATTGTTGGAAATAATATATGCAGAATAAATGAAAAATCTTAAATTCGAAATAGATAAAATTAGAAGGACTTATCGATCGAGGTTTGTCTTGGACACAAAGTCCTCAAGGTGAAATTGCTCGCTGATATTTGTAGATGTCAGCGTCGTGAACATACACCTCCCAGGATTCAACGATCTGATTTGCACACCAGCCGTGTGGTAAATCTTTGAACTCTCAGGATACTCCAGCACTCCCAAAAAATTAAAGAAAAATAGAAAGTAACAAAATTATTTTTGCAGAAAAACGTGCGAGAGATTAATTTGTTCTGTGTTATTTTCTCAAAGTTGTAGCGTTTATTTTATGCAGAATTTTGGTAAAAAATGCGGGTAGTGGTTTTAGCCAACTAACCCACTAATATCTCCACTAACGGGCAGTTTACATTGAATAGGAGACTAACTCAAAAATTAAAAACGAATTAATAAAAGTTAAAAATTCTGGGCAATCAAGAGAAGCGCAAAGCCCTAAATGCCCAAGGCCCAATCTTTGACCCTTAATAATTAGTGTGCTCCCTAGGGCTTGAACCCAAGACCTCATGCACACCCCCCCCCCCCCCCCCCCCCGCTAACTTACCACTTGGCCACTCTCACTAACTTATTTACTTTATTCAAAATAAATATATATAGTAATAATACCCAACAACCCCCCACATGAATGAAATAAATAAATAAGTAAAATAAAACGACGCTCTGGAGTATCATAAGGAGTGATGTATAAGGCAAATGTGTCATTCGACTTGAACCTTTGCTTTGTGTTGATCTATTGAGTTTACCGGTTGATAGTGAACTAATGTCCTGAACTATTTCACCGTTGTTGTAAACTTAAGTCAATAGAACACACACGTGACTCCCAAAAATCTTCATCGAGTTCCCACAGTTGTGCTCGTTTCGGCCTTGAGCATGCCCAGGTTTCTTGAGTGCTCTAGAGAATCAGCCTTAATACTCATAGGAAGCGGCCCCACTACCACACTCATATAGGTGCTTCTATCAAGAGTGTACTGTATCTCACACCCCACTGAATAACAACTATAGAAAGCATTAAGAGATTAAATCTCATCCTCCATCGATACAGAGGTACTTACATCATAGGAATGGGTTTTAAGTAAAACTTAAATTTGTACCCCCACAAATCACTCGTATAACTTTGTTATCCCATTGAACCCAGATCTTGGGATCTTCAGTCATATGGGTTGGGTTTCCATTATAGGTGATTTAGAAATTAATAGGCTTTAGGCCTATTCCCCTCGATGTTTGATAAACTAGCTCTCTAGCTAGCCCTTTAGTCAATGGATCCGCCAGGTTTTCCTTTGACTTGACATAGTCGATTGCTATAACTCCATCTTTCAATAATTGTCTCACTGTGTTGTGTCTCCTCATGATATGTCTAAACTTTCCATTGTAGGAGTTATTATGTGCTCTTGCGATCGCTGCTTGACTATCATAGTGAATGGACAAGGTTGGAGCTGGTATAGGCCACAAATGAATATCCAATATGAAGTTCCTTAACCACTCAGCCACTTCGCTTGCTTTATCCAACGCTACGAACTCTGAATCCATAGTGGATCTAGCTATACATGTTTGTTTGGTAGATTTCCAAGATATAGCGCCTCCTGCCAAGGCAAAAATATAGCCACTCGTAGACTTACATTCATCATTATCAGAAATCCAATTAGCATCACAAAAGCCTTCAATTACAGTAGGATAACTGATATAATGAATACCATAGTTTATTGTGCATTTAAGATATCTCAAAACTCTAATCAAAGCATCCAAATGTTCATTATTAGGATTACAAGTGTATCTGCTAAGTCTACCCATAGCATATGCAATATCAGGTCTAGTCCAGTTCATAAGATACATTAGACTACCTATAACTCTAGAATATTCTAATGATGATACACCAGGACCCGAATGTTTCCTTAAGTGACAACTAGGGTCATAAGGTGTTTTAGCAGGAATACAATTAAATTGTTCAAATTTTCTAAGAACTTTCTCTACATAGTGAGATTGGGTTAAAACAATTCCTTCAGAATTTTTTATGATTTTAATTCCAAGTATAACATCAGCAACACCCAAATCTTTCATATCAAATTGCTTATTAAGGAAACTTTTAGTTTTATTAACTACACCCATATCAGTTCCAAAAATAAGCATATCATCCACATATAAGCAAATAATCACACCAAATTTATCCTTGAATTTGCTATAAATACATTTATCCGATTCATTAATGTTAAAACCATTAGAGATCATTACTTGATCAAATTTTTCATGCCATTGTTTAGGAGCTTATTTCAGTCCATATATTGATTTTTTAAGTCTACACACTTTTTTATCTAGGCCTTGGACTGCAAACCCCTCGGGTTGATCGATATAAATTTCTTCTTCAAGATCTCCATTTAAAAAAGTCGTTTTAACATCCATTTGATGAATTATCAGATTATGTAATGAAGCAATAACAGTTAATAGCCTAATATATGTAATTCTAGTAACAGGAGAGAAAGTTTTAAAGAAATCAATTAATTTCTTTTGCCTATAGCCTTTAGCTACCAATCTTGCCTTAAATTTATCAGTAGAACCATCAGCTTTTAATTTCTTTTTAAAAATCCATTTGCATCCAATAGTTTTACATCCTTTAGGCAAGTCAACTAACTCCCACGTGTTGTTAGAAATAATAGAATCATATTCACTATTAATATTTTCTTTTCAAAAAGTAGAATCGGGTGAGGACATTGCCTCACTAAAAGTGACGGGGTCATTCTCCATTAAGTACGTTAAAAATTCAGGACCAAAAGAAGTAGCTATCCTAGGTCTTTTACTTTTCCTAATTTCAATTTCTTCTGAATTTGGAGATTCATTTCTAACACTAGGACCCACTGGAACAGAACTACTAGTTCCCTCACTTTTAACTTTAAAAGGAAATCTGTCCTCATAAAATTTAGCATCTCTTGACTCAAAAATAGTGTTTCTATCCATATATTGATTTTTAGAATCAATTATAGGAAACCTATAAGCATTACTGTTTTTAGCATAACCTATAAAAACACAATCAACAGTCTTTGGGACAAGTTTAGTTCTCTTAGGTACTGGTATAGAAACCTTATCAAGACACCCCCACACATTAAGGTGTTTATAAGAAGGTTTTCTATTTTTCCACATTTCATAAGAAGTTTTATCATTATTCTTAAAAGGTATTTTATTAAGAATATAACAAGCAGTAAGAAGTGCCTCACCCCACATATTATAAGGTAATTCCGAAGTGCTGAACGTAGAATTTACCATATCCTTAAGAGTTATATTTTTTCTTTCAGCTACCCCGTTAGATTGGGGTGAGTAAAGAGGAGTAACTTGATGAATTATTCCATTTTCTTTACAATATTAATCAAGATCACCGGTGTATTCTCCTCCCCTATCGGATCTTAATGTTTTAATGGATTTCTCCAATTGTTTTTCAACTTCTAATTTATAAGAAATAAATTTTGAGAAACTCTCATCTTTACTTGTAAGGAGATAAATATAACAATAACGAGAGTAATCATCAATAAAAGAAACATTGACCTGCAGATTTAGATTTAACCTGAGGTTTATAATTTTTATTCTTATCGTTAGGTTTGAATTTATGGTTGAGCCTCGAATTCTGTTTTGGTTTATGGTGCCCATGTTTTCGGTTTGAATGGTTAGGCTTGGACTGGTTCTGTTTTTGGTTTCCATTTGATTTTCCCTCTACCAAATTAGCCTTAGAACTGAATTCAGAATTTTTCTCCCTAAGTTCTACATTCCTATTATCTTCCTCAATTCTCAAACGAACTATCAAATCTTCTAGTGACATCCCCTTTTTCTTATGTTTCAGACCGTTTTTGTAATCTTTCCAAGAAGGTGGCAGTTTTTCAATTATAGCAGACACCTGAAATCCCTCACATATATTATAACCCTTGGCCAGAATTTCATGAATAATAATTTGTAGTTCTTCCAGTTGCGACACAACAGATTTATTATCTTCCATTTTTAAATCCAAAAATTTTCCAACCACAAATTTTTTAGACCCATCATCTTCAGTTGCATATTTTTTATCCAGTAAGTTCCATAATTCTTTAGCAGTAGGACATGACCAATAAACATCATACAATTCAAGGCAGAGACAGTTTAGTATATAATTCCTACACATATAATCCCTTTGTTTCCAAACAACCAGTTCTTCAGGTGTAGATGGTCTATCAGATGCAATAACGTCAACAACCTTAAGAGTTGTTAGGTAAAATTGCAGTTTCATTTGCCATCTCTTAAAATTCTTTCCATAAAAAAATTCAGTTTTTTCGAGTATTTTGCATTAGGATTTTCCATAGCAGGTTGTAGAATAACAACAGAATTTCATCTTTAGATTGTTGGAAATAATATATGCAGAATAAATGAAAAATCCCAAATTCGAAATAGATAAAATTAGAAGGGCTTATCGATCGAGGTTTGTGGTGGACACAAAGTCCTAAAGGTGAAATTGCTTGTTGATATTTGTAGTTGTCAACCTCATGAACATACACCTCCCAGGATTCAACGATCTGATTTACACACCAGCCTTGTGGTAAATCTTTGAACTCCCAAGATACTCCAGCACTCCCAAAAAATTAAAGAAAAGTAGAAAGTAGCAAAATTATTTTGGCAGAAAAACATGAGAGAGATTAATTTGTTCTGTGTTATTTTCTCAAAGTTGTAGCCTTTATTTTATGCAGATGTTTAGTAAAAAACGTGGGTAGTGGTTTAGCCAACTAACTCACTAATATATCCACTAACGGGTAGTTTACTTTGAATAAGAGACTAAGTCAAAAATTAAAAATGAATTAATAAAATTTAAAAATTCTGGGCACTCAAGAGAAGCCCAAAGACCCCAAGGCCCAATCTTTGACCCTTAATAATTAATGTGCTCCCTAGGACTTGAACCCAAGACCTCACGTACACACCCCCACTAACTTACCACTTGGACACTCCCACTAACTTATTTACTCCATTCAAAATAAATATATATAGTAATAATACCCAACAATCCCCCACATGAATGAAATAAATAAATAAGTAAAATAAAACGACGCTCTGGAGTATCATAAGCAGTGACGTATAAGGCAAAGGAGTCATTCGACTTGAACCTTTGCTTTGTGTTGATCTGTTGAGTTTACCAATTGATAGTAAACGAATGTCTTGAACTATTTCACCGCTGTTGTAAACTTAAGTCAATAGAACAGACACGTGACTCCCAAAAATCATCATCGAGTTCCCACAGTTGTGCTCGTTTCGGCCTTGAGCATACCCAGGTTTTTTGAGTGCTCTAGAGAATCAGCATTAATTCTCATAGGAAGCGGCCCCACTACCACACTCATATAGGTGCTTCTATCAAGAGTGTACTATATCTCACACCCCACTGAATAACAGTTATAGAAAGCATTAAGAGATTAAATCTCATCCTCCATCGATACAGAGGTACTTACATCATAGGAATGGGTTTTAAGTAAAACTTAAATTTGTACCCCCACAAATCACTCGTATAACTTTGTTATCCCATTGAACCCAGATCTTGGGATCTCCAGTCATATGGGTTGGGTTTCCATTATAGGTGATTTAGAAATTAATAGGCTTTAGGCCCATTCCCCTAGATGTTTGATAAACTAGCTATCTAGCTAGCACTTTAATCAATGGATCCGCCAGGTTTTCCTTTGACTTGACATAGTCTATTGCTATAACTCCATCATTCAATAATTGTCTCACTGTGTTGTGTCTCCTCCTGATATGTCTAGACTTTCCATTGTAGGAGTTATTATGTGCTCTTGAGATCGCTGCTTGACTGTCACAGTGAATAGACAAGGCTGGAATTGGTTTAGGCCACAAATAAATATCCATTACGAAGTTCCTTAACCATTTAGCCTCTTCGCTTGCTTTATCCAACGCTATGTACTCTGACTCCATAGTGGATCAGCTAAGCATGTTTGCTTGGTAGATTTCCAAGATATAGCGCCTCCTGCCAAGGCAAAAACATAGCCACTCGTAGACTTACATTCATCATTATCAGAAATCCAATTAGTATCACAAAAGCCTTCAATTACAGCAGGATATATGATATAATGAATACTGTAATTTATTGTGTATTTAAGATATCTCAAAACTCTAATCAAAGCATACCAATGTTCATTATTAGGATTACAAGTGTATCTGCTAAGTCTACCCACAGCATATGCAATATCAGGTCTAGTGCAGTTCATAAAATACATTAGACTACCTATTAGTCTAGAATATTCTAATGATGATACACCAGGACCCGAATGTTTCCTTAAGTGGCAACTAGGGTTATAAGGTGTTTTAGCAGGAATACAATTAAATTGTTCAAATTTTCTATGAACTTTCTCTATATAGTGATATTGGGTAAAAACAATTCCTTCAGAATTTTTTATGATTTTAATTCCAAGTATAACATCACCAACACCCAAATCTTTCATATCAAATTGCTTATTAAGGAAACTTTTAGTTTTATTAACTATATCCAAATCAGTTCCAAAAATAAGCATATCATCCACATATAAGCAAATAATCACACCAGAATTATCCTTGAATTTGCTATAAATACATTTATCCGCTTCATTAATGTTAAAACCATTAGAGATCATTACTTGATCAAATTTTTCATGCCATTGTTTAGGAGCTTGTTTCAGTCCATATAATGATTTTTTAAGTCTACACACTTTTTTATCTAGGCCTTGGACTGCAAACCCCTTGGGTTGATCCATATAAATTTCTGCTTCAAGATCTCCATTTAAAAAAGCCGTTTTAACATCCATTTGACCAATTATTAGATTATGTAATGAAGCAATAGCAATTAATAGCCTAATAGATGTAATTCAAGTAACAGGAGAGTAAGTGTCAAAGAAATCAATTCCTTCCTTTTGCCAATAGCCTTTAGCTACCGTTATTGCCTTAAATTTATCAGTAGAACCATCAACTTTTAATTTCTTTTTAAAAATCCATTTGCATCCATTAGTTTTACATCCTTTAGGCAAGTCAACTAACTTCCACGTGTTGTTCGAAATAATAGAATCATATTGACTATTAATAGCTTCTTTCCAAAAAATAGAATCGGGTGAGGACATTGCCTCACTAAAAGTGACGAGGTCATTCTCCATTAAGTATGTTAAAAATTCAGGACCAAAAGAAGTAGCTATCCTAGGTCTTTTACTTATCCTAATTTCAATTTCTTCTGAATTTGGAGATTCATTTCTAAAACTAGGGCCCACTGGAACAGAACTACTAGTTCCTTCACTTTTAACTTTAAAAGGAAATTTGTCCTCATAAAATTCAGCATCTCTTGACTCAAAAATAGTGTTTTTATCCATATATTGATTTTTAGAATCAATTACAAGAAACCTATAAGCATTACTGTTTTTAGCATAACCTATAAAAACACAATCAACAGTCTTTGGGCCAAGTTTTGTTCTCTTAGGTACTGGAATTGAAACCTTATCAAGACACCCCCACACTTTAAGGTGTTTATATAAGAAGGTTTTCTATTTTTCCACATTTCATAAGGAGTTTTATCATTATTCTTGAAAGGTATTTTATTAAGAATATAACAAGCAGTAAGAAGTGCCTCACCCCACATATTATAAGGTAATCCCGAAGTTCTTAACATAGAATTTACCATATCCTTAAGAGTTATATTTTTTCTTTCAGCTACCCCATTAGATTGGGGTGAGTAAGGAGGAGTAACGTGATGAATTATTCCATTTTCTTTACAATATTAATCAAGATCACCGGTGTATTCTCCTCCCCTATCGGATCTTAATGTTTTAATGGATTTCTCCAATTGTTTTTCAACTTCTAATTTATAAGAAATAAATTTTGAGAAACTCTCATCTTTACTCGTAAGGAGATAAATATAACAATAACGAGAGTAATCATCAATAAAAGAAACATTGACCTGCAGGTTTAGATTTAACCTGAGGTTTAGAATTTTTATTCTTATCGTTAGGTTTGAATTTATGGTTGAGCCTCGAATTCTGGTTTGGTTTATGGTGCCCATGTTTCCGGTTTGAATGGTTAGGCTTGGACTGGTTCTGTTTTTTGTTTCCATTTGATTTTCCCTCTACCAAATTAGCCTTAGAACTGAATTCAGAATTTTTCTCCCTAAGTTCTGCATTCCTATTATCTTCCTCAATTCTCAAACGAACTATCAAATCTTCTAGTGACATCTCCTTTTTTTTATGTTTCAGACCGTTTTTGTAATCTTTCCAAGAAGGTGGCAGTTTTTCAATTATAGCAGACACCTGAAATCCCTCACATATATTATAACCCTCGGCCAGAATTTCATGAATAATAATTTGTAGTTCCTCCAGTTGCGACACAACATATTTATTATCTTCCATTTTAAAATCAAAAATTTTCCAACCACAATTTTTTTAGATCCAGCATGTTTAGTTGCATATTTTTTATCCAGTAAGTTCCATAATTCTTTAGTAGTAGGACATGACCAATAAACATCATACAATTCAAGGCAGAGACATTTCAGTATATAATTCCTACACATATAATCTCTTTGTTTCCAAACAACCAGTTCTTTAGGTGTAGAAGGTATATCAGATGCAATAACGTCATCGACCTTAAGATTGTTAGGTAAACTTGCAGTTTCATTTGCCATCTCTTAAAATTATTTCCATCAAACAATTCAGGGTTTTCATAGTATTTTGCATTAGAATTTTCCATAGCAGGTTGGAGAATAACAACAGAATTTCACCTTTAGATTGGTGGAAATAATATATGTAGAATAAATGAAAAATCCCAAATTCGAAATAGATAAAATTAGAAGGACTTATCGATCGAGGTTTGTGTTGGACACAAAGTCCTAAAGGTGATATTACTCGCTGATATTTGTAGCTGCCAGCCTCGTGAACATACACCTCCCAGGATTCAACGATCTGATTTACACACCAGCCTTGTGGTAAATCTTTGAACTCTCAGGATACTCCAGCACTCCCAAAATATTAAAGAAAAGTAGAAAGTAGCAAAATTCTTTTTGCAAAAAAACGTGAGAGAGATTAATTCGTTCTGTGTTATTTTCTCAAAGCTGTAGCCTTTATTTTATGCGGAATTTTGGTAAAAAACGTGGGTAGTGGTTTTAGCCAACTAACCCACTAATATCTCCACTAACGGGTAGTTTACTTTGAATAGGAGACTAAGTCAAAAATTAAAAACGAATTAATAAAAGTTAAAAATTCTGGACACTTAAGACAAGACCAAAGACCCCAAGGCCCAAGGACCAATCTTTGACCCTTAATAATTAGTGTGCTCCCTAGGACTTGAACCTAAGACCTCATGCACACACACCCACTAACTTACCACTTGGCCACTCCCACTAACTTATTTACTTCATTCAAAATAAATAAATATAGTAATAATACCCAACAATCCCCCACATGAATGAAATAAATAAGTAAAATAAAACGACGCTCTGGAGTATCATAAGGAGTGACGTATAAGGCAATGGTGTCAATCGACTTGAACCTTTGCTTTGTGTTGATTTATTGAGTTTACTAGTTGATAGTGAACAAATGTCTTGAACTATGTCACCGTTGTTTTTAACTTAAGTCAATAGAACACACACGTGACTCCCAAAAATCATCATCGAGTTCCCACAGTTGTGCTCGTTTCGACCTTGAGCATGCCCAGGTTTCTTGAGTGCTCTAGAGAATCATTCTTAATTCTCATAGGAAGCGGCTCCACTACCACACTCATATAGGTGCTTCTATCAAGGGTGTACTGTATCTCAAACCCCACTGAATAATAGCTATATAAAGCATTAAGAGATTAAATCTCATCCTCCATCGATATAGAGGTACTTACATCATAGGAATGGGTTTTAAGTAAAACTTAAATTTGTTCCAGCACAAATCACTCGTATAACTTTGTTATCCCATTGAACCCATATCTTGGGATCTCCAGTCATATGGGTTGGGTTTCCATTATAGGTGATTTAGAAATTAATAGGCTTTAGGCCCATTCCCCTCGATGTTTGATAAACTAGCTATCTACCTAGCCCTTTAGTCAATGGATCCGCCAGGTTTTCCATTTACTTGACATATTCGATTGCTATAACTCCATCTTTCAATTATCGTCTCACTGTGTTGTGTCTCCTCCTGATATGTCTATACTTTCCATTGTAGGAGTTATTATGTGCTCTTGCGATCGCTGCTTGACTATCACAGTGAATGGACAAGGCTGGAACTGGTTTAGGCCACAAATGAATATCTAATATGAAGTTCCTTAACCATTCATCCTCTTCGCTTGCTTTATCCAAGGCTACGAACTGTGACTCCATAGTGGATCTAGCTATGCATGTTTGCTTGGTAGATTTCCAAGATATAACGCCTCCTGCCAAGGAAAAAACATAGCCACTCGTAGACATACATTCATCATTATCAGAAATCTAATTAGCATCACAAAAGCCTTCAATTACAGCAGGATATCTGATATAATGAATACCATAATTTATTGTCTATTTAAGATATCTCAAAACTCTAATCAAAGCATCCTAATGTTCATTATTAGGATTACAAGTGTATCTGCTAAGTCTACCCACAGCATATGCAATATCAGGTCTAGTGCAGTTCATAAAATACATTAGACTACCTATTACTCTAGAATATTCAAATGATGATACACCAGGACCCGAATGTTTCCTTAAGTGACAACTAGGGTCATAAGGTGTTTTAGCAGGAATACAATTAAATTGTTCAAATTTTCTAAGAACTTTCTCTACATAGTGATATTGGGTTAAAACAATTCGTTCAGATTTTTTTATGATTTTAATTCCAAGTATAACATCACCAACACCCAAATCTTTCATATCAAATTGCTTGTTAAGGAAACTTTTAGTTTTATTAACTACATCCAAATCAGTTTCAAAAATAAGCATATCATCCACATATAAGCAAATAATCACACCAGAATTATCCTTGAATTTTCCATAAATACATTTATCCGCTTCATTAATGTTAAAACCATTAGAGATCATTACATGATCCAATTTTTCATGCCGTTGTTTAGGAGCTTGTTTCAGTCCATATAATGATTTTTTAAGTCTACACACTTTTTTATCTAGGCCTTGGAATGCAAACCCCTCGGGTTGATCCATACAAATTTCTTCTTCAAGATCTCCATTTAAAAAAGACGTTTTAACATCCATTTGATGAATTATCAGATTATGTAATGAAGCAATAGCAATTAATAGCCTAATAGATGTAATACTAGTAACAGGAGAGTAAATGTCAAAGAAATCAATTCCTTCCTTTTGCCTATAGCCTTTAGCTACCAATCATGCCTTAAATTTTTCTGTAGAACGATCAGCTTTTAATTTCTTTTTAAAACCTGAATGTTTCCTTAAGTGACAACTAGGGTCATAAGGTGTTTTAGCAGGAATACAATTAAATTGTTCTAATTTTCTAAGAACTATCTCTACATAGTGAGATTGGGTTAAAACCATTCCTTCAGAATTTTTTATGATTTTAATTCCAAGTATAACATCAGCAACACCCAAATCTTTCATATCGAATTGCTTATTATGGAAACTTTTAGTTTTATTAACTACATCCATATCAGTTCCAAAAATAAGCATATCATCCACATATAAGCAAATAATCACACCAGAATTATCCTTGAATTTGCTATAAATACATTTATCCGCTTCATTAATGTTAAAACCATTAGAGATCATTACTTGATCAAATTTTTCATGCCATTGTTTAGGAGCTTGTTTCAGTCCATATAATGATTTTTTAAGTCTACACACTTTTTTATATAGGCCTTGGACTACAAACCCCTCGGGTTTATCCATATAAATTTCTTCTTCAAGATCTCCATTTAAAAAAGCCGTTTTAACATCCATTTGATGAATTATCAGATTATGTAATGAAGCAATAGCAATTAATAGCCTAATAGATGTAATTCTAGTAACAGGAGAGTAAATGTCAAAGAAATCAATTCCTTCCTTTTGCCTATAGCCTTTAGCTACCAATCTTTCCTTAAATTTATCAGTAGAAACATCATCTTTTAATTTATTTTTAAAAATCCATTTGCATCCAATAGTTTTACCTCCTTTAGGCAAGTCAACTAACTACCACGTGTTGTTAGAAATAATAGAATCATATTCACTATTAATAGCTTCTTTCCGAAAAATAGAATCGGGTGAGGACATTGCCTCACTAAAAGTGACGGGGTCATTCTCCATTAAGTACGTTAAAAATTCATGACCAAAAGAAGTAGCTATCCTAGGTCTTTTACTTTTCCTAATTTCAATTTCTTCTGAATTTGGAGATTCATTACTAACACTAGGACCCACTGGAACATAACTATTAGTTCCCTCACTTTTAACTTTAAAAGGAAATTTGTCCTCATAAAATTCAGCATCTCTTAACTCAAAAATAGTGTTTTAATCCATATATTGATTTTTAGAATCAATTACAAGAAACCTATAAGAAATATTGTTTTTAGCATAACCTATAAAAACACAATCAATAGTCTTTGGGCCACGTTTTGTTCTCCTAGGTACTGGTATTGAAACCTTAGCAAGACACCCCCGCACTTTAAAGTGTTTATAAGAAGGTTTTCTATTTTTCAACATTTCATAAGGAGTTATATCATTATTCTTAAAAGGTATTTTATTAAGAATATAACAAGCAGTAAGAAGTGCCTCACCCCACATATTATAAGGTAATTCTGAAGTGCTTAACATAGAATTTACCATATCCTTAAGAGTTCTGTTTTTTCTTTCAGCTACCCCATTAGATTGGGGTGAGTAAAGAGGAGTGACTTGATGAATTATTCCATTTTCTTTACAATATTTATCAAGATCACCGGTGTATTCTCCTCCCCTATCGGATCTTAATGTTTTAATGGATTTCTCCAATTGTTTTTCAACTTCTAATTTATAAGAAATAAATTTTGAGAAACTCTCATCTTTACTCGTAAGGAGATAAATATAACAATAACGAGAGTAATCATCAATAAAAGTAACACTGACCTGCAGGTTTAGATTTAAACTGAGGTTTAGAATTTTTATTCTTATCGTTAGGTTTGAATTTATGGTCGGACCTCGAATTCTGGTTTGGTTTATGGTGCCCATGTTTCTGGTTTGAATGGTTAGGCTTGGACTGGTTCTGTTTTTGGTTTCCATTTGATTTTCCCTCTACCAAATTAGCCTTAGAATTGAATTCAGAATTTTTCTCCCTAAGTTCTGCATTCATAGTATATTCCTCAATTCTCAAACGAACTATCAAATCTTTTAGTGACATCTCCTTTTTCTTATGTTTCAGACCGTTTTTGTAATGTTTCCAAGAAGGTGGCAGTTTTTCAATTATAGCAGACACCTGAAAACCCTCACATATATTATAACCCTCAGCCAGAATTTCATGAATAATAATTTGTAGTTCTTCCAGTTGCGACACAACAAATTTATTATTATCTATTTTAAAATTCAAAAATTTTCCAACCATAATTTTTTCGACCCAGCATCTTCAGTTGCATATTTTTTATCCAGTAAGTTCCATAATTGTTTAGCAGTAGGACATGACCAATAAACGTCATACAATTCAAGGCAGAGACATTTTAGTATATAATTCCTACACATATAATCCCTTTGTTTTCAAACAACCAGTTCTTCAGGTGTAGAAGGTCTATCAGATGCAATAACATCAACGACCTTAAGAGTTGTTTGGTAAAATTGCAGTTTCATTTGCCATCTCTTAAAATTCATTCCATCAAATAATTCAGGTTTTTCAGAGTATTTTGCATTAGGATTTTCCATAGCAGGTTGTAGAATAACAACAAAATTTCACCTTTAGATTGTTGGAAATAATATATGCAAAATAAGTAAAAAATTCCAAATTCTAAATAGATAAAATTAGAAGGACTTATCGATCGAGGTTTGTGTTGGACACAAAGTTCTAAAGGTGAAATTGCTCGCTGATATTTGTAGCTGTCAGCCTCGTGAACATACACCTCCCAGGATTCAACGATCTGATTTACACACCAGCCTTGTGGTAAATCTTTGAACTCTCAGGATACTCCAGCACTCCCAAAAAATTAAAGAAAAGTAGAAAGTAGCAAAATTATTTTTTCAGAAAAACGTGAGAGAGATTAATTTGTTCTGTGTTATTTTCTTAAAGCTGTAGCCTTTATTTTATGCAGAATTTTGTTAAAAAACATGGGTAGTGGTTTTAGCCAACTAACTCACTAATATCTCCACTAACGGATAGTTTTCTTTGAATTTGAGACTAAGTCAAAAATTAAAAACGAATTAATAAAAGTTAAAAATTCTGGGCACTCAAATGAAGCGCAATGCCCCAAAGGGCCAAGGCCCAATCTTTGACTCTTAATAATTAGTATGCTCCCTAGGACTTGAACCCAAGACCTCATGCACACACCCCCAATAACTTACCACTTGACCACTCCCACTAACTTATTTACTACATTTAAAATAAATATATATAGTAATAATACCCAAGAGAGATATCATTCAAAAAGTATTGTTTAAGAAATATGTTAATGATTTCGTCAAAACTCACAAGGCCGAGAACAATGAGGACGTACGAAAGGAAAATGATTCCCCTACTTTGAAAGGGGATAAGGATCAAGCTAACAAAAATCGCTGAGATAAAGATAACTCAAACAAATATGACATCGACGGCTTTCCACCAAATTCGAGGGAACCTCAAAATACAATTCATAATCTCATTATGAGTGAACATTATCGTAGGTTGTGAAAGTGGGGCAATGCGGAACAAAACTAGAATGGATTTTGGAAGAGAAGTTAAGGTCTTCTAATGTCGATCTGAAGTCAATTTAGTTGATCGAGGTCGTGCATACCAACCCGATGAAAGTTAATCACGATCATTTTATATTTGTCTTGTTAAAGTATGACCTCTTTGTCCTCTTTATCCGCATCACAATCCCTTGGTGGTTAGAGTGACGGTTCATTAGTGCACTATCAATCAATATTAGTATGCATTGAGTTCTTGATTGATGGCATGTTCAATTATTTCTTTAAGAGATTTAAGAATTCTGAAAATAACTTGAAGGCCTATCACCAAAATCTTATTGGTTTTTAGGAGACAAAAGTATACCCCTTTGGCATCATTGAATTGGGAATGGAAGTGAGGACATGGCAAACGGGATTTATGCCTACAATGGGTGTGCATGTTTTTAAAAAATCAAGTTATTACATTTGAATGCACCAAATGATGAAGTTCCTAAATAACATTGTCATAGGCAAGGTCATTAACAAAGAAACACCTTTTACGTGGAATCATAAATGTGAAGTTGCATTTTTAGATCTCGAGAGATACCTGAGATTATATTTTCGGGGAAACATGATGATAAATCCATAGATTCTTTAGAATTTAATGATAAGGACAGATTAAAATAGTTTCATTAATAAGTTCACAAAAAATGTATCTACATACTTTCTTTTAAAAAAATTGTATCAACAATCAAAATGCATGTACACTATTACAACATTATCACTAAATCAAATTTAATAAAAAAAATTACTTTCACTTAATTTTTTTCTAATAATGGGTGTTGTAAAACTATGTAGATACATATTACAAACTTTTTTAACTAGTACACATTAGACAGTTGTGGCAGTCAATTATTTTAATTAATAGTTCTTGTGCGCCACATAAATTAATATGCACTAAATAATTAAATAATGGGTTAAATAAATTAATTCGATATAAATTATATTGAAAGAATAATTTAAAATAAATCTTGTGTGTTCATTACGTGTTGATTTTATTTATTTGGACTTGAGACTATTAGGAAATTGTATTTTGGGGTTGGACTTTTGTGGTCATTTGGGAAGCCTAAGTAGTATTAAAATGATGAGCCACCTATGGCTTAGGTGACCCGTTAGGTCAAGTTTGGGAGTGTTCGAGTTTGATTTTCAGGCCCATAAGCTAAATTAAAATTGGGGTGAATAAAAGTTATGAACCTAACTATAAAAACTAACATTAAACCTATCATTATCCACATATCACCATTCTAAAAATCCTAAACCTAAAATAGGAGAGGCTAGAGAGAAAGTATACTTGGAGAGCAAGTTAGGAGGTAATTTGGGAAAGAAGATTTGAAGAATTGAACGGAGACAATTGGGATTCATCACCATCTTCTAAAAATTGAACAATTTTGTTCTAAAACCAATCAAGTAAAGAACTTTGCCATACTCTTTTTCTTTGGATTCATAAATAATAATAGAATAATGTTTGAAAATATTTATTTTTATAAGTTGATTTACTTATTTATACAATTTTATAATTAAAATGTAAAATTGGGTAATTGAACCTAATTGAATAAATTACTATCAATTAGTTATAACTTCCTAAGCTTATGTTAATTTTAAATTAGACTAAAACTAAATATTCAAAAAAATCTAGAAATGTCATCTAATATGGGAGTTGTCATATGTAGGTTGATTATTTATTAAAACGAGGGTTTGTGTGAGTCTATTGATAATTAGTAACATTGTTTATCATCTTCAATTTTTTTTATGTCTTTTATACGTGTGTCAATTTCCCTAATTTTCATTTATGGGTTTCTCTTACATTAGTTCTCGTAGTTTTGGGCAATCATAATGGTTTACGCATTAGAACAAATGTGTAAAAGCTCGCGGTTAACGGAAGAGTAAGAAGAAGGTGTTAAGATCTCAAAGAAAATATAGGAAAATATTGAAAAAAAAGTTCTTTATGCATTGTGGAAAAAATAATAGCGACAAAGATACCAAATTTTGAAGCTCAAAAAACAACAATGAAATTGGTGTAACTACCAATGAAAGGAATGGAGATGAAAAGGTTTGGAGATAACATTTTTTGTTCAATTTTGGCCATGTTTTCGACAAGAAAAATTGATGAAAGGCAGACCATTGTCTTTTTAATAAACAATTATTGTTGATTCAAGACATGGAGGGGGACAAAACACTGATGGAAATTATTCTTCTTTGGTCACCGATATGGGTAAGGATTTTTGGTCCGCCTTTGAAAAAGATGTATAGCATAGCTTGGTGAAAAGTATGTGAAAAACTCGAGGTTGATATGAAGACATTGATTTGATCCTGGATGGAACGGGGTGGGGTAAATATTTACAAATCAGAGTCTAATTTGATATTACAAAATCAATTTTCAAAGGAATGAAAGCGAATATAAGGGGAAGCATTCAGGTTCAATATATTCCGTTAGCCCAAAAATATAACCAAGAGGGAGTGGGTGAATTAAGTATATGGGCTTTGATTAAAAATTTCAAACTTTCTTAACTTTGTTTGGAGATTAATTGGAATATGATCAATCAAATCAAGTTTGAACAATTAATCAACAATATGCATGAGTATTTACGAGAGAGAGTTTAAGGAAACTTTACAAATCTAGGTTTCAACATGGTTCGATCACTGTCTATGTCCAGGTTCGAGACTGTACTCAAGAAATGTAACTAACTCCGATTCACTTAAGGATGAACCAAAATCCGTACAAGTAATAACAACTTGAAAACTCCAACTGTAGGAGGGTAGTGGTACTAGGGTCTATGAAAATCTATAAATAGGTGAGGTGTGACACAGTCCAATAGAAACTATCAAGATTATAATATTTCAAGAACAAGATCAGAGTCAAATACGAACTTTTCAATATAATAATGATGTTTTTTATTAAAAGAAATGAACAACTAATTCTTGAATACAACTTTTGATAATAAAGTAAATTAATGAACCCTTGAGAGTAGTGATTCTCTGAGAGCGAAGAAATAAGCACCTCAATATCTAGGAGATAGTAGGGAAAAAAATATTATAGTGAGAGAATTTTTGTAGTGTCACAATGCTATAAAGTTCATTATTCTTCCATGAGCACCCAGTGCTCTACTTATAGTAAAACTTTGGGGGAACACCTGATACACAAGGAACCTGCGAATATTCCTATGTGACAAAATATTTAAAAAAAGTCTTTCCTTATTACTGTCACTCATGATTTGTCTATTGTGCGTGACACTTGGCATAATAGTGGACAAAAGGGTGATCTTGTCGGCCATGATTCCAACAAGTGTTATTTTGTCATTTTGTGAAAAATTCTTATTGAGTAAATTTGAAAATATGCTAGTGACCTTGACGGTCATTCACTATTTGTATTATGAAAACTTTTTGGTGAGAAGGTAATTGATTGTTCATCATTTTGTAATGTAAAGTGTATGTAATGTGTGTGAGTGCGAGTGGCCTCTTGAGTCCCTCTCCTCAATGTTCTCTATTACACAATATATACTTACCTCTAAACCAAAAACTCTTAAGAAGTCCCAAATGGACATCTACTCGAGCACTACTTGCTCGGCCAAGTATTCTTGTTAAGTAAACCTCTGTAAATTAATAAATCTAATTATTAGTGAAGGAAGTTTTCATCCACATATTGATGTGTTGCTTGAGTGAATGTTGGCAATTTTCTTCATTAGGAAACCATGGAATGCTCATGCACTTGATCTTATTCGTCGAGCTGAATTGGGGTTTCTTGCATAACCTCCTTATTTCTATTGCACGCGCGACTTTTGGAGCACTGGGGGTTGCTCATGAATTTTGCCTTCCTTGTTATCTTTGTGTACTGGGGGTTTCTAATGCATTCCCTTTGCTAAGTAAACCTATGTAAATAAATCATTTTGGGGTTGCTCGTGTACCCCTCTACAACAACTAAGAAGATAATACTCGTCCTTGCCAAAGTGGTACCCATGCAAAATCCTAAGTTCTTTAAACGCCTTGACTCCCTGCACAATGACACTTTCGGACGAAAAGATACAATGAAGTTTATCTCAAGTCACAATAATAACATTTGTAACCAAAATGTAATGAAAGATAGCTTTATTAAAATAATGGGGAAATGAGTTTACTTTCTCTCTTTAGAAAAGTAAACAAAGAATTAATCAAAACTATAATTCTCAAATCGATTTTGGGTTATATTTAGAATAAATGGGCATTGTGTTTATAACATTGCTAAAGAGTGATTAAGGGTGGAGTTTAAATCTCAAATGGGTTTTTGGAAAAGCTTGTGTTTCCCAGATTATACTCAAGAGGGGGGTGAATTGAGTTTTTACAAACTTTAAGTCAAATTAAAATTTCAGAAAAATATTTAATTTATAACACTTTGACAAATTTCAGATTAATAAAACTATAAAGAATAAATCCAACAATATCAAATAAATGCAACCAACTAATTTAAACAACTAGAAATGCAGATTTTAACACTCTAGGAATATTAAATTAATTTTCGTATTTAATATTAAGTGATATTCTGAAATTAATTATTTAATTCAAAAATAATTATTTTATCCTTAAAATTAATTTAGTCAAATTTCGGAATTAATTTAATTGCAAGATAGTGTGCTGAAAATATTAACTCAAGCAAGCATGTGCAAATAAATAAATAAAAGTGCAGAAAATAAATGACACCAAAATTTAACGTGGTTCGGCCAAATCCCGGCCTACGTCCACGTGCCTAGAGCCCCCGTCTCCTTTGCGCTTCACTAAACCTGATCCACTTGCGGGTAGGATCAAACCACCGCGTATAACTGTTTGCAAGCAAATTCCTAGCTTCAAACCCCGTGGCCCACTTGCGGGTAGGAACCAATTACCGGTACAAACCGAAGCTTCAACAAAGCTTCACAACAAATCTGAATTTTTTGTAGTACAAGGTACAATAATGAAACTCCTTAAAATACAATTTGTAATCTGAGTTTCTCCTTCTTTATTGAGACTTCAATAAATGATGTTGAAGTAGGCACAAGTCTTCTTCTTCAATGATTGAGCAGATATCAAGATTAATTGCTCTCTTGAAAGTATAGCTGAGTAGTAAAATAAATGCTCTCAATAATATTTCAAGTCTTGATCATATTCTCATTCAAGTATG
This sequence comes from Sambucus nigra, assembly GCA_949130495.1. NCBI lineage: Eukaryota > Viridiplantae > Streptophyta > Magnoliopsida > Dipsacales > Adoxaceae > Sambucus > Sambucus nigra. The sequence continues at coordinate 143,895,019 of OX422212.1, forward strand.
TTTCTTCAATGCAGCTCTTCAAAGCTTTAAATGTGTCTTCCAAAAACTAGTTATTAGACACATGCATTTTGAGCATTAAATGCTCCTGAGTTAGCTGAGATGAGGTAGCTGAAAATAATCTCCAAGTCTGATATGCAAATCTTCATTTTTATCTTCTCCATAAAAATATAGCTGTTGAGGCATGAGAATAGACATCTGAAAATATGGGACTAAAAGTAGCACTTCAGATTTCTAAAAATGACTTCTGCAAAATTATGTTAGTCCAATAAATAATAACAAATTGATATAAAGAGTTCAAGAGATAATGTCCGAAGACTGATATATAAATGTAAAGGTTAGAACTGAAAATGTAGAACTGAAAAAAGTGTTAGTACAAGAGAAGATATAATCTGATAATATTAGTTAATTGCTGCTATATGGTAATGTTAACATCTAAGTGTACAAACTGAACCAATCAGGTCTAAAGGATATCTGGCGGTTAAAAGGTATAACTGAAATAGTGCAATTGGTATACATCTAATTGGTCTGATATTATCAGAACCTTAAGCTTCTAACCAAAGGTCATATTATTACAGCAGGCACAAACGTACATGGCTTAAAAAATAATATTCATATAGTTAAAAACTAAAGATCTCTTATGTACGAAATTTCTATTGGTAATTTATGATAACTTAAGGTCAAATCCAATATGACAAGTAGCCTAACTAAACAGGTCTGCGACTGAAGCTATAAAAAAAATATGGCTACTGAAACATTGAACTATAGTAATTGGTGCAAATCTCGGTAATCAAGGACATATCTTCTATCAGGTACAATATGGTCAAATCCAGTTACCACTTAATTCATTTAATAGATGACGAAGTCTATAAACCCACGTAACCGGTATTGTTCTTGTCAACAGCATATGGAACTGAGTTGTTATACACAGTCAAGACATCAAGGCCGAAATATAAGAGATATAGCAGGTCAAATCTCGTTATAGTTCATATATAGAATATTATAGCACATTACCAACTGCATCCAAAGAGAGTTGAACAACTCCGGTCTTGTGATTTCGGGCCACAAATTTTTAAAAGCAAAGGACTTATCTATATATATATATATATATATATATATATATATATATATATATATATATGTATATATATATGTATATTAACAAAGGTCCAATCGATGCAAGTTTGCAAAGGCTTTATAGTATCTGGTACAAGCGTTGGCAGGAGGTACGAAAGGGCTATGGCCAAAATCAGTCTCTATTCAACAATTCAGTTTAAAAATAAATAAATAATTAACAGCTATTAACTAAGATCTCAACAGGGATCCACCGATTTATATAAATTAAAGAACTGTTTCCATATTTAGATTGATAGGACAATACAAATTTATATATCAATTCATGCGCCATAACTCAACATAATTTACAAACATATATTTACTTATATAACAATGCATGCGGCTAAAACACCAACCAAGGACTGATGAGACAATGCGTGCGGCTCAAGACCTGTCCAGAGATTTTGAAATATGTATATATGTGTAAAAAAATATATGTGTCCAAGCGAATTACTGAACATCTATCAATCTGTGTACTATCCAAAGGAATGCTTATGCTTTATATATGCTATATAAGTGGTGTATATCGTGGGACCTGGGCACTTTAAAACAACATAAGAGCTAACAGATCTTAAGATACAAAAAATGAAAAAGGAACAGTTAGAAGAACTAAGACATTTAAACTAAAATGTAAATGTGTACAAACTATTATATATAAAAAATATTTACATAGTCGCATATTAAAAGTTTGTTTGGAATCATCAAAATCAATATATTAAATTAAACTAAAATGTACAATAATTATAATTAAGTTAATTAAATAAATATTAAAAAGTTTAATTACATTTTCGTTAATAATCTCCCCCTTTTTGAAGATGACAAACAATGATTCACAAAGATCCATAAAATGTATGAATTAAGCAGTATGAATTAAGCACAAATGAGTGAATCAAACATACTTCTCCCCCTTTTGACATTATCAAAAATATTTTCCTTATAAATCAAGTCTCAACGGGTAAAGTGCGAAGCTCCCCCTATAAAAAATAATATGAGCATGGGATATAACCATAAATTATAAGGGACACATGTGAATACCATGAATATTTCACTAAGCACATATTCAATAGAATATTCTCACATTACATATATTTGATTTAAGAGATAGATAGGAATAACATCAAATAATTCTCAAGTCATCAAAGTGAAAAACAAAAACATATTCATAAAAGATTACAAGTTAAGGTTGTTAACAAGATGGCACAGATCTTTAGTGTTTCCCTCAATCGTGATTTTTTCAATAACAATTTTAATAGAATTTTCAGCTCTGTTTTGAGAGGATGAGGAAGCAACATTTTCATTAGTAGGAGTAGAAGCATGTGAGTTCATATTTGGAGGCAAAACAAATGGCCATGAAGGAGGTTTCACCCAATGGGCATGTGGCGGAGATGAGCGAATCGCATCCATTACGGCATCAAATGAAGAATATTTTGTTATATTGAGAACCGCTAACTCCCTTTATTTGGGTTTCACACTCTCCCCAAGTAGTATAAATTTCAGGGAATTTTCCAACCCACACGACATAAAAACTCTTTGACATCTTAAAAGATAGATAAGAGATAAAATGTGAAGTGCATATGTGGGCTAGAATGTTGTGGTATATAAAGCCATAAAATTTTGTCGTATAGTTCATAAATTTCCATTTTCGAGATACGAGCCAAAAAAAATACTCTTGGGATTATCAATACCAAAAAAAAATTATTAATCATAATCAATAAAGATTTATCTCCAAATAAGTTTCAATAACCATTTATCTCCCCCCTAAGGGATACCAATTAAGGCAAATATGCATATAAAGAATTAAAGTGCATCTTTTCATGAGATAAAATAATTTCAGCATTTCTTTCCATAAGATCATTTTCAACAAATCTAAAAATGTTCACAAGTCATTAAAATTTCAATTAATCATAAGATTTTTTTATTTAAGCACAAACATATCATAAGTGTCATTTCCATTCAAAAATAAAAAAAAGTTCAAGAATGTCACAAATATTTAAATAAGGACACTAAACAAGTAGCATGCATAAATCTAGCTCATAATATTTTCATGTTATCAAAATTAAAGAGTGCATATGACAATATCAACATGTACCACATGTGACTAATAAATTTTAAAAGGACATTTTCATTTCAAATTAATATTCAATAAAATCATGAAATGATCCAATATTATTATTCAAAAAAAAAATATATCAAGATGTAATGTATGAATTTTCTTATAAAATAATCATCAAAATCAAATGTTTGATATAACAAACAACCATAAAAAATAATAAATATACAAATTTACATGTGAATACTGAATAATCAATCAACACGCTCATATGTTATAACATATATTCTATGCATGGAAATATATCAATTGTGAATAAATCATTAATAAACATATGATATTAAATTCAAGAAAGGTGTTCCTTACCACCTTACCAATACTGAAGATATATTCATGAAACTTCTTCCAAGTGTGGCATTTCCAACATTAGGCAATGATATTTGAGATTTGTAATATGACCAAATCATTTGCCTTGAAAATCCACATTCTACCACAAAATGCAACCTACACAACTTTGAAAATTTTCTCTTTTGGTACCCAAAATGTGTTAGGTCCATAGGGGTTAGTGTACAACTTGGTTCTTTTAGGAATCGAAGATAATTTTATTTTTCTAAATTTATATGGACACAAATCTGAAAAATATGTGTGTCTACCACAATAAGTACATAAATAGTTAGAATGACTAGATGAGGCATCAAATTTCAATAAACTGGAATAAGTCTTTTTCTCATTTTCTTCATCATATCCTATACCATTATTATTAAATCGAATCCTTTGTGTCTCAACAATCTTATGAAAATATTCATTTCCTTTTGTAAAAGTATCTATTGATTTCTTTGAATATTCAATCTCCCTTTTTAACTCAATAGTTTCAATTTCAAGAGGAGTAGTGACAATAACAGATTTTTCCTTTTTCAAAGATTTAATTTCATTTTTTAAAGATTCATTTTCTAATTTCAAATCATCAAAATCATTTGACATAGAATCATATTTAGTTGAAACTAATGAATGAGACTTCTTAAGTTTAATATATCTATTTTTAAGTTCTTCAAAACTTTCACATAATTCATCAAAAACATTTTGTAAAACTTCATATTCATCAATTTCATCATTATCACTATCACTAGAGTTAGGGTTAGAATGTACCCCATTTTCCATAGCCATGAAACATAGATGAGCAACTTTATTTTCATTCGAATCTTCATCGGAAGAGCTTGTGTCGGAGTCACTCCATGTTGTGGCTTTCAATGCCTTCTTCCCTTTCTTATACTTTGGACAATTAGGCTTAATGTGTCCAACTTCATCACAATGATAGCATCTTGGTTCAGATTTGGATTGATGATCATCATTGAACTCATTTGAAAAATGTTTCCTTCTTCTTTCCTTGGCTTTCTTTTTGGAAATAAGATATTTTTTGAAATCTTTAGCCATTAAGGAAATATCATCATCATCGTCATCTTCACAATACATTTTTGCTTGAAGATTTGAAAGCAATAATTTTGTTTGCTTTAGGTTTATTGTAATACCCCGTACTTTTGGCTATATTTATTTTTGGGATTAATTAATTAAATGCGTATTAATTGGAAATTAATCCGGGTTATAAATACTAATGAGATGCGAGTTGGTATTTGATTATGTGCATATATGATTATATATGAACTTGGTATTATGAAATTTGTCGTGAGATTGATATAGGGCAATTTTAGAAATTTTGTTGAGACACGTGGGACCGCCGCGTCACGGTGAAATATTTTGATAATAAAAATAAATTTAAAATCTATAATCCGTATGGTCATTTTGAGTGCGCCAACGCGTCCGAAAGGGTCGAGATAATCAGAAAACACTAGCCGGGGGTATAGTTTGGGTCCCGGGGTATTTTTAGGCCATACCGGTAACTTAAAGGGTATTTTGGTAATTTTACATTTTGGAGGAATTAAAAATGACGAAAATTGGTTAATTAAATCTGATGTGGATTTGACCCACTAAGCCCATAACCAACCCACATTAACCTAGAAGGCTACGTAGGTTATCATTTAGGTTTTCTAAAATTCCCAAATCAAAACCCTAGCCACCTTAAGCCACCATTGGAGAGGAAGCTTGGAGAGAAGAGATTCTGCAGAAAAGTTCTACCAAACCTACACCAAACTCAGAGACAATCAAGGCAAGTGACTTTATTCCATTTAATTTCAGAGAATGTTCTTCCCATGTTAGAAAAATTCGAATTTTGTGTTTATTCTTGGTGAAATATGAAAACCCATGTAGTTGGAGCTTAGAACTTGAATATTTTGAAGAGAATTGCATGTAGAATGATAGGTAGATGATTATTCTCATAATAATGGTGATTAGAAGAAATTATAACGGATTAAATTCTGGGATTTGATGATGATACATATCTAGGGTTCATGTTCTTGATGATAATGGGGAAAAGTATAAAATCTTGTGATTTAATGATGTTTAGGATGCATTAATGCCTTAAAAGACGTTAGTTTATGACCTAAGCATGTTTTAGTACGATTAGAGGACTTAAATCATGGTTAGAACGAACTTTGGAGAAGGATTGAGGTGTTAAAAATGGTGAGAAACGTAACTTAGGAAATCTGGGAAGAAACTGGCAGCTCGTTTGAAGCCCCTACCCAGGTCGTTCGAACGAACTCGTTCGAACGAGCTTCTAACGAGTTGACCAGTCGCTGCTAACGAGAATGGATTTTGTTTGATATCTCGTTCGAACGAGATATCGTTAGAAGGAACAGTTCGTTCGAACGAACTGGGATCTCGTTCGAACAACCTCGTTCGAACGAGACTTCTAACGAGTTGGCAGAGGAATCTCGTTCGAACAGTCTCGTTCGAACGAGCCTTCTAACGAGTTGACAGTTTAGTCCTTTTTGGACTGTTTTGATTTTTTGGAAGTCCCGTAAGTTTGTTCGAGGATATAGATAACATTCCGATGATGATGTAAGGATAGAATTGGGACTTTTGGGTTATTACGAGGAGTAAATTTATATACGAGAGTTATATTATATGGACGGTTTGGGTTGAGACTTGAGTGTCCACTACGACGTGAGAATTAATTATGGCGCGTATGATTATAAACCGGTATAGTATATATAGTGATAATTGTGAGTTAGTACGAGAATAAGAATAGTACTACGATTAAAATACGGTATTACTAAGATGTGTGTTTACTTAGTATTGGTATATGGATTGTGTGTATGACATACCTACCATACTTGCTATCACGGGAGGTTGCGTTCGCTTAGGACCCTCTAATCCTTGTGTGCCTACGGGGGGGATATAGACTGGTACCTCGATGAACATAGGTCATAGAAAGACTTATTGAGATAATAATAAGTCCGTTGATCGTGGGAGCGTAGGTATGTGCGTGACCCATGTGATGTGACTGTGTTCGCCTCCACTATTTGTGATTTATGTTATCTGAACTATTCCTGAGAGATTCGGAATATGTGATCCTTATGTACGTGATGTACCGGGATGGATAGCAGAGTATGTGTGCACCGCAGCTTAGTTCTCGGGGTGCTTGTATTGTATATTTATGATGTGAATAATATACACTTAATAAATGGGAATCCTCATGTTAATGTTGTGAATATATTATGGTATTGTTCCAAGAAACATAACGAGTTAACTGATAGTTATATATACTGCATATTGAGTATCTGAGTTTACGTCAAATCCCTATCTAATTATGAGCGTTATATGTTAATAGAACCGGGTAATATGGGTAGGAACTATTACAGTCTAGCTAGTTATGATGTCACTTAGCTAGTGGTTTATATCGTTGTAGATGGGTACTTACGTTAGGAGTGCACAGTTAGACGAGAGGTGAGAATATCATGTGAGTGTACGTCCTAACATGTACTTTGCATTTAATGTTTTAAATGTTTTTAAAGCACTTGCAGGTTTTTAAAATATAACTCCACATTCGGGCTCTGACCCGTTTTCTTTTCAAATCTTTTTCTTGTAAAACCATTTTAGGTGCCCAGCCACAAGGACACCAAGCATAGGATACTCATTCAGGTGACGAGTTGTAGTTATTTGTGGAAGCTACAGGGACTTTGCTTGTAGACGCTTCTATCTTTTGGATTCCAGAGTCACTATCTATCAGTTGTAGGGCATGTTGCCCATTTTTTTTATTTAGAGACATCTTTTACATTTCAGTTTTCAGACTTTAGCATGTATTATTTCAGTATTCGGTTATTTAATTCAGTTATGGGATTGTATTGAGGATTTTTCCTCCAGACTTTAATTACTCTATTGTGATGGTTATTCGTTTTACTTCAGTATGGTGAATGGTGTTATTTATTTCTTCATTACACTTGTTGCATGTTAATTCAGATTTAATTTAAAATTTGGCAACTTACTTTTGAAATGCTAGGTGGTTAGTAATAATAAAATGTTTTCGACAGTGATGCTATTAACTGAGCCAACTTGGCATTTTGAATTAATTTAATAAAGGAGTAGCTACCCGGTATTTAATTAGTCGGGGTGTCACAGGTGGTATCAGAGCATCAGGTTCTAGTGTCCTTTAGGATCTGTACGGCGATTATGTTTCCGCTACGTTTCTTTGATGTAGAGCCCTATATTTTAGGACTGTTGTACTCTTTTTGTGTAAGCTTCGTTCTTCAGCTATATTAAGTTTATAACCGTGAAATTATAAACTTTGTTCTTATTTCAGATGCCTCCACGACGTGCACGATGAATTCCCAGGGATGCAACGCCCGAACCCCAGCCCGCTCCAGTTCAGGGCATGATGAACGCCGTTGAGGTTGCTGCTATAGTAGCCCAAGCGATAAATGCCGCAATTGCCGTGATTCAGCAGGCACCACCTCAGGCGCCGGTTTTCGCGCCAGTACAGGCTAATGCATTCCCGTCTTCTTGGGAACGTGTACGTGACGCTTTTTAGAAAGCGCATCTGCCAGAGTTTGCAGGTAGCTCAGATGTGGTAGTCTCGAGCCAACGGAGGAAAGACATGCAGAGGCACTTGAGGATGCATGAGTGCACTGATGTTCAGAAGCAGGTGCTAGCTACTTTCAAGCTAGTTGGATCTGCGCTACAGTGGTGGGAGTCCATTACCACCGCGGAGGAGAGGGATACCCTCACGATTCAGGAGTTCTGGGTGCGGTTCGACCGCAAGTACTTTCCGTCGGCTGTTCATACGAAAATGAGGAGGAAGTTGATGAGTCTGAAGCAGGAAGGAAAGACAGTGACCGAGTATGAGGCCGAGTTCACGAATCTGTTGAACATCGTTCCAGACGAGATACCAACAGAGAAGAGGAAGATTGAGAAGTTCACCAACGGGTTGACTTGGAGGATCCGTCAGCATCTGCTAGGGAACCTATCGTTGGCCACTTATTCTGATGTGGTTAACGCTGCATTGTTGCACTGCCAGGACCACCGTTTTCATATGGCCGAGGGCAAAAGGTCGGGAGAGTCTAGCCATCAGGGCAGGACTGGAGGACATGGTGCCATCGGGGCACAATCTGGTCAGGGGCAGAGACAGAATGAGCAGGGCTCCCAGCAGGGGGATAATAAGAGGTTCCGGTCATGGAACTACAGACAGGGACAGGGAGGTTTTCGTCAGGGCCATCAGGGTCCAAACGGCCATCAGGGCCAACAGGGGCAGAATGGGCAGCAGTTTCACCAGGGCCAGCAGGGCCAAGGGAGAAATGGTAACGGCCACCAGGGCCGGGGTCAGCAGGGGTAAAAGGGAGGGAACTTCCCAGGGAAGTGCTTTGTTTGTGGCAAGACTGGCCATAAGAAGCAGGATTGTCCTGATAGGGGCAGGGCCCCTCAGCAGCAGCAGCAGGGTGCTCGCCAGGAGCCACAGAGGCCTATGTTTCCCGCCGCTCTTCCCGCACCGCCACAGATGGCAGCGTTGCCACCCATTCCAGCAGTCCCAGTTCAGCAGGGGCAGCTACAGTATGGACGTGTCTACAACGTCCACCAGGTTGCAGTTCCACAGGCACCGCCCGCGATCGAGGGTACGTTTCCTATCCATGGCACTATGGGTCGGGTGTTATTTGATACGGGTGCTACACATTGTTTTATAGCTACACTCTTCGCGAAAGCTTTAGGATTGTTAACTACGGCACAGAGCACAGTGACGTGTGTCGACTCACCATTGGGGAGTGGGTCACTTATTTTCTTTATATGCCGGGGAGTGGGGGTAGAGATTGGTGGTTTGGTATTACCTGCAGACATGTTAGTGTTAGACATGCATGTTCACGATGTGATCATCGGTATGGATTGGCTCGTAGCATATAGGGCCATGATTGATTGCTTCAGCGGGAGCATTATTTTTGCCATTCCGGGGCAAGAGATGTTTGTAGTGGCGATGCCTCGCCCAGAGGGAGGATCGACCGCTCATCTGTATTACATTGAGGAGGATACCTCTAAGGAAGTTGTGATTCCTTTAGACTCTATCCCAGTCGTCAGGGAGTATTCGGATGTGTTTCAGGAAATACCAGGCTTACCACCCAGTCGAGAGATAGACTTCGTTATAGATTTGCTACCGGGTACAAGACCTATAGCACGTGCACCGTACCGTATGGCTCCGGCTGAGATGCGAGAACTACGGGATCAGATAGAGCAGCTGTTAGGGCAGGGCTTTATTCGCAGGAGTACCTCACCTTGGGGCGCTCCAGTTTTGTTTGTGAAGAAGAGGGACGGTTCACTGAGATTGTGTGTGGATTACCGAGAGTTGAATAAGGTCACTATACGGAATAAGTATCCGTTGCCTCAAATCGATGACTTATTCGACCAGTTGAGAGGAGATTCGTTCTTCTCGAAGATTGACTTGAGATCGGGATACCATCAGTTGCGTATCAGGGAGGAGGATGTCTCGAAGACCGCATTCTTGTCGAGATATGGTTCTTACGAGTTTCGGGTTATGCCTTTCGGCTTAACCAACGCTCCAGCAGTGTTTATGGACTTGATGAACAGAGTGTTCAGGGATTTCCTAGATCAGTTTGTCATTGTCTTCATTGATGACATTCTGGTTTACTCTCAGACAGAGGAGGAGCACGCCGAGCATTTGAGGCAGGTTTTGCAGACACTTCGTCAGAACGAGTTGTATGCAAAATATGAGAAGTGCGGGTTTTGGTTGAAGGAAGTCCAGTTCTTGGGTCACATTATTTCCGACCAGGGAATATCTGTTGATTCGGGGAAGGTATCAGCGGTGAGGGAGTGGGGACAGCCCACGACACCAACGGAGATTCGTAGTTTCTTGGGTCTAGCAGGATACTACAGGAGGTTTATTCGGGGTTTCTCGGAGATAGCATGTCCTTTGACACATCTTACTCGTAAGGGTGTGCCCTACATCTGGAGTGATGCCTGTCAGTTGGCATTCGATGAATTGAAGGACAAATTGACCTCAGCACCTGTGTTAGCATTGCCGAGACCGGGAGTTTAGTATTTGGTTTACACCGACGCGTCTTTGCAAGGACTTGGAGGTGTATTGCAGTAGGAGAGACAGGCCATAGCTTATGCTTCCCGTAAGCTTAAGCCTCATGAGAAGAATTACCCCACGCATGATTTCGAGGTAGCAGCAGTGGTATTTGCCCTACGGATTTGGAGACACTATCTTTTGGGGGAGAAGTTCCAACTGTTCACGGACCACAAGTCCCTACAGTACCTGTTCACACAGAAAGAGTTGAATATGCGGCAGCGTAGGTGGCTTGAGTTTGTGAAAGACTACCAGTTCGACATCCATTACCACCCGGGTAAGGCTAACGTGGTAGCAGACGCGTTGAGCCGTAGGCCAGCAGATGAGGTGGCAGAGGTGTGGAAGGCCAAGTGGAAGGAATTGGGACACCAGGATGCAGTGGCCCGATCTTTCATGTCTGTGATGACCGTTACACCGCAGATCGTCATGAAGGTTGTACGGGCACAGGCTAATGACTCGTTCTGTCAGGAGCAGATAGTTCGATTACTTGCAGAGGGAGCCGAATCCTATACCGTCAACTCAGATGGGGGATTACACTTCAATGGGAGATTGGTAGTTCCGGAAGGAGAGGAATTGCGACACGATGTGATGGCAGAGTCGCACGGCTCACGGTTCGCGGTACATCCCGGAGGGGACAAAATGTACCAGGACATGAGACGGCAGTATTGGTGGAGCGGTATGAAGAGAGATATCGCTGAGTTTGTTTCGAAATGCTCCACTTGTCAGCTTGTAAAAGTGGATCATCAGAGACTAGCAGAATTGCTACAGCCGTTGGAGGTCCCGGTGTGGATGTGGGAGAGCATATCCATGGACTTTATCACGGGGTTACCTACGTCGTAGAGGGGTCACGACTCCGTTTGGGTAATTGTGGACAGGTTGTCCAAGGTCGCTCACTTCTTACCCGTAAGGACTGACTACACCACGGGACAGTATGCCCAGCTCTTCATTTCAGAGATTGTGAGACTTCACGGTGTGCCCCTAAATATCGTGTCTGACAGAGACAAGATATTTGTTTCGAGGTTTTGGGAGAGTTTCCAGGAGGCCATGGGCACGGAATTGCGGTTGAGTACGGCTTATCATCCGCAGACCGATGGGCAAACAGAGCACACCAATCAGATGTTGGAGGACATGCTACGCATGTGCATTATTGACTTCGGGGGTGGATGGGAGCAGTACCTTCCACTGGTGGAGTTTTCTTACAACAACTCCTATCAGTTCACTATTGGCATGGCTCCGTTTGAGGCATTGTACGGTAGGCCTTGTCGTTCCCCAGCATGTTGGTTAGAAGTGGGGGACAACAAACTACTTGGGCCGAAATTGATTCAGGATACTTCGGCAAGGATTGAGTTGATTCGGAGTCGCATTCGGGTAGCTCAAGACAGGCAGAAGAGTTATGCTGATGCGAAGAGGTTTTTCAGGGAGTTCCAAGTGGGGGACCAGGTTTTGTTCAGAGTATCTCCTATGAAGGGGATTATGCGATTCGGGAAGAAGGGGAAGTTGGCACCGAGGTATGTGGGGCCGTTTCCTATTATTGAGCGGATCGGACCGGTTGCGTATAGACTTGGACTACCGGAGTATTTACATCGGATTTACGATGTGTTCCATATTTCCTCGCTGAGGAAATTCCTTAGAGATAATTTGGCTCATTCTCACATTGCTGTGGAGGACATCGAACTCCAGCCGGATAGCTCCTACGAGGAGGGGCCAATTGCTATTTTGGACCGAAGCGAGAGGAAACACCGGTCAAAGATAGTCCCGTTAGTGCGTGTTCAGTGGCGACATCACAATGTCGAGGAGTCCACATGGGAGCGCGAGGATGAGATGCGCGAATGTTATCCAGAGCTATTTTTACCAGGTACTTTCTAGTTTCGAATTTCGGGACGAAATTCAGTTATTAGGGGGGAAGTATGTAATACCCCGTACTTTTGGCTATATTTATTTTTGGGATTAATTAATTAAATGCGTATTAATTGGAAATTAATTCGGGTTATAAATACTAATGATATGCGAGTTGGTATTTGATTATGTGCATATATGATTATATATGAACTTGGTATTATGAAATTTGTCGTGAGATTGATATACGGCAATTTTAGAAATTTTGTTGAGACACGTGGGACCGCCGCGTCACGGTGAAATACTTTGATAATAAAAATGAATTTAAAATCTATAATCCGTATGGTCGTTTTGAGTGCGTCAACGCGTCCGGAAGGGTCGAGATAATCAGAAAACACTAGCCGGGGGTATAGTTTGGGTCCCGGGGTATTTTTAGGCCATACCGGTAACTTAAAGGGTATTTTGGTAATTTTACATTTTGGAGGAATTAAAAGTGACGAAAATTGGTTAATTAAATATGATGTGGATTTGACCCACTAAGACCATAACCAACCCATATTAACCTAGAAGGCTACGTAGGTTATCATTTAGGTTTTCTAAAATTCCCAAATCAAAACCCTAGCCACCTTAAGCCACCATTGGAGAGGAAGCTTGGAGAGAAGAGATTCTGCAGAAAAGTTCTACCAAACCTACACCAAACTCAGAGACAATCAAGGCAAGTGACTTTATTCCATTTAATTTCAGAGAATGTTCTTCCCATGTTAGAAAAATACGAATTTTGTGTTTATTCTTGTGTAACACCCCGTATTTTTATTTATTATTTCAATTAATTAATTGGAATTTTCGAGAAAAATAAATTTTTGAATTTTAAAATTTTTATTGGCTAAGTATGTTGGTTATGATTTTAGAAGAACAAAACTTCAAGCGGAATTAAAATCGGAGTTAAAACGGATTTTATATTGATTTTACAATATTTTTGCCTTATGGCATTTTTTGGGCAAACTGTCAGTTTTTCGGGGTGATCGATCGATCGACGGGGGGGTAGATCGATCGACCCTCCCAGAAAACGTGCGCTGTAAGCTGTTTTTTTAAGAGTTTGTGTAGGATTAGGACTCCTAATCACTATATAACCTTGTTAATCCGTAGGGGGACTTCTCATAATCACTTTTTCTCCAGTTTTTCACCAGAGAACACTTCCAAATATTGTTCCTCTCCCTCATAATCATCAACCTTCAACAAAATCAAGTTTTTGTCACAAGTTTTGGCACAAGTTTTTGAAGGCTTAATTGGGGTTTAATCAAGATCGTTCAAGAACACTCTTTTGCTAATTTTTCGAGAGGAATCCAAATTTCTAATCAGATTTTCAACACGATCTTCACAGGCATGAATACTCTATTCTTTTCTTTTAGTATTATACGTTTTAAGTGTCGCCTAAACACTTAATTACATGTTTTCTTAAAAATAATTAGTAACTTAATTATAAAAATTGAATACTAATTATGGGGTTGTTTTTATAAAATCTTTTAATCTGAATAATATTCATAACCCTTTGGGTACGTAGGATTCACGAGTGATTTTGGGTTTTATTGGTGTAGGTTGCATGTAGAAAAATTCTAGTTCTAAAATAACTTATTTTTGGGCGCGTATAACTCATGTAATACATGTAGAGATAATAAAATTTAGTTTTGATGAATATATGATGGAAACTCGGTATATTTAATTTAAAATAATTAAATGAGATTATTTGGGTATTGTTGACGTTGTGATAATTAAATTAAAGATTTAATTGAATTGGACTATCATGCGTAGTTTTATATATTGATTAATTATGCTTGTTTGTGTGACTTGTTGGTATTATGATGTTACCTTTGTGACGACGGGTTGATGGGTATTATTGCTCTCCCTATATTTTAGGATGCCTTCTAGGTATGGGACTAGTGGGTATGCCTTTTGATGATTTACGCCTTCTAGGTATGGGACTAGTGAGGGTAGATTATCACGCTTTTATCATCTTGAGGGTGGGCTGATTTTTCTTACTTTATCGTCGCTACGGTAGTTTAAGAACGAGACTAAGTTAAGATTTATGTTAGAAAATCCTCCTATACATAGGATAGGACGTATTGATAACTTGGGGACCCTTAGGTATGGGACTAAGGGGTATTTTGAGGATCTCACGTCGATTAAAAGGGTGGGGTGATTATAAATTGTGAAATTGAGAAATTGAGAATTAATGCCTAAGATAAAAACGGGTATTAAAATTTGTGGCGACATAATGTGTCGGGGCTGACAGTTTAAACGGGCCAGAGGGCGATTTATGTCGTGTCGTGTGTGGAACCTTGTCATGTGTCGGGGCCGACAGTAAACGGGTCAGAGGGCGATTGACAAGGGTAACCTTGTCATGTGTCGGGGCCGACAGTAAACGGGTCAGAGGGCGATTGACAAGGGGAAGTGTGACCCTTTAATAAAAAGTGAGAACAATAATAAAAGTTGGTTAATTTAATTAAATTAACATCGTGGGACTTGGGAATTTAAAATCATATTGGTGTGCCTTTATAAATGGGGATTTTTGCGGGTAGTTAGTAGATTATAATTATCGCATTTAATTATCCCGTTTAATTTAAAATATTCTATTGTGATATTTATTGCGTATAATGCTACTGTCTGGATTCAAGAATCCTATTTGAGGAGAGTAGTGTGTATTCTTGCTCGGGGCTTTGGCTCTGACCCATGCGTTGACTAATCTTTTTTCAGGATTTAATTTGGAGAAGCTGCATAAGTTTATCGGAGTTATCATTAGAGGTGCAGCTGGAGTTATTTACTTTATGGCATAGTTTAGTTAGACTTTCTTTTTCAGTCGTATTATGAGACTTCATTGGAGTTTTATTGGGCCATTTGGTTCCAAAGTTGTTTAGAGGATTTCTGTTAGAATTATTCAGATTTTATTTAATCATTATTGGAGATTGGATTTTTGGAGTTAGCTTGTGATGGATCTTTTATCGCTTAGTTATTTGTGATTATTTGAGATTTATTCAATTATTTATCTTATGGACTGATTATTTATGTCTCATATCTGTCTCATGCTAAGAATGGTATTCTATTTAATTCACGCCCGGCATAGTTCGGCGGCGGTGGCTGCCACTCCGTCTGTCGGATTTTGTGGGGTGTGACAGATGGTATCAGAGCATGTTCTTAGGTCTCGTAGGTTATGAGTCCGTTTAGTTTTCGCGTTGCCGATCTTTGATTCCCTTTGTGATTCGTATTTCTTAAAGTAGATGTTCTAGCATACGTGTTAGATGTGTTTCTTGGAGATGTGAAGTTTTGAGATTAGGGACGTTGTAGACATTGAGTTTAGAATTAGTAAGATTGATGTGGGGATCCTTAGAATGGATTTTGGAGACGATAATTATTTTGGAGATTTTAGTACAAATGTTAGGTACCGTATGTATCGATTTTTGATGTTGAGATTTAATTGGAGGAAGTTAGAATTTTGATGACTTTCGGATATAGGATCGAGTGGGGGGATTTGTGAGAGCATGTGGTACGCCGTTATTTTCATAGTTATGTGTATGTATATAGGCAATATATATTATTTTGTTGTTCGTGGGGTAGGTGCGCGTAGGATTGGGTGTATGGGCGCCCAATTATGGCATTCTACGGGTAGGCATATATGAGCCTTATTTTCTTTTGCGAGATTTATGCGTTGATGAGTATGCTTCGTCTAATTTCGAGGACGAAATTCTTTGCTAGTGGGGAAGTATGTAACACCCCGTATTTTTATTTATTATTTTAATTAATTAATTGGAATTTTCGAGAAAAATAAATTTTTGAATTTTAAAATTTTTATTGGCTAAGAATGTTGGTTATGATTTTAGAAGAACAAAACTTCAAGCGGAATTAAAATCGGAGTTAAAACGGATTTTATATTGATTTTACAATATTTTTGCCTTATGGCATTTTTTGGGCAAACTGTCAGTTTTTCGGGGTGATCGATCGATCGACGGGGGGGTAGATCGATCGACCCTCCCAGAAAACGTGCGTTGTAAGCTGTTTTTTTAAGAGTTTGTGTAGGATTAGGACTCCTAATCACTATATAACCTTGTTAATCCGTAGGGGGACTTCTCATAATCACTTTTTCTCCAGTTTTTCACCAGAGAACACTTCCAAATATTGTTCCTCTCCCTCATAATCATCAACCTTCAACAAAATCAAGTTTTTGTCACAAGTTTTGGCACAAGTTTTTGAAGGCTTAATTGGGGTTTAATCAAGATCGTTCAAGAACACTCTTTTGCTAATTTTTCGAGAGGAATCCAAATTTCTAATCAGATTTTCAACACGATCTTCACAGGCATGAATACTCTATTCTTTTCCTTTAGTATTATGCGTTTTAAGTGTCGCCTAAACACTTAATTACATGTTTTCTTAAAAATAATTAGTAACTTAATTATAAAAATTGAATACTAATTATGGGGTTGTTTTTATAAAATCTTTTAATCTGAATAATATTCATAACCCTTTGGGTACGTAGGATTCACGAGTGATTTTGGGTTTTATTGGTGTAGGTTGCATGTAAAAAAATTCTAGTTCTAAAATAACTTATTTTTGGGCGCGTATAACTCATGTAATACATGTAGAGATAATAAAATTTAGTTTTGATGAATATATGATGGAAACTCGGTATATTTAATTTAAAATAATTAAATGAGATTATTTGGGTATTGTTGACGTTGTGATAATTAAATTAAAGATTTAATTGAATTGGACTATCATGCGTAGTTTTATATATTGATTAATTATGCTTGTTTGTGTGACTTGTTGGTATTATGATGTTACCTTTGTGACGACGGGTTGATGGGTATTATTGCTCTCCCTATATTTTAGGATGCCTTCTAGGTATGGGACTAGTGGGTATGCCTTTTGATGATTTACGCCTTCTAGGTATGGGACTAGTAAGGGTAGATTATCACGCTTTTATCATCTTGAGGGTGGGCTGATTTTTCTTACTTTATCGTCGCTACGGTAGTTTAAGAACGAGACTAAGTTAAGATTTATGTTAGAAAATCCTCCTATACATAGGATAGGACGTATTGATAACTTGGGGACCCTTAGGTATGGGACTAAGGGGTATTTTGAGGATCTCACGTCGATTAAAAGGGTGGGGTGATTATAAATTGTGAAATTGAGAATTAATGCCTAAGATAAAAACGGGTATTAAAATTTGTGGCGACATAATGTGTCGGGGCTGACAGTTTAAACGGGCCAGAGGGCGATTTATGTCGTGTCGTGTGTGGAACCTTGTCATGTGTCGGGGCCGACAGTAAACGGGTCAGAGGGCGATTGACAAGGGTAACCTTGTCATGTGTCGGGGCCGACAGTAAACGGGTCAGAGGGCGATTGACAAGGGGAAGTGTGACACTTTAATAAAAAGTGAGAACAATAATAAAAGTTGGTTAATTTAATTAAATTAACATCGTGGGACTTGGGAATTTAAAATCATATTGGTGTGCCTTTATAAATGGGGATTTTTGCGGGTAGTTAGTAGATTATAATTATCGCATTTAATTATCCCGTTTAATTTAAAATATTCTATTGTGATATTTATTGCGTATAATGCTACTGTCTGGATTCAAGGATCCTATTTGAGGAGAGTAGTGTGTATTCTTGCTCGGGGCTTTGGCTCTGACCCATGCGTTGACTAATCTTTTTTCAGGATTTAATTTGGAGAAGCTGCATAAGTTTATCGGAGTTATCATTAGAGGTGCAGCTGGAGTTATTTACTTTATGGCATAGTTTAGTTAGACTTTCTTTTCCCGTCGTATTATGAGACTTCATTGGAGTTTTATTGGGCCATTTGGTTCCAAAGTTGTTTAGAGGATTTCTGTTAGGATTATTCAGATTTTATTTAATCATTATTGGAGATTGGATTTTTGGAGTTAGCTTGTGATGGATCTTTTATCGCTTAGTTATTTGTGATTATTTGAGATTTATTCAATTATTTATCTTATGGACTGATTATTTATGTCTCATATCTGTCTCATGCTAAGAATGGTATTCTATTTAATTCACGCCCGGCATAGTTCGGCGGCGGTGGCTGGCCACCCCGTCTGTCGGATTTTGTGGGGTGTGACATCTTGGTGAAATATAAAAACCCATGTAGTTGGAGCTTAGAACTTGAATATTTTGAAGAGAATTGCATGTAGAATGATAGGTAGATGATTATTCTCATAATAATGGTGATTAGAAGAAATTATAACGGATTAAATTCTGGGATTTGATGATGATACATATCTAGGGTTCATGTTCTTGATGATATTGGGGAAAAGTATAAAATCTTGTGATTTAATGATGTTTAGGATGCATTAATGCCTTAAAAGACGTTAGTTTATGACCTAAGCATGTTTTAGTACGATTAGAGGACTTAAATCATGGTTAGAACGAACTTTGGAGAAGGATTGAGGTGTTAAAAATGGTGAGAAACGTAACTTAGGAAATCTGGGAAGAAACTGGCAGCTCGTTAGAAGCCCCTACCCAGGTCGTTCGAACGAGCTTCTAACGAGTTGACCAGTCACTGCTAACGAGAATGGATTTCGTTCGAACAAACTGTGATCTCGTTCGAACAGCCTCGTTCGAACGAGACTTCTAACGAGTTGGCAGAGGAATCTCGTTCTAACAGTCTCGTTCGAACGAGACTTCTAACGAGTTGACAGTTTAGTCCTTTTTGGACTGTTTTGATTTTTTGGAAGTCCCATAAGTTTGTTCGAGGATATAGATTACATTCCGATGATGATGTAAGGATAGAATTGGGACTTTTGGGTTATTACGAGGAGTAAATTTATATACGAGAGTTATATTATATGGACGGTTTGGGTTGAGACTTGAGTGTCCACTACGACGTGAGAATTAATTATGGCGCGTATGATTATAAACCGGTATAGTATATATAGTGATAATTGTGAGTTAGTACGAGAATAAGAATAGTACTACGATTAAAATACGGTATTACTAAGATGTGTGTTTACTTAGTATTGGTATATGGATTGTGTGTATGACATACCTACCATACTTGCTATCACGGGAGGTTGCGTTCGCTTAGGACCCTCTAATCCTTGTGTGCCTACGGGGGGGATATAGACTGGTACCTCGATGAACATAGGTCATAGAAAGACTTATTGAGATAATAATAAGTCCGCTGATCGTGGGAGCGTAGGTATGTGCGTGACCCATGTGATGTGACTGTGTTCGCCTCCACTATTTGTGATTTGTGTTATCTGAACTATTCCTGAGAGATTCGGAATATGTGATCCTTATGTACGTGATGTACCGGGATGGATAGCAGAGTATGTGTGCACCGCAGCTTAGTTCTCGGGGTGCTTGTATTGTATATTTATGATGTGAATAATATACACTTAATAAATGGGAATCCTCATGTTAATGTTGTGAATATATTACGGTATTGTTCCGAGAAACATAACGAGTTAACTGATAGTTATATATACTGCATATTGAGTATCTGAGTTTACGTCAAATCCCTATCTAATTATGAGCGTTATATGTTAATAGAACCGGGTAATATGGGTAGGAACTATTACAGTCTAGCTAGTTATGATGTCACTTAGCTAGTGGTTTATATCATTGTAGATGGGTACTTACGTTAGGAGTGCACAGTTAGACGAGAGGTGAGAATATCATGTGAGTGTACGTCCTAACATGTACTTTGCATTTAATGTTTTAAATGTTTTTAAAGCACTTGCAGGTTTTTAAAATATAACTCCACATTCGGGCTCTGACCCGTTTTCTTTTCAAATCTTTTTCTTGTAAAACCATTTTAGGTGCCCAGCCACAAGGACACCAAGCATAGGATACTCATTCAGGTGACGAGTTGTAGCTATTTGTGGAAGCTACAGGGACTTTGCTTGTAGACGCTTCTATCTTTTGGATTCCAGAGTCACTATCTATCAGTTGTAGGGCATGTTGCCCATTTTTTTTTATTTAGAGACATCTTTTACATTTCAGTTTTCAGACTTTAGCATGTATTATTTCAGTATTCGGTTATTTAATTCAGTTATGGGATTGTATTGAGGAGTTTTCCTCCAGACTTTAATTACTCTATTGTGATGGTTATTCGTTTTACTTCAGTATGGTGAATGGTGTTATTTATTTCTTCATTACACTTGTTGCATGTTAATTCAGATTTAATTTAAAATTTGGCAACTTACTTTTTAAATGCTAGGTGGTTAGTAATAATAAAATGTTTTCGACAGTGATGCTATTAACTGAGCCAACTTAGCATTTTGAATTAATTTAATAAAGGAGTAGTTACCCGGTATTTAATTAGTCGGGGTGTCACATTTATCTTCTTCAACAAATTCCTAAAGTTCCATCTCATGGGTCATTAGAGAACCCAAAAGCTCATCAAGAGAGATAGGTCTTTCTCTAATTGCTTCTTTGATAGCTAAATTTTTGGACATTCAATTTGTCGGTAATGACCTGAAAATTTTGCTCACCAACTCATTGTTAGTATAGGTTTTTCCAAGAGATTTAAGACCATTAATAATATTAGTAAACCTAGTGAACATATCAGAAATAGATTCATCAGATTTCATCTTAAATAACTCATAACTATGAACAAGCATGCTAATTTTATCTTCTTTAACTGACTAGTTCCTTCATATGTGACTTCTAGTCTATCCCAAATTTCTTTAGCGGATTCACAACAACAAATTCTATTGTACTCATTTACATCAAGTGCACCATGCAAAATATTCATAGCTTTAGCATTTTTTTGAATTTTCCTAATATCAACTTCATTCCATTCATTTTCTTCTTTAGGGACAGAAGCATTATTTTCAATTTTAATAGGAATAAAGGGACCATTCATAACAACTCTCCAAACTTCATAATCATGTGACTGAACAAAATATTTAATTCTATTTTCCAATAACTATAATCTTTTACAGAAAATAGAGGAGGTTTAAAAATGGACTGGCCTTCACCAAGGGATGTAGTAACATATGTCATTGATCTTTAACTCTAAGATTGTTAAATCTAAAAAATAAGAAGAACACTAGCTCTGATACCAATTGTTGCCCAGATTATACTCAAGAGGGGGGTGAATTGAGTTTTTACAAACTTTAAGTCAAATTAAAATTTCAGAAAAATATTTAATTTGTAACACTTTGACAAATTTCAGATTAATAAAACTATAAAGAATAAATCCAACAATATCAAATAAATGCAACCAACTAATTTAAACAATTAGAAATGTAGATTTTAACACTCTAGGAATATTAAATTAATTTTCGTATTTAATATTAAGTGATATTCTGAAATTAATTATTTAATTCAAAAATAATTATTTTATCCTTAAAATTAATTTAGTCAAATTTCGGAATTAATTTATTGGCAAGATAGTGTGCTGAAAATATTAACTCAAGCAAGCATATGCAAATAAATAAATAAAAGTGTGGAATATAAATGACACCGAAATTTAACGTTGTTCGGCCAAATCCCAGCCTACGTCCACGTGCCTAGAGCCCCCGTCTCCTTTGCGCTTCACTAAACCTGATCCACTTGCGGGTAGGATCAAACCACCGCGTACAACTGTTTGCAAGCTAATTCTTAGCTTCAAACCCCGTGGCCCACTTGCGGGTAGTAACCAATTATCGGTACAAACCGAAGCTTCAACAAAGCTTCACAACAAATCTGAATTTTTTGTAGTACAAGGTACAATAATGAAACTCCTTAAAATACAATTTGTAATCTGAGTTTCTCCTTCTTTAATGAGATTTTAATAAATGATGTTAAAGTAGGCACAAGTCTTCTTCTTCAATGATGGAGCAGATATCAAGATTAATTGCTCTCTTGAAAGTATAGCTGAGTAGTAAAATAAATGCTCTCAATAATATTTCAAGTCTTGATCATATTCTCATTCAAGTATGTTTCTTCAATGCAGCTCTTCAAAGCTTTAAATGTGTCTTCCAAAAACTAGCTGTTAGACACATGCATTTTGAGCATTAAATGCTCCTGAGTTAGCTGAGATGAGGTAGCTGAAAATAATCTCCAAGTCTGATATGCCAATCTTCATTTTTATCTTCTCTATAAAAATATAGCTGTTGAGGCATGAGAATAGACATCTGAAAATATGGGACTAAAAGTAGCACTTCAGATTTCTAAAAATGACTTCTGCAAAATTATGTTAGTCCAATAGATAATAACAAATTGATATAAAGAGCTCAACAGATAATGTCCGAAGACTGATATATAAATGTAAAGGTTAGAACTGAAAATGTAGAACTAAAAAAAGTGTTAGTACAAGAGAAGATATAATATGATAATATTAGTTAATTGCTTCTATATGGTAATGTTAAGATCTAAGTGTACAAACTGAACCAATCAGGTCTAAAGGATATCTGGCGGTTAAAAGGTATAACTGAAATAGTGCAACTGGTATACATTTAATTGGTCTGATATTATCAGAACCTTAAGCTTCTAACCAAAGGTCATATTGGTACAGCTGGCACAAACGTACATGGCTTAAAAATAATATTCGTATAGTTAAAAACTAAAGATCTCTTGTGTACGAAATTTCAATTGGTAATTTATGAAAACTTAAGGTCAAATCCAGTATGACAGGTAGCCAACCAAAGAGGTCTGCGACTGAAGCTATAAAAAAAATATGGCAACTGAAACATTGAACTATAGTAATTGGTGCAAATCTCGGTAATCAAGGACATATCTTCTATCAGGTATAATATGGTCAAATCGAGTTACCACCTAATTCATTTAATAGATGACCAAGTCTATAAACCCACGTAACCGGTATTGTTCCTGACAACAACATATGGAACTGAGTTGTTAAACACAGTCAATACATCAAGGCCGAAATATAGAGATATAGCAGGTCAAATCTCGTTATAGTTCAGATATAGAATATTATTCCACATTACCAATTGCATCTAAAGAGAGTTGAACAACTCCGGTCTTGTGATTTCGGGCCACAACTTTTTAAAAGCTAAGGACTTACCAATATATATATATATATATATATATATATATATATATATATATATATGTATTAACAAAGGTCCAATCGATGCAAGTTTGCAAAGGCTTTAAAGTATCTGGTACAAGCGTTGGCAGGAGGTACGAAAGTGCTATGGCCGAAATCTGTCTCTATTCAACAATTCAGTTTAAAAAAAAATAATAATTAACACATATTAACTAAGATGTCAACAGGGATCCACTGATTTATATAAATTAAAGAACTGTTGCCACAGTTAGATTGATAGGATAATACAAATTTATATATCAATTCATGCACCACAACTCATCATAGTTTACAAACATATATTTACTTATGTAACAATGCATGCTGTTAAAACACCAACCAAGGACTGATGAGACAATGCGTGCGGCTCAAGACCTGTCAGGAGATTTCGAAATATGTATATATGTGTAAAAAAAATATATGTGTCCAAGCGAATTACTGAACATCTATCTATCTGTGTATTATCCAAAGGAATGCCTATGCTTTATATATGCTATATAAGTGGTGTATATCGTGGGACCTGGGAACTTTAAAACAACATGAGAGCTAACAGATCTTAAGATACAAAAAATGAAAAAGGAACAGTTAGAAGAACTAAGACATTTAAACTAAAATGTAAATGTGTACAAACTGTTATATATAAAAAAAATTACATAGTCGCATATTAAAAGTTTGTTTGGAATCATCAAAATCAATATATTAAATTAAACTGAAATGTACAATAATTATAATTAAGTTAATTAAATAAATATTAAAAAGGTTAATTACATTTTCGTTAACAATCTCCCCCTTTTTGATGATGACAAACAATGATTCACAAAGATCCATAAAATGTATGAATTAAGTAGTATGAATTAAGCACAAATGAGTGAATCAAACATACTTGTCCCCCTTTTGACATTATCAAAAAGTTTTTCCTTATAAATCAAGTGTCAACGGGTAAAGTGCGAAGCTCCCCCTATAAAAAATAATATCAGCATGGGATATAACCATAAATTATAAGGGACACATGTGAATACCATGAATATATCACTAAGCACATATTCAACAGAATATTCTCACATTACATATATTTGATTTAAGAGATATATAGGAATAACATCAAATAATGCTCAAGTCATCAAACTGAAAAACAACAACATATTCATAAAAGATTACAAGTTAAGGTTGTTAACAAGATGGCACACGCCTTTAGTGTTTTCCTCAATCGTGATTTTTTCAATAACAATTTTAATAGAATTTTCAGCACTGTTTTGAGAGGATGAGCAAGCAACATTTTCATTAGTAATAGTAGAAGCATGTGAGTTCATATTTGGAGGCAAAACAAATGGACATGAAGGAGGTTTCACCCAAGGGGCATGTGGAGGATATGAGCGAATCGCATCCATTGCGGCATCAAATGAAGAATATTTTGTTATATTGAGAACCGTTAACTCCCTTTATTTGGGTTTCACACTCTCCCCAAGTAGTATAAATTCCGGGGAATTTTCCAACCCACACGACATAAAAACTCTTTGACATCTTAAAAGATAGATGAGAGATAAAATGTGAAGTGCATATATGGGCTAGAATGTTGTGGTATATAAAGCCATAAAATTTTGTCGCGTAGTTCATAAATTTCCATTTTCGAGATACGAGCCAAAAAAAATATTCTTGGGATTATCAATACCAAAAAAAAAACTTATTAATCATAATCAATAAATATTTATATCCAAATAAGTTTCAATAACCATTTATCTCCCCCTAAGGGATACCAATTAAGGCAAATATGCATATAAAGAATTAAAGTGCATCTTTTCATGAGATAAAATAATTTCAGCATTTATTTCCATAAGATCATTTTCAACAAATCTAAAAATGTTCACAAGTCATGAAAATTTCAATTAATCATAAGATTTTTTATTTAAGCACAAACATATCATAAGTGTCATTTCCATTCAAAAAAAAAAAAAAATCAAGAATGTCACAAATATTTAAATAAGGACACTAAACAAGTGGCATGACATAAATCTAGCTCATAATGTGTTCATGTTATCAAAATTAAAGAGTGCATATTACAATATCAACATGTACCACATGTGACTAATAAATTTTAAAAGGACATTTTCGTTTCAAATTAATATTCAATAAAATCATGAAATGATCCAATATTATTATTCAAAAAAAAATATATCAAGATGTAATGTATTAATTTTCTTATAAAATAATCATCAAAATCAAATGTGTGATATAACAAACAACCATAAAAAATAATAAATATACAAATTTACATGTGAATACTAAATAATCAATCAACACGCTCATACGTTATAACAGATATTCTATGCATGGAAATATATCAATTGTGAATAAATCATTAATAAACATATGATATTAAATTCAAGAAATGTGTTCCTTACCACCTTACTAATACCGAAGATATATTCATGAAACTTCTTCCAAGTGTGGCATTTCCAACATTAGGCACTGATACTTGAGATTTGTAATATAACCAAATCATATGCCTTGAAAATCCACATTCTACCATAAAATGCAACCTACACAACTTTGAAAATTTTCTCTTTTGGTACCCAAAATGTGTTAGGTCCATAGGGGCTAGTATACGTCTTGGATCCTTTAGGAATCCAAGATAATTTTATTTTTCTAAATTTATATGGACACAAAGCTGAAAAATGTGTGTGTCTACCACAATAAGTACATAAATAGTTAGAATGACTAGACGAGGCATCAAATTTCAATAAATTGGAATAAGTCTTTTTCTCATTTACTTCATCATATCCTATACCATTATTATTAAATCGAATCCTTTGTGTCTCAACAATCTTATGAAAATATTCATTTCCTTTTGTAAAAGTATCTATTGATTTCTTTAAATATTCAATCTCCCTTTTTAACTCAATGGTTTCAATTTCAAGAGGAGTAGTGACAATAACAGATTTTTCCTTTTTCAAAGATTTAATTTCATTTTTTAAAGATTCATTTTCTAATTTCAAATCATCAAAATCATTTGACATAGAATCATATTTAGTTGAAACTAATGAATGAGACTTCTTAAGTTTAATATATCTATTTTTAAGTTCTTCAAAACTTTCACATAATTCATCAAAACATTTTGTAAAACTTCATATTCATCAACTTCATCATTATCACTATCACTAGAGTTAGGGTTAGAATGTACCCCATTTTTCATAGCCATGAAACATAGATGAGCAACTTTATTTTTATTCGAATTTTCATCGGAAGAGCTTGTGTCGGAGTCACTCCATGTTGTGGCTTTCAATGCCTTCTTCCCTTTCTTATACTTTGGACAATTAGGCTTAATGTGTCCAACTTCATCACAATGATAGCATCTTGGTTCAGATTTGGATTGATGATCATCATTGAACTCATTTGAAAAATGTTTCCTTCTTCTTTCCTTGGCTTTCTTTTTGGAAATAAGATATTTTTTGAAATCTTTAGCCATTAAGGAAATATCATCATCATCGTCATCTTCACTTTCTACATTTTTGCTTGAAGATTTGAAAGCAATAATTTTGTTTTCTTTAGGTTTCTCTTCTTCAACAAATTCCTTAAGTTCCATCTCATGGGTGATTAGAGAACCCAAAAGCTTATCAAGAGAGATAGGTCTTTCTCTAATTGCTTCTTTGATAGCTAACTTTTTGGTCATCCAATTTGCCGGTAATGACCTGAGAATTTTGCTCACCAACTCATTGTTAGTATAGGTTTTTCCAAGAGATTTAAAACTATTAATAATATTAGTAAACCTAGTGAACATATCAGAAATAGATTCATCAGATTTCATCTTAAATAACTCATAACTATGAACAAGCATGCTAATTTTATCTTCTTTAACTTGACTAGTTCCTTCATATGTGACTTCTAGTCTATCACAAGTTTCTTTAGCAGATTCACAACAACAAATTCTATTGTACTCATTTACATCAAGTTCACAATGCAAAATATTCATAGCTTTAGCATTTATTTGGATTTCCCTAATATCAACTTCATTCCATTCATTTTCTTCTTTAGGGACATAAGCATTATTTTCAATTTTAGTAGAAATAAAGGGACCATTCATAACAACTCTCCAAACATCATAATCATGTGACTGAATAAAATATTTAATTCTATTTTTCCAATAACTATAATCTGTTCCAGAAAATAGAGGAGGTTTAAAAATGGATTGGCCTTCACCAAGGGATGTAGTAACATATGCCATTGATCTTTAACTCTAAGATTGTTAAATCTAAAAAATAAGAAGAGCACTAGCTCTGATACCAATTGTTGCCCAGATTATACTCAATAGGGGGGTGAATTGAGTTTTTACAAACTTTAAGTCAAATTAAAATTTCAGAAAAATATTTAATATATAACACTTTGACAAATTTCAGATTAATAAAACTATAAAGAATAAATCCAACAATATCAAATAAATGCAACCAACTAATTTAAACAACTAGAAATGCGGATTTTAACACTCTAGGAATATTAAATTAATTTTCGTATTTAATATTAAGTGATATTCTGAAATTAATTATTTAATTCAAAAATAATTATTTTATCCTTAAAATTAATTTAGTCAAATTTCAGAATTAATTTATTTGCAAGATAGTGTGCGGAAAATATTAACTCAAGAAAGCATGTGCAAATAAATAAATAAAAGTGCGGAAAATAAATGACACCGAAATTTAACGTGGTTCGGCCAAATCCCGGCCTACGTCCACGCGCCTAGAGCCCCCGTCTCCTTTGCGCTTCACTAAACCTAATCCACTTGCGGGTAGGATCGAACCACCGCGTATAACTGTTTGCAAGATAATTCCTAGCTTCAAACCCCGTGGCCCACTTGCGGGTAGGAACCAATTATCGGTACAAACCGAAGATTCAACAAAGCTTCACAACAAATCTGAATTTTTTGTAGTACAAGGTACAATAATGAAACTCCTTAAAATACAATTTGTAATCTGAGTTTCTCCTTCTTTAATGAGACATCAATAAATGATGTTGAAGTAGGCACACGTCTTCTTCTTCAATGATTGAGCACATATCAAGATTAATTGCTCTCTTGAAAGTATAGCTGAGTAGTAAAATAAATGCTCTCAATAATATTTCAAGTCTTGATCATATTCTCATTCAAGTATGTTTCTTCAATGCATCTCTTCAAAGCTTTAAATGTGTCTTCCAAAAACTAGCTGTTAGACACATGCATTTTGAGCATTAAATGCTCCTGAGTTAGCTGAGATGAGGTAGCTGAAAAGAATCTCCAAGTCTGATATGCATATCTTCATTTTTATCTTCTCCATAAAAATATAGCTATTGAGGCATGAGAATAGACATATGAAAATATGGGACTGAAAGTAGCACTTCAGATTTCTAAAAATGACTTCTGCAAAATTATGTTAGTCCAATATATAATATCAAATTGATATAAAGAGTTCAAGAGATAATGTCCGAAGACTGATATATAAATGTAAAGGTTAGAAGTGAAAATGTAGAACTGAAAAAAGTATTAGTGCAAGAGAAGATATAATCTGATAATATTAGCTAATTGCTGCTATATTGTAATGTTAACAGCTAAGGGTACAAACTGAACCAATCAGGTCTAAAGGATATCTGGCAGTTAAAAGGTATAACTGAAATAGTGCAAATGGTATACATCTAATTGGTCTGATATTATCAGAACCTTAAGCTTCTAACCAAAGGTCATATTATTACAGCAGGCACAAACGTACATGGCTTAAAAAATAATATTCATATAGTTAAAAACTAAAGATCTCTTGTGTACGAAATTTCTATTGGTAATTTATGAAAACTTAAGGTCAAATCCAATATGACAAGTAGCCTATCTAAACAGGTCTGCGACTGAAGCTATAAAAAAAATATGGCTACTGAAACATTGAACTATAGTAATTGGTGCAAATCTCGGTAATCAAGGACATATCTTCTATCAGGTACAATATGGTCAAATTGAGTTACCACTTAATTCATTTAATAGATGACGAAGTCTATAAACCCACATAATCGGTATTGTTCCTGTCAACAACATATGGAACTGAGTTGTTATACACAGTCAAGACATCAAGGCCGAAATATAAGAGATATAGCAGGTCAAATCTCGTTATAGTTCAGATATAGAATATTATAGCACATTACCAACTGCATCCAAATGAGTTGAACCACTCCAGTCATGTGATTTCGGGCCATAACTTTTTAAAAGCTAAGGACTTACCTATATATATATATATATATGAACAAAGGTCCAATTGATGCAAGTTTGCAAAGGCTTTAAAGTATCTGGTACAAGCGTTGGCAGGAGGTACGAAAGGTCTATGGCCGAAATCAGTCTTTATTCAACAATTCAGTTTTAAAAAAAAAATAATTAACACGTATTAACTAAGATGTCAACAGGGATCCACTGATTTATATAAATTAAAGAACTGTTGCCACAGTTAGATTGATAGGACAATACAAATTTATATATCAATTCATGCGCCACGACTCATCATAGTTTACAAACATATATTTACTTATATAACAATGCATGCGGCTAAAACACCAACCAAGGACTGATGAGACAATGCGTGCAGCTCAAGACCTGTTAAAAGATTTTGAAATATGTATATATGTGTAAAAAAAATATATGTGTCCAAGCGAATTACTGAACATCTATCTATCTGTGTACTATCCAAAGGAATGCCTATGCTTTATATATGCTATATAAGTGGTGTATATCGTGGGACCTGGGCACGTTAAAACAACATAAGAGCTAACAGATCTTAAGATACAAAAAATGAAAAAGGAACAGTTAGAAGAACTAAGACATTTAAACTAAAATGTAAATGTGTACAAACTGTTATATATAAAAAAATATTTACATAGTCGCATATTAAAAGTTTGTTTGGAATCATCAAAATCAATATATTAAATTAAACTAAAATGTACAATAATTATAATTAAGTTAATTAAATAAATATTAAAAAGGTTAATTACATTTTCGTTAACAGCTTGTCTTCAATGTAATTTTGGGTTTAAAGATCTTGCCTGAAATGGGTTTGGGACTTAGTTTATCTCTCTAGGAAACTTAAGGATATTAACACAAAACTTGGATAGGGAACTTTACTCAACGGGATTGTTGTTATACGATTGTGTGTTTGATGAAGGAACCTAAGGTATCCTTTTATAATCTTCCAGTGAGCTAATATCCGTTGGAGGGTAGTAAGGTAATTGTAGGATCACTTAAAATTTGAATTTAAAAATTAGTCTTTACATATTTTTGTGTTTTCAAATAGTTATTGCCCACTAACTCATTTATATTGATGGACATATCCATTTGGCCTAAGATATTTATCTATAACTCATTGTATAGCCAACTATATGTTGAGTGATAATTGACTATACATAAAGTATAGTTGGCTATATACTTTAAATCTGAGGTACTAAAGTGTTGGGGCTTGGTTCTATGTTTCAGATAGTTTAGGTTAGGTTTAAAATAGATGATTTTGAGCATATACAAGATCAAATAGGAATATTTTATTTCGTACAATATTTCCTAAAGATCATCAAGAAACTGAAAGGTCTTCTAGATTTTGATTTTTCTTTTAGCATAGGATATGTAATGCTATTTTGTGTGAGATGATCGTGCATGTTTGTACTTGAACTTCTCATGAAGCTTTTGTTTGATCTTTGTGGATTGAACTTCTAAAGATGATCACGAACATGCTTGTTTGAACTTGAAATTCTCTTGATGCTTTATGAGTCAATCATGTTAGGGTTACTTTGAATCTTCATTATAATGCATGGGCAATGGTTGAATGGATGGTATGTTCCTTATAACATATGTCATAATGTATTGAGTATTTATTTTCATCTCAAGTATATTAGAAAGGAGATAGTGAAGTGTGAATATATATTAATTGTGCTGTCATCATTCAACATTCTTGTTACTTTAAATACATTTTGTTTCACAAGATCCCCCCTTTTTATGATAAGAATACAATTTATTTAGGTTTAGAAAATGTTCCAAATTCTCCCCCTTTATATGATACTAGGGTTTTAAAAACTATTTTTCTCTCCCTTTATTGTAGAATTTCTTTTTCTCTTGTGGAAATGTAGGGGTGGCCCCTATACATGTGTTTCAAATCAAACCAATTTATTACCAAAATTTTATTCGACTTGTAATGTGAACTAAGCCAAGTTGTGAAAAACCAATTCTTACTTTAAACCAATTTTATCTTGATTAATCCTAAACATGCATCTAGTGACTAAAGCAAGTAAAGTAAAGTAAAGAATACTCACAACACCGGATGTACGAGGAAAAAACTCAAAACGGGAAAATAACCTCGGACGTCCCAAGCCAGACAATCACTATGAACAAAGATTTTACAAAGACAGATTAGCCTTACTCAATGACTCAATCCCCACGGGTTTTGACGCTCCTTCTGATCTTCTACCATTCTTTAATAGTGCCCATATAGAAATTTTATCTTCCATGATACCTGTCCACAACACACGCGTCCACGTATTTTTCGGTGTCCACCGAATGGCTTTGATACGTCTACGATGTCGAACAAGAAGTCTTTCTCTTTTCTTCACTGCAGAACCCTAACGTTCAAGTGTCGAACAAACTTTCTTGGTGCAGCAAGATCACATAAAGATATAATAATGATATCTCGGCTCTTTGCAAACTCTAAGGATGTGTTTATGCTTTGAAACCTTAGAAAAACATGTGCAAAACTCTTACTGAATCATAAACTGTTTTTCCAGAATGCACATTCTTTTAATTATGACGAAAACACGCTTTAAATAGGAATTAAATGTTGCCTCGAAAACAATGTCGCTCGAAAAAGATTGCCACGTCGTTCGCACGACATGAGCATCTCGCTCGAACGAAAGACAAATGTCGCTCGAACAACAGTCCGATCAGTTTGACTTTTTGACTTTTAGTTTAAAACGTCTCTTCCAAAAGAGATCCAAATAAGTCAAACTCTATTTCGAGTTTATCAGAATAAAACGTAGTTTAAACCATTTAAAACACTTTTAAAACATTTTAAAATATTTTTCTTTATAAAAATTACATCCTTATCTTTTATAAAAACAATTCCGAGCACCATTAATTATACGCATTCATACCTGTGTGATCTCCGAATGCAATTAACTTTGAAGACGAATAAACTTGCACCAATTAAACTTCGGCATGATTAATTCTTTGAAGCTTTGCCTCAATGTATTCAATTACTTCAATATGTCATAGACCAAGTGGGATCGTAACAAAATAAAATCTCCCTATAACATATTACAAACACAGTTTTCTTCACGGAATTAAGTTAAAAGAATAAATGGACTCAATTGGAAATTTATGTCCTTACAAACCTCCCCCTTTTACTATTCTGGGATAAAACTAAATCAGTGAAATGCCTAAGCCGGGCCATCAATCCGTATGACGCCTAAATCCCATCCCATAAACCCAAAGTAAAAAATACAGGACACGGACTAGTATATGTAGCACCGGTAAGCATGAACTGTCTGAATGTGATGTAGACTTAAAATCTCGAATCGCTGAAGCACACCTACACACATGAAACAGACAAACAAATACCCAGTGAATTATGGAGGAACAAATGAAGCCAATATATATATATCCAAATGATACCAAACGATAATAGATATGAATAAACTCTGAAAAATTATTTGTTAAACAATTGAGCAACAAAATGATACCAAATTTAAACTACCAATTTGTAAAATATGTAATCCAAAACATGCACAAATCTCCAAACTCCCCCTACATCACATACATCTCTGCCTTTTTTTTTTCTCAAATAGACAATCCGGTGAAAAGATAAACCAATCAAAGTATCTAACATGAGAATATAAACCAATTTGAATCAATTGGAAATCGCTAGATAATCATGAAACAACCAGCTAAATATGATTAATTAGATGACAAATCAGTAGCTAGTAAACCAATGAATCATGCAAAGAATATATCAATCTAATCAGGTGTGATGAACGGAATTATATGCATAATATCAATATGAGACAGTAAAACTTTCATACAAAACATTCAGTCCGGAAAACTTCCAGCAGTACAAAAAATATAACCAAAATAAACCAGTGGACTGCAAACCAATCAGAAGCAAGAAATCAAGTTATCGTTCGAACGAGCCAGGGACGTCGCTCAAACGAGATAAGGACATCACTCGAACGAGACTTCGCGCGACATGGAGATATCGTTCGAACGAGATCTCGCGACATGCCAACTTTCACAAATTTCCCAGAAATATCTTATACTTTTGCCCAATGAAAAATTTTCCAGAAAAAAAATCAGTGGAAGGGCCTGACTGCAGCAAAACAGTGCTAAAACAGTAAGCCTTTACCACAAAACGTAAAAACTCATAAAAACTAACAATGTGAGTTACATCAAACATAGTACCGATGTGCTCAAACATGGATATGGAATGAATGGGGGTGAAACTAAAACAAACAATTCCCACACATCGAAAAGATAAAGAAGCTCTAATTGATAGCGATAAATCATCAAACTTTATCATAGACATATGATAAATAAAGTGTGAGTTTAATAAACTAAACATACTACATGCACACAAATCCAAAATTTTGACGATTCTACAAACAATAACGTCAAATTGTAATGTTTCAACATTAGGATTAGTTGTGCAAACCCCTTTAAACTTTCTGCAAACAAACTCCCTCATAAATATATACTTTTAAGTTCTTTTGAGGTATCTAGCATTCTCAACTTAGAGAAAATATTATTGTCCCTTTTATTAGTATATTGCCTTTTCTTTTGGGCTCTTTTAAACGGTGGCTTTCACGAAGAGTTAATTTTGAACTCTCGCAGCCCTTTCCCATGAATCACTCATCATTTTTTCAATTAGGAACTAATTCAAATCCTCACGGTAAACGATTCTTACATGCACACTTCTCCTTAAGTCTACTTACGCATGAATCACAAGATTGAGATCAGAACGCCTTACCAAATTCAAATATACAAGAGAAGTCAAACGTCCATATAAACTCGTGCATGTGTGCAATGTTGGCATATATACAAAGTCGAATAAAAATGCATATCAACTTCGAAACAACCCCATATAAACAATGGTTAAGATCATTCCAAGCATCGATAATAATGAACAAATGTCCTAGCCACATGAATATGAAATGATGGGGGGGGGGGGGGGGGTCCAAGCACACCAATATGCCACATCAAACATGTAAATTGAAAAACAATAACCAACAAGAAAACAAAACAATTTTTGAGTTTTCAAAAAATTTATCAAAAAAAAAATCTGTTTGTATTTTTCAAATAAAACTCAAACAAATGGAAAAACATAATACAAAGAGATAAACATGTCATAACACTAGAAAATTACAAATCATGATGCAAGGGCTAGTGTATGACAAAACATGCAAGCTACTATCCATAAGAAATAGCAAGAGATGAATCATGTGCATGCATGTGAGAATCAACCAACGAAGCATTTAGCATCTCCAAAATGGATTTCCTAACCCAAACAGGTGTATATTTTGGGAACCAATAGGA
This sequence comes from Sambucus nigra, assembly GCA_949130495.1. Classification (NCBI taxonomy): domain Eukaryota; kingdom Viridiplantae; phylum Streptophyta; class Magnoliopsida; order Dipsacales; family Adoxaceae; genus Sambucus; species Sambucus nigra. Next base: position 143,930,084 of record OX422212.1, read on the forward strand.
CACTACGTTTAAACTTCCTAGGGTCTTTTCTAAGATCAAACAAAAAACTCCTAAGGTGACCTTTCCTACCACAATGCGAACACGTGAAAACATGATGAGGAATGAGACCTTTAGGTTGACCTTTTCTAATACCCTCGGATGTGGTTGACACTCTAAAACAAACTATGGTTTTAGATTTTACATTCGAACCACTAGAACAAGATAAGCCACTACCATCACTACTCGAGTCATTTAAATCATTTTTTAGCTTCAAAACTTTCGACTCAAGAAAACGATTAGACTCCTCAAACTTTCGGGACTCCTCCTTTAAATTTTCAATTACCCCTAGAAGGTTATCTTTCTCTCCCTCAATATGAGCAAACTTATCCCTTAGAGTCTTCTCACGTGCCTTAAAATCATTAATCTAATTATTTTTCTCAACGGCACAAACCCTAGAATTTCTCAAATCCTCTAACTCTTTTTCTAAAATGAGGACTCTATCATCACTTTCCTTTTTTTCCCAATTTTATCATATTAAAATCATTAAACAAGGAACCAAACTTCTCACGATAAATATCTCTTTGAATGTGAAACATTTGTAAATATCCAATCATATTTTTAAAACGGGAATTTTCTTCCTCCAAAACTTCAATACGTTTTGCAAACTTTAAATTCAAATGATGTAAATCGTCAAAGCTTAGAGAATCCATCGAGAGAAAACAAACACAGGAGAGATAAACAAACACACAGGATCAAAAAATAAATAAATTATGTTTTCTAGTTCTCATACCAATTTTTGGAAACGTATGGGTGGTCCCTATGGATGTGTTTCAAATCAAACCAAGTTATTACCAAAATTGTATCCAATTTTTAATGTGCACTAAACCAAGCTGTGTAAAAACAATTCTTACTTTAAACCAATTTTATATTGATTAATCCTAAACATGCATATAGTGACTAAAGCAAGTAAAGTAAAGTAAAGTAAGGTAAAGAATACTCACAACGCTAGATGTACGAAGAAAAAACCCAAAACGGTAAAACAACCTCGGATGGCCCAAGCCAGATAATCACTATAAATAAAGGTTTTACAAAGACATATTAACCTTACTCAATGACTCGATCCCCACGGGTCTTGACCCTCCTTCTGATCTTCTATCATTCTTCAATAGTGACCACGTAGAAATTTCGTCTTCCACGATACCTGTCCACAACACACGCGTCCACGTATTTCTCGATGTCTACCGAATGGCTTTAATACGTCTACGATGTCAAACAAGAAGTTCTTCTCTTTTCTTCACCGCAAAACCCTGACGTTTAGTGTAGAATAAACTTTCTTGGTGCAGCAACATCAAATAAACATATAATAATGATATCTCGGCTCTTTGCAAACTCTAAGGATCTGTTTATGCTTTGAAACCTTAGAAAAACATGTGCAAAACTCGTATTGGATCGTAAACTATTTTTTCAGAATGCGCATTCTTTTAATTCTGACAAAAACATGCTTTAAATAGGAATTAAATGCCGCCTCAAAAATAGTGTCGCTCGAATGAGATTGCCACATCGTTCGCACGACATGAGCATCTCGCTCGAACGAAAGACAGATGTCGTTCGAACGACAGTCCGGTCAGTTTGACTTTTTGACTTTTTGTTAAAACGTCTCTTCCAAAAGAGATCCAAATAAGTCAAACTATATTTTGAGTTTATAAGAATAAAACGTAGTGTAAACTATTTAAAGCACTTTAAAAACATTTTAAAATATTTTTCTTTATAAAAATTACATCCTTATTTTTTATAAAAAACAATTTCGAGCACCATTATTTATACGCATTCATACCTATGTGATCTCGGAATGCAATTAACTTTGAAGACGAATAAACTTGCACCAATTAAACTTCGGCATGATTAATTCTTTTAAGCTTTGTCGTAACGTCTTCAATTTCTTCAATACGTCATAAGACAAGTGGGATCGTGACAAAATAAAATCTCCCTATGACATATTACAAACACAGTTTTGTTCATAGAATTAAGTCAAAACAATAAATGGACTCAATTGGAAATTTATGTCCTTACATCTCTTTTTCTCATATCATTATTTCTCCCCCTTTGTCATTATCGAAAAGGGTGGGTGATTTGAGAAGAAATATTTGCTGGAATCCGACATGGCTTGGATAATATTTAGAATTACCAGGAGCATGGGATTAGCAATCATAAATATAGAAGGACACAAGAAGGGGAAAACTTCATAAGAAGTGTTACATAATGAAATGTTAGTTCGAGCCTTGCAGACTTTTTATTCCAAGTTCATGGCGAATGATGCAAAATCCATCTTCAGTAAGTGGTTTGGTGAATATATCCACGAGTTATTTTTTGGTGGAAATAAACTAAAGTTCTACACCCCCTTTTTGAACACTATATCGTAAAAATTGTTGTTTAATATCAATATGCTTGGTTCTTTAATGTTGAACATGTTTTTGGTGATAGAAATTTCACTTTTGTTATCACAAGGGATTGGAAATTTAAAAAAATAATTTGATAGTACCTCAATTTTTGTTTGATATACAAACTTTGAACACAACAGTATTCAGTGGTAATGTTTTCAGCTTCTGCCATAGATAAAGTAATGGAATATTGTTCCTTACTTGCCCAAGACATAATGGAATTCCCGAGAAAGTGGAACAACCAACTTGTACTTTTACGATTTACTTAAAATCCATCCCAATAAGAACTTGAGTAGCTTATTACATCAAAACATGTATGTTTTGGATACAAAAGTCCCAAAATAGTAGTTCCTAGGAGGTAATAAAATATTCTTTTAACATCAATGAGATCATATTTTTTTTAGTTGGGATTGAAATCTATCACATAATCAAGCATTAAAAATTATGTCAGAATGACTAGGAGTTAAAAAATTAAACTTCCAATCGTGCCACTATATAGTTTATTATCAATATATTTTCCAAATTCATCATGATCAATTTTGGTGGGAGCGCTCATAGGTGTGTTAAGAAGTTTTGCAAGAATAAGGCCAAATTTATCGGTTAGGTCTTTGATATATTTGGATTGATTTATGAAAATTACCTTGTTGATTTGTTTGACTTGGAGACCTAAAAAGAAGTTTAGTTCTCCCGTTAGAGTCATTTCAAATTCTTTGTGAATATATGATGCAAAGTCTTCACACATTCGACTATTTGTGGATCCAAATATAATATCATCTACACAGACTTAAATTAGGAGAATATCATGATTTTGAGTTTTAATAAACAAAGTAGTATCAACTAAGCCTCTCATGAAGTTGTGCAAGGTGGGGAAGTTGCTCACCATTTGATACCATGCTCGTGGAGATTGTTTTAAGTCGAAGAGTGATTTTGTGAGTTTGAAGACATAATTAAAGAACATATGATTTTAAAAATTGGGAGGTTATTTTACATAAAATTCTTCATCAATGTAACCAATTAAAAGGTAACCTATGTTACTTGCAAAGGCAAGTAACATAAGTATGGCTTTTAATCGAGCAGTTGAGGATAATTTTTATTCGTAGTCAATACCTTCTTCTTGTTTGAAACCCCAAGACACTAGATGTGCTTTTTTATGAGCGAAAGATCCTGATTCATCCCTTTTGTTATTGAAAATCCATTTTTGCCTATGATGGTGTGATGTTTATGTGGAAGCATAAGTGTCCAAACTTGGCTTCATTCAAATTTGACTAACTCTTCTTACATAGATAGCATTAATGATTCATCTTTTTCTTCTTAGTTTATATTTTTGGTTCTATGTGTATGATACGGAAGCAAAGCTGGGTTGGGTCGTAAAACTATTCCACCTCAATTTTCACCAACTAGGTCAGGCCTTCATGACCAAACCCAAAAAACATATTACATTACAATTACCCAAACTTTATCCCAACAGTATCCTTAACTCTATATTACCTAAACCCATCATATCTAATTATATTCAATCCATTTTTAAAGTTTAAATCATTAACAAGTCAACCTCAATGGAAATTCCTATCGAATTTGACATTCCTTCCCTATCGTCCAATAAAATCAAATTGTTAACCCAAAAAAAATCAAACCAAATTAGAGAACAATACTCCTACTTTAGAACCCTTATTTTTTGAAACCTTATTATCCAATTCCAAAACCCAACCAAAATATCAAAAACTTCACGCAATTCGGTTACAAAACAAAAAAGAACGACGAAAAATGAGCAGTCAAGAGAGAGAGAGAGAGAGAGAGAGAGAGAGATCATACCAGAGTATAAAACTGGGCAAAAAAGAAACAGCGGAGGTCTTTTTGGGAGGGAACTCGGAGACCATGGGGAGCCAAAAATTACAAAAATCAGGTACTAACTCTATTTTGGATGGCAAAATGGTGATGACTATTGTTCAGTCCCATTGAACCCAATGTTGGTTATATGTTGGAATTATGGGGTTTGGGGAACCCTGCGGGAGATTGATACCTATGTGACTTGGAACATAAGGAAAACCTCCAAATTTTTTCTTTCCAAAAACAAATTCAGAGGAGGAGAAGTAGTAATATTGAGTTCTAAGTAATATTTTTAAGTGCTTTTCATGTGGATTATGTTAACAGATCAAGGAATTTAGCTTTATTTTGGAAAATAAAGGTGAAATTTCTATATGCAGTTGTTCTATGATCATATTGATGCAGAGATAATAATGGGGGCATACAATTTTAAATGTAAATTTACTGGATTTTATGGTTTTATCGAAGTTCAAAATAAAAAGTGTGGATGGAATCTATTAGAAAGGTTAGGGAGGGAATACAAACTTCCATGGATTTGTGTCAAATATTTCATTAAAATTATTTATACCCGTGAATCATCAGATGTGGTTCCCAGACCAAATTTCCAGAAGAAAAATTTTAGAAGCGTTATTGATGCGTGTAACTTAAAGTATTTGGGATTTGTGGGATATGAATTCACTTGGAGAAATAGTAGGGTGGAGGAAAGAAAAGATAATACGCTAGCAAATAATTATTGGTGTAATTATTTTCAGGGTGTTGTGGTTTCCCGTATGAGTAATGATACTCTTACGGGATCCAAGTAACGATTTATTACCAAATGCGTTTTATTTTATTGTACATTGGTGGGACCTACAACATTCCCTGGTGGGACCCATACCATAGTACAAACAAATAAAGCAGTATCAGTACTAAATCGGTACTAACACCCGATGTGTCTAACATTTTCCTTCCCATATTGAACAATACGGATCAAACCATTGACCTATTGGTTCCCATCTTGATGAGGGTTAGGGGAACAATTGTCAAATATACTAAAATTCTCGAATTTTCCAATTCAAGGCATGGTGGGTAAAGGAGGAAGAAAGCAATAAAATAGTAGAAGAAAATTGGGGTAGGCTAGCGGGCATGAGCATAAGCAATGTAATAAGTAATATTCAATGTATTATGTAATAAGTAATATTCAATGTCGTTTGAATGACCGGGGCAATTTTTCATAAAAGTCAATTTTTCAAAGCAGTTTCTCCAAAACTTCCCACTACTTTTTCCCAACTATTTATGTAGTGCAGGAGATTAGTTTGTTCAGAGACTTTTCTAACATTTAGGAGGGAGAAACCTTTAAGAAAAGTTCAAGAGTGTTTTCTCTTCTAACCTCGTGATTTATGTTTCAAAACAAAAACCAAGTTTTTTCACCCAAATTACTTTTTTATCCAAGTTTTTACATAGTATATGTTTGAGATCATGTGTTCGCACCAGGTTCATCATTCTCTACATCATTGAGATTTTTTTTTGCGAAGGATTTCGTGTTTGTTGATGTACATATGGTTGACTCCATGTGCGTGAAAATAGCAGTTCCCCATCGGTGGAATTCGAGATATAATTGGACTCCTGCGTTGTCACTAGATAGAAGTTGAAGGATCTAAGAGCGTCGACCCTTGCGAGGGAATTGAGTCATTGAGTAAGTATTTTATCGTGTCCTGATATTAAATCTGTACTTAGTGGACTTTTGTCTGGGTTGTCCTAGGTTTTTCCCGTTGTGAGTTTTCCTCGCACATCGCAGCATTGTGGTTGTGTATTTTATCTTGCAAATTCTCACCCAGATGCATGCTTAGGTTTAATAGGATAAAATTGGTTTAATCACGAAAATGGTTTAATTGGTGCTTAACTAATTTAGTTTGCGTAAATTTAAGAAAAATCCCAATGTAAAATTTAAGAAAAACCCCAAAATGACCCCATATGAGTTTTGGTTTAACAACAAGCCCAATGTAAAGTACTTTTGGACCTTTGTCTCTATTTGTTATGTCTGCAATGATCGCTATAATCTTTCTAAATTTAAAGACAAAGGTGATAAATCAATTTTTTTTGGCTATTCTCAAAATAGCAGGGCATGTAGAGTTTACAACTTGAGAACCAAATCCATTGTAGAGTCCATTAATGTTGTAGTAATTGATAGAACTATTGATCCTGCTCGTAAAGATTGACCTGCTGAAACTGATTTGGATACAAATATTTTAAACGATTTACTTATGACAGAAGATGAATCTTTGCCAGCAATAACCCCTGTCGTGCCTAACTGGGTTTTAAAAGATCATCCCTCCGCAGAAGTTGTGGGTGATATTCGTGCGCCCATGAGGACTAGAAATCAATTACTTCAAGTAGCTCATATCGTTGCTTTTGTATCTCTTGTGGAACCAAAATTAGTTGATGAGGCACTTTGTGATTCTTATTGGATTGATGCGATGCAAGAGGAGGTGTGACACCCCGCCTAATTAAATACCGGGTGATCACTCCTTTATTAAATTAAAATCAAGGTGAACAGTTGGTTCATTCTTAGCATCACTATCGAAAAATAAATTTTCCAATTTAAACACCCTAATTAATTAAGCTAAGTATCAAAACCATTTTAGACATTACTTTCCATATTTTTATCCATTAAACCAACATTTAAAACTTTGCAAAATTCACAATTTAATAGTCACACCACAACTATCCTGGAACATATAATTTAAATAATCAAACATTCAACTAATTGAATCCAACATTTAATACTTAAATGAAAACATCCTGACAATAATAAATCCCAAAGTGCAAATACTGAAAATAAATGGATTTAATTATCCAATAAAACAACTAAATAATGGAAAGGGCGACACATGCCCAACTAGAATAAATAATGCTAAGAGTAGAATCAAATGAATGAGGTCGTCTAAGTAAAAGGCCTGCAACTCCCACCTAAGCTGCAGCGCGTTTCTTCCAAGGGATTCTATGCAAGACGCCCCTATGGCTGGGCACCTGTAACATATACATATATATACAAGAGAGAAAAGAAAATGGAAATGGGTCAGAGCCCGATTATGAAAATGATTTAAAATTTGTTTAGCAAGTATTTAAAATGTTTACTGGCCAATGCAACAACATATTAGTGCGACACTCCCTTGAGAAATTCTTACCTCTCTGCTAATGTGCACGCCTATCGCACTAACCTTCGCAACGGTATAACTTATCTTATCTTAGGTCGCTCGTAAGATTTAATACTGATAAATTCAATTGTTTGAGAGGTTACTTTCTTTTAACAACAAGGTTCTCATTTAAACCTTATTTACTCATAAAGTTTCTAAGTATCATATTATACTTTTCAAACACATGTTCCCCAATCGAAAATAATAATTCATTTTCTTACTTACCCTAAACACAGTAGGTAGTTCCCAAATTTCCATAATTAAATATATATATATAATAAATACTCACATAATATATATATTTTAACGGCACCTCACATAATAATTATGGTGCGGGCATACTTTGCTATCCAATCTCCGTCTCACTCGTACTAAGGGAAATACAAGTTCGGAATCACTCTCGAACTGTATTAACACATACACAAACAATATTGAGGCGAAGCATAGATTCCAAGTCTCTAAGAGGTCAGTACATACCCTCACGTCTCTTAGGACCGTCTAACCATCGATCAGATAGCATGTACCAAGGATATCTATCTCCTAGGGTACGAGTCAATATCCCCCATAAAGGCACATCGAGATAAGACTGTCCCAGCGCGGTAACCTCGGGGATATCAAGTAGCGCGGGCATGATTTTCACACGTATATAGTATATGCAAAAACACAGTCATATAAATATACTACTATTACCATATCTCTTTAGGTACCTTTCATCACCCATAATTATAACCTTTATCCTTATTTCTCAATCTGTAGTTATCATGTATAACGGTTCGTCTCTTACTTTAATTGAGGGATTAATCCAACTTACTACGTAGCACTCATGGACTCTATCCTCCAAAGTGTAGAATTCAGTAGGAACTCATCTAATTTCCAACGTAACTATCTTATGCGTCTCTCCCTTTAATACATAATTCCATCGTCCTTTATATGTAGGCATCCCAAAAATGCAACTTTCCTCTTACATTAGAGGTCTCATCATTTTTTTATAAGTCCTACTCTTCTTCTTTATCTCCCAAAATATTTTAATAAGGATGTCCAAGGATTATTACTCATTTAAATTAAATTCAACTAATTTAAAACGAAAAATATGAGTCTGTCAGAAGGGGTCGATTGATCGATGGCAGGAGCTCGATCGATCGATGCGTCGATCGATCGACACTCCTGGTTCGATCGATCGATCAAACAGGTATGACGAATTCTGCAGATTAACAGTTACGGGTTCTATCATCCAACATCACCCAAATTCAGATTTTTAACACCCAAACTCCTAGAAATTTGAACTACAAACATTGTAAACTCAAATTAAACATCTCCTACATAAAGCATGCGAATTTTCATCAATATCTACGGATTAATGGGCCAAAACTTACATCAATCTCAAGAACCCTAGAATTTCTCTAACTTTGTTTTAATCAGTCTTTTCCCAGAATTTATACTTCTAATTCGTCATAAATACGTGGTTAAACCTGTACACATGAAGGGGGATTTTCAGATTTCCATTTATATCATTACTACATGCAATTTCCTATCTCCAACATGGGTTTTCTTCTATGAAACTCATCATAATCAATCCTAGACTAACATGAATGATGCATTAACGAATTTAAGAAAGATAAATACTTGCCTGGGAGTTTCATAGTTTTAATTTGTGGACGAATTTGGTGTGGTTACGTTCCCCGTCGCGCGATCTACGCGTTGGTGGTGGTGGCGGTGCAACCGGATGAATTTTCGGCCTAGAACAGCTTGGCAAGCTCTCTCCTTCCCTCTCCTATGGCCGTCACTTGTCTTTTGTTGTGTTAACCCTAGAAGGCAACCTTAGACATCTGATATAACCCTTGAAAATTCGTGGGTTTAATTGCCCAAAATTACAAAATGTCCAAAATGCCCTCCCGAGGCGCTAAATAAGCCTAAAAACGCCTCGAGATCCAAACTAAACTCCCGGGTACACTTTTCTGACTATCTCGACCCTTCCGAACACTTTGGCGCACTCAAAACGACCATACAAGCAACTTATAATTTATTCACTTTTATTAATCAATATTTAGTTCCAACGCGACACGGGCGCGTCCCGACTCAAATTTCCAAAATTGTCATTTTATTCACTCTTGACATTTAATAGAACCTATATTATATATTACTCTACTCATTTGTAATATTCAACAAGTTTCCCATAATTACTAACTCACATCACGTTAATAATTATAAATTAATTAATTTCCGAATTTATATTTAATTAATAACTCACATCAAATTTAATAAATCCCCAAATTAATAAAGCATAAAAATACGGGGTATTACATACTTCCCCTCTAATAACTAAATTTCGTCCTGAAATTCAAAAAATAAGGCATAGCTGGTAAGAATAAATCTGGATATCTCTCGCGCATATCTGCCTCGCGCTCCCAAGTGGATTCCTCCACATTATGATGCTCCCACTGGACCCGTACAAGTGGAACTACCTTCGACCTCAATCCCCTATCGCTATGGTCTAGGATAGCCACCGGTCTCTCCTCATAAGAGATATCAGGCTGTAAGTCTATCTCCTCTATCACGATGTGGGTGTGAGCCATGTCATCCCGAAGAAATCATCTCAACGGCGAGATGTGGAATACATCGTGAATGCGATGTAAATGCTCTGGCAGTCCCAATATGTATGCTACCGGCCCAATCCTCTCGATAATGGGAAATGGTCCCACGTACCTCGGGGCCAATTTCCCTTTCTTCCCGAACCTCATCACTCCTTTCATAGGAGATACGCGTAGTAACACTTGGTCCCCCACATTAAACTCCCGGAAGAACCATTTCGCATCGGCGTAGCTTTTTTGCCTGTCTTGGGCTACCCGAATGCGACTCCTGATCATCTCAATCCTAGCGGAGGTTTCCTGAATCACCTCTGGTCCGAGCAACTTGTTATCCCCCACCTCTAGCCAACAAGTTGGGGAACGACAAGGCCTGGTGTACAAAGCCTCGAATTGAGCCATGCCAATCGTGAATTGATAAGAGTTATTATAAGCGAACTCTACTAGTGGAAGATGTGGCTCCCAACCTCCTCCAAAATCAAGAACACACATGCGTAGCATATCCTCCAACATCTGATTAGTACGCTTTGGCTGTCCATCTGTCTGTGGGTGATAAGCTGAACTCAACCTCAACTCTGTACCCATAGCCTCCGGAAAGCTCTCCCAGCAATGCGACACGAAAATCTTGTCTCTATCTGACACAATATTCAGGGACAGTCCATGTAATCTGACAATCTCAGTAATGAACAACTGAGCATACTGACCCGTGGTATAGTCTGTCCGCACTGGCAGAAAATGAGCCACCTTGGTCAAACGGTCTACAATCACCCAGATAGAGTCGTGGCCCCACTGTGATGTAGGCAACCCTGTAATAAAGTCCATGGAAATACTCTCCCACTTCCATGTGGGTATTTCCAATGGCTGAAGCAACCCTGACGGTCTCTGATGGTCCACCTTTACCAGCTGGCAGGTAGAACACTTGGATACGAACTCAACAATGTCCTTCTTCATCCCACTCCACTAGTATTGCCGCCTCATATCCTGGTACATCTTATCTCCTCCAGGATGTATCGCAAATCGGGACCCATGAGACTAGGTCATCACCGCATGACATAATTCTGATCCTTCTGGACCACCAATCTCCCATTAAACCTCAAACCCCCATCAGAACTAATAAAATAGGACTCAGCACCCTCAGCTAAAAGTCGTGCAATCTGCTCCTGGATAAACGGGTCTATGGTCTGTGCCTATATCACTTTCATAACAATCTCGGGTGTCACTATCATGACAGATACGAAAGAATGGGCTACTGCGTCCTGGTGACCCAACTCTTTCCACTTTGCTTTCCAGATGTCTGCTACATCATCTACCAGTCTACGACTCAACGCATCAGCAACTATGTTGGCCTTCCCCGGATGGTATTGTATGTCTAACTGATAGTCCTTCACAAACTCTAACCATCTGCGCTGACGCATATTCAGCTCTCGCTGAGTGAACATGTACTGCAATGACTTGTGATCTGTGAATAAGCGAAATTTCTCCCCCAATAAATAGTGCCTCCATATCCTTAATGCAAAAACGACCGCTGCTAACTCTAGGTCGTGAGTGGGGTAATTCTTCTCATGCGGCTTAAGCTTGCGGGAGGCAAAATCTATAGCCTTCTTCTCGTGCTGAAGTACTCCCCCAAGTCCCCGTAAAGAGGCATCGGTGTAAACCAGGTACTCCACACCCGACTTAGGTAAAGCAAGGACCGATGCTGAAGTAAGCTTGTCGAAAGCCAATTGGCAAGCATCATCCCAAATATATGGTATCCCCTTGCGAGTCAGGTTCGTCAATGGACCCGCTATTTTGGAGAATCCTTAAATGAATCTCCTGTAGTATCCGGCTAACCCCAAGAAACTACGCACTTCCGTCGGTGTCGTGGGTTGTCCCCACTCCCTCACCGCTGACACTTTACTCGGGTCAACTACTATCCCCTGTTTGGAAATGACATACCCCAAGAACTGTACTTGCCGCAACCAGAATCCGCACTTCTCGTACTTAGCATACAACTGATGCTCTCGTAGAGTCTGAATAACCTACCTCAAGTGCTCGGCATGCTCCTCCTCGGAGTGTGAATATATCAAAATGTCATCTATGAAGATGATGACAAACTGATCCAAGAACTCTCTGAACACTTGGTTCATCAAGTCCATGAATACGGCGGGAGCATTTGTGAGGCCAAATGCCATCACTCTGAACTCATAGAACCCATATCTCGTCAAGAAAGCAGTCTTTGAAACATCCTGCTCCTTAATACATAGCTGATGGTACCCCGACCTCAGATATATCTTCGAAAAGAAAGTTGCTCCCCTCAGCTGGTCGAACAGATCATCGATTCGAGGCAATAGATACTTGTTCCTAATTGTGATCTTCTTCAACTCCCGGTAGTCCACACATAGCCTCAGTGAACGATCTCTCTTCTTCACAAACAAAACTGAAGCGCCCCAAGGTGAGGTACTCCTTCGAATGAAGCCCTGAACTAACAGCTGCTCTATCCAATCTCGTAACTCTCGCATCTCTTCCAGAGCCATACGGTATGGAGCTCATGCTATAGGTCGAGTATCCGGTAATAAATCTATGACAAAGTCTATCTCACGACTGGGAGGTAGGCCGTATCTCCTGAAATACATCGGAATACTCACGAACAACTGGGATTGAGTCTAAGGGAATCATAAACTCCTTAGAGGTATCCTCCTCTATGTAATACAAATGGGCTGTCGAGCCTCCCTCTGGGCGAGGCATCGCCACTACAAACATCTCTTGCCTCGGAATGGCAAAGACAATACTTCCACCAAAACAATCTATCATGGCTCTGTAAGCTACGAGCCAATCCATACCTATAATAACATCGTGCTCATGCATATCTAAGACCAACATGTCTGCTGGTAATACCAAACTACCAATTTCTACCCCCACTCCCCGGCATATAAAGAAAATTAGCGATCCACTCCCCAGTGGTGAGTCTACACACGTCACAGTGCTCTCTGTTGTGGCTAATAACCCTAAGGCCTTCGCAAAATAAGTAGCTATAAAACAATGCGTTGCCCCAATATCAAATAAAACCCGACCCATAGTACCATGGATAGGAAACATACCCTCAATCGCGGGTGGTGCCTGTGGAGCTGTTGCTTGGTGGATGTTATAGACACGTCCATACTGTAACTTCCCCTACTGCGCTAGAGCTGCTGGAATGGATGGTAGGGGTGGTACCTGAGCTGGTACTGGGAGGGCTACTAGAAAAAGTGGCCTCTACGGCTCATTACGGGCACCCTGCTGCTGTGGGGCCCTCTCTCCCTCTGGACAATCCTGGCGCCTATGCCCATTCTTGCCACACCCGAAACATCGACCTTTGAAATTTCCTCCCCTCTAACCCTATTGACCATGACCCTGTTGGCCGTTACCACCCCGCCACTGGCCCTGTTGGCCCTGATGAAATCGTGGTTAGCCCTGTTGGCCCTGCTGCTGACCCTGTTGCTGACGGTGTTGGACTTGCTGGCCCTGCTGACCCTGCCTATAACCCCCAAATCGTTGCCTGGAATTACCTGATCGAAAGTGCTTGGCAGGGTCCCCCTGATTGGAACTCTGCTCATGCTGACGAGTCTATCCCTGGGATGTCGGTGCTCCACTAGCTCCACTACCCCCTGTCCTACCCTGCTGGCCGGACTCTCCTGCTCGCTTGCTTCCCTGCAGATGGAAGTGGTGATCCTGGTAATGTAGTAAAACAGCATTGAGTACATCTGTGAAGGTACTCAAAGACAGATTCCCCACAAGGTACTGACGGATCCTCCAAGCTAACCCTTCCACAAACAACAGTATCTTCTTACCCTCAGTAGGTGCCTCGTCTGGCACTATGGTGAGAAGTCTTGTGAACTCCTCTTCATACTCAGGAATGGTAGAATTTTCCTGTTTCAAGTTCAGTAACTTTGGCCTCATCTCAGTTTGCACGGCGGGTGGAAAATACTTGCGGTCAAACCGCTCCCAGAACGACTGAATCGGGATCGTATACCTCTCCTCCAAGGTGGTGGTGGACTCCCACCACTGCAAAGCGGCCCCCACTAGCTTAAAGGAAGCCAACAACTGTTTTTGCACGTCTGTGCACTCATACATACCAAGATGCCGCTGGATATCTTTGTTCTATTGGCTGACGATGATGATATCTGAACTACCCGAGAACTCAGGGGGATACGCCTTCTGAAAGGCATCCCTAACCCACTCCCATACAGATGGAAGTTGTGCAGGTATTGGCACCACTGCCTGAATCTGGGGTGGAGCCTGCTGTACTACCGCTAACGCGGCATTCACCGCCTGAGCAACAATAGAAACTACCTCATTAGCATTCATCGTTCCCTGAGCCGGAGCTGCTAGCTTCCACATGAAGGGGGATTTTCAGATTTCCATTTATATCATTACTACATGCAATTTCCTATCTCCAACATGGGTTTTCTTCTATGAAACTCATCCTAATCAATCCTAGACTAACATGAATGATGCATTAACGAATTTAAGAAAGATAAATACTTGCCTGGGAATTTCAGAGTTCTGATTTGTGGATGAATTTGGTGTGGTTGCGTTTCCCGTCGCGCGATCTACGCGTTGGTGGTGGTGGCGGTGCAACCAAATGAATTTTCGGCCTAGAACACCTTGGCAAGCTCTCTCCTTCCCTCTTCTATGGCCGTCATTTATCTTTGGTTGTGTTAACCCTAGAAGGAAACCTTATACATCTGATATAACCCTTGAAAATTCGTGGATTTAATTGCCCAAAATTACAAAATGTCCAAAATGCCCTCCCGGGCTGCTAAATAAGCCTAAAAACGCCCCGAGACCCAAACTAAACCCCCAGGTACACTTTTCTGACTATCTCGACCCTTACGGACACTTTGGAGCACTCAAAATGACCATACGAGCAACTTATAATTTATTCACTTCTATTAATCAATATTTAGTCCTGACGCGACACGGGCGCGTCCCGACTCAAATTTCCAAAATTGTCATTTTATTCACTCTTGACATTTAATAGAACCAATATTATATATTACTTTACTCATTAGTAATATTCAACAAGTTTCCCATAATTACTAACTCACATCACGTTAATAATTATAAATTAATTAATTTCTGAATTTATATTAAATTAATAACTCACATCAAATTTAATTAATTCCCAAATTAATAAAGCATAAAAATACGAGGTATTACAGGAGGTAGCTCAGTTCACTGATCATGATGTTTGGTATTTAGTCCCGAGGGCCAAAAATATGAAAGTAATTGGTACGAAATGGATTTTCAAAAATAAAACCGATGAACAAGGGATAGTCATTTGAAATAATGCTAGACTAGTAGCACATGGTTATTCTCAAATAGAAGGAATTGGTTGTGATGAGGCGTTTACCCCGGTAACTCGTCTTGAATCGGTGAGATTACTTATAGCTTGTCACTTACAATTTAAACTGTTCCAAGTGCACGTAAATGAAATAGCGTTGCCAAAGCCGTTTATTGAAAATAAACTATTTAAGAAACTCCGAAAGTTTGTTGAAGAAACTCTTTACTTAAATCAAACTGATTTTGAACACAAGATGTGTTAACAAAAATTATATACGAGATATGGACAAGATTTGATAACAAGTTTTAGAAAAACAGTTTAAAAAAATATTTTAAACTCAGCACACATCAGAATGGGATGAGAAAATGTAGAAATATTAATACTCAGGATTTTTAACGTGGTAAAACCTCAACCTTGAGGAAACATCCACGACTCCCTCTACGGAGTAAAACAAGAAAATATCACTAAAACAAATATGTGAGTTACAATCTATTTAACTAACATGCACACAATAACAAGTCTATACAAGTTCAGGATTATACCCTCTGGCGTCCTTAAACGTTTCTGCAGATCTTGATTGTTGATGTAGTCTTCTCAGTTTGTCAACTCTTCCTTTGTTTCAGCAGTATACGTCGACTTATGTTCACCAAATCTTATAGCCAACACTTTCAGTGTATGTAGTGTGAAGATGTTTGTGAAAAGTGTTCTATAACACATGCATGCACCCACGCACTCTTATTAGTTACAAACAATCCTAACAAATTACATATAAAGTCTATATGCAGTGAGTTTGTTATTTTTCTTTCTTACAAAACCAAAAACCTTTTGACCTTTCAATATAACCCAGATTCCACGGAGATCTTGCTTAAGAAATCGGTCAAGACCTTTTTCAATCTATTTTGAAAATATTTAGGAGATTGAAAACCCTCCAAGTGCGAATCCTAACTAGGTCAGGTTAAGTTTTGTAAAAACAGAAACAGAAAAACATCTATTGTTGATTCTGAAGTAAGAAAATGTTTTAACAGAAAACAATCAACAACGAACTTCTCAAGATGAGAAATAAAATGCAACTAAGTGTGTTGTGACATGAAAAACTTCAGATCTATGATTTCTATTGAATCAGAAACAAGATATGAGTAAGTGTCTAAGTTGGAAATAAGATTTTATGAACACAAGGTTACAGCAACCCAAGATCACTCAACTCTAACTCTCATAAACTCAAGAAACACTAAGGATGGTGTTTATTTGGTTATGGTGTTTTGAAGAGGTAAGTGGTTTAGGTTGGAGAAGGTTTTGACGAAGTTAGGGTTTCTAACTTGGCTCTCTGGTTTCTCTCTCTCTCTTCTCTCTCTTCTCTCTCTCTCTCTCTATTCTCTGAGACTTTTCAAAATGACAAAAGCTTTCGAAGGCTGAAATGAGAGTCCTTTAAATATGAAGAGAAGAAGGTTCCAGACTATCGTTCAAAAACAACGTCTGAGATTGAGTCAAACTTCTTTGACTACAATCTAAGGGCTCACAACTGGCGGTGGATTAAACAGGCTGTGATTGGCTTAAAGGTTTACACGGGGATTCACTCAGGCGACATGCAGGCCATTGATAAAGGTTGATCCAAGGGCTGTAAACATGCGAAGCTTTGTCTCTGTAAAGAAACACAACTCTGGCCAATCAGAGAGCAGCAAGTGTTGGCCATAGGACAAATGCAATCGCGCGTCCCAAACTAATTACAAAGCCAACCCTGGAGTCTCTGGCGCTTTCGGTTTCTACCTAGAGTAACTTTAGGCCAAAAAACACAACAATACATATTTAGATATTAACCCCAAAACTTTTTAAATCAAGTTTTAATTTAAGAAAACCTTAATTAAAATAGGTTTAAAATTCCCAAAAAATTAATAAAAATCAAATTGAGGGATTTAAACACACTCACCACATTAATACACATAAAGGTGCAATATGATATGCAAAGATTAAGTTCTAAGTGTGTGAGTGATGGCTATAGTCTCAGGATCATTACAAGATGAATAGGAGAAGAAGCAACACAATCTCTGAGGCTCTTTGGTTTCTAGGATGGACACAATTTTGTCACAATTTCCAAACTAGATGAGCTCTTATACAGTCTAGACTCAATTGAGTCAAAAGTATAAGGGCTTCAATCTCCCCCTTTGGAAATATGAGACAAAATCTCCTTTGAGTCATCTAGAACTCGTAGGGTGACAACAAATAAGAAAAACTTATTCCTATAAAAGTTCTATCTACCCAAATCCTAGAAAGTAAAAATTACATAACTCAACTATATACAGTTTAACATCCTATTATTACAATAGAGAATAACTGTACAAGAAGAATACCTGTAAAGAATTACTAAGAACAAGCTGTTTAGTATATGCAGAGATAGACTAAAATTTCTCCCCGTCTTTGTCTCAAATGGACAAAGGGAAGGAACTTGGAAAAATGACAGGTATTTATTCGACACAAATCATACCAATAGATTTACGTAATGAAATGAATCTATTATAATCAAGAGGTTTGGTAAATAAATCTGCAAGTTGTAGATCAGTAGGAAGATAATTGATTTCTAATTCCTTGGTTTCAACTAATTCACGAATAAAGTGATGTCTTATTTTAATGTGCTTAGTTCGCGAGTGTTGAACCGGGTTCTTAGAAATATTAATCGCGCTTTGATTATCACAATAGAGATGAAGTGTGGGTTCTAGAATACCATAATCACTTAGCATTTGTTTAAGCCACAATAATTGGGCACAACAGCTACCAGCGGCTATGTATTCAGATTCAGCAGTCGAGAGAGATGTACAGTTCTGTTTTTTACTACTCCAGCCTACCAAGTTATTACCAATATAACAACATGCGCCTGAAGTGCTTTTACTATCATCAATACAACCAGCCCAATCAGCATCAGTGTACCCAATAATAGTGCTCGGTGTGTCATTCGTGTACCAAATTCCTAAATTTAGAGTGCCTTTAACATATTTAATTATCCGTTTAACAGAGTTTAAATGGATCTCTTTGGGGTTGTTTTGATAGCGCGCACAAACACACACAACATACATGATATCAGGATGCGAGGCAGTCAGATAGAGTAATGTGCCAATCATACTACGATATAAAGTAGGATCTACAGATTTTCCATTTTCATCTTTTGACAATTTTTCTGTAGTACTCATAGGCGTTTTAGCACTTTTAGCACTCTCGAGGCCAAATTTCTTAACTATCTCTAATGCGTACTTAGTCTGCGAAAGAAACAATCCATCTGGTTGTTGTTTGACTTGGAGACCTAGGAAGAACTGTAACTCCCCCATAAGGGACATCTGAAATTCCTTACTCATAATTTCAGCAAAAGATTTTACTTCTGAGGTAGAAGTGGATCCAAATATGATATCGTCTACATAGACTTGAGCGATAGTAATGTGTTTGCCAAAATGTTTGACAAATAAGGTTTGGTCATTTCCACCTCTTTGGAAACCTTTATCCAGCAGAAAACTGGACAGGCGCTCATACCAAGCTCTAGGAGCTTGCTTAAGACCATATAAAGCCTTTTTCAACCGAAATACATGATTAGGATAATTAGGGTCAATGAACCCTTTAGTTTGTTCTACATAGGTTTCCTCTGCAAGTATGCCATTAAGGAACGCAGATTTAACATCCATTTGATATAATGTAAAATGCATGTGACAAGCTATAGCAAGAAGCAGACGAACTGATTCTAAACGAGTAACAGGAGCAAACGTCTCGTTAAAATCAAGTCCTTCTATTTGGGAATAACCTTGAGCAACTAGTCTAGCTTTATTTCTAATTATCATCCCATTTTCATCAGTTTTATTTTTGAAAATCCAACGAGTACCAATAACCTTTTTGTGATCAGGACGTGGAACAAGATACCATACATCATGAATGAAAAATTGTAAAAGTTCATCCTGCATTGCAGAAATCCAGTGAGAGTCATTCAATGCCTCATTTACATTCTTTGGTTCCACAAGAGAAACAAAGCATGCATAAAGTGCATAATTTCTAAGTTGGGATCTTGTACGTACTGGCTCACTAGGGTTACCAACTATGTTGTTTATGGGATGATCTTTAGAAACCCAGTTAGGTACTTCAGGTGACTCAATAGGTAATGAATTATCTATTTCGGAAGAGTCATTTTCTAAAATATTTGACGATTCTTCTTCTATAGTTAATTCACTAGTCTTGCTTTCTACAGTAGTGTCACTAACAATTACATTTATGGATTCCATTAAGGTTTTAGTGCGAAGATTATACACCCGATAAGCTCTACTGTTAGGTGAATATCCTAAGAATATGGCTTTATCTCTCCTACTCTCAAATTTAGATAAGTGTTCCCTATCTTTGCACACATAACAGGTACTACCAAAGGTTCTAAGATACTTAAGATTAGTCTTTTTATTGTACCAAAGTTCATAAGGGGTTTGTTTGGAATTCTTTCTAAGATAGACCCTATTAATAAGATGGCAAGCTGTACGAATAGATTCTACCCAAAAATACTTAGGTAAGTTCTTGGCATGGAGCATGACACGAGCCATCTCTTAAAGAGTTCGATTCTTTCTCTCAGCTATACCATTTTGTTGAGGCGTCTTAGGAGCACTGAACTCATGTTTGTAACCATTATAGTCACAGTACTCTACAATACCACTGTCTTTGAATTCACCACCTCTATCGCTTCGGATTCTATTCGCTTGAGTGTCTTTCTCATTTTCAATCCGTAAAAGAATCTTTAAAAAAGTTTGGGAAGTATCGGATTTCTGTTTTAAGAAAGCTACCCAAGTGAATCTGGTGAAGTCATCAACCATAACTAGAATATAATTGTGTCCACAAAGACTAACAGTTTGAGAAGGACCCATTAGGTCCATATGGATGAGTTCTAAGGGATTAGAGGTAAGGATATCTTTAACCCTTTTATGAGGTGCTTTAACAATTTTTCCTTCTTGACAGGGACCACAGACAATGTTATGAATAGGTTTAATTTTTGGTATTCCTTTAACTATTTGTTGAGAGGACAATTTACTCAAATTTTCGTAATTAATGTGACCCATTCTGTTATGCCATATCTCATTGTCATCCATTCTGGAAACATTACAGATTTCAGAACTAGACATGACAGTATAACAATTGTCAGGAGTCCTGAATCCTGTAATTACGCATTCTCCCTTTTCATTTAAAATCTTGCAATTGTTCTTTGAAAAGGTAACAGTATAGTTTGAGTCACAAAATTGCGAAATGCTAAGTAAATTAGCCTTAAGACCTTTAACTAAGAGAACATTTTCAAGAACAGGAAGTCCTTTTTCTTTAAGAGTTCCTTTGCCTATGATCTGGGATGATACTCCATCACCAAAAACAACTTTTCCACCATCAAAGTGGGTTTTATTTAAAAGTTTTGTATCATCACCTGTCATATGCTTGGAACATCCAGAATCCAAATACCAACCAGAAGATGTAAGTTCAGCTTTTAAGGCAGAAATAACAATATTACACTTCATCTGGGGTACTAGATCATCTTTTCTAACCCAAATAGCTCTGGTTTTCTGTTTGCGCTTGTTTACTCTCATTTGATAAAATTTGCGAGCATTAGATTTTTGTTGAAAAACATTTTGCGCATGATTTTGAGTAAATTTAAACACCTGAGCATTTGATTTAGAAAAGTTTCTGGGATTCCTTCTAGTAAATATCCTTTTAGGTTTAGTCTTTCTATTCCTATAGTTGGAGTTTTTGTCTGGTGGCCTGGGAAGGACATAATTGTTACGACTCCTCCTAGAGTAGTTAAAGTTTTGATACATGGAAGTATTGTAGATAGGCTTAATCAGTCTCCTAGCATAGCAATCATCGAAAGAATGTCCGTATATATCACAATAGGAGCAATAAAGATTGCTCAGAATGGGGTTTACCTTAGGAAAGTCTCTAAACAAAGGTTTTGAGAGATTTTGAGGCTGAATTTTATTCCTAGGTAGCACAGGTTTGAAAGAAGGTTCACTTTTCCTAATGGGGGGCAGACATATTTTTCTTTTGGTAAACTTTCATGCTTAGAGCAACTTGCATCTCCAGTGTTAGTGTTTTGATGATCAAACTCAGTTTTTAGAGAATGAAAGTCTGGACATGTGTCAATAGGTCTTTTGCCTCCTGACACAAATTTGATAGGTTCAACATGTTTTGTTTGTGTCTTCAAATTGGGGCAAAACCCTATACCAGTTCGATCATCAGAATTGGTTTTAGATTCAGCAACGAATTCCTCAAAACATTTAGAGTTGTTTTCAAATTTGTAAACTTTTTGAACACAGTTGCTGTCTTTTCTTTGGTTTGTTCCAATTCTAATAATGTCCCTTTGTATTTTTTCTCCAGAATTTCATTAGCTTCAGTCAAAGTTTTCAGTTTTTCATCAAACACTTTGATATCACTTTCATGAGTCATACATTGAGTAGTATACTCTTCAGCATTCAGTTTTACCATCAGGCTTAGATACTCTAACTTTTTGGTAAGATCTTTCACAATCTTTTCTAGTCTAGTGCTTTTCTTTAGAGTTTTAGAATATAGAGTGTGTATATCTGGGAGATCTTCATTGTCTGAGTCACTAAGTGAGGTGTGTGAAGTGACCCCTAAGGTTTCATTTCTTAAACTCACGCACCCATTGACATCAGCAATATCGATTCCCCTTTGACTCACACACCCCGAGGAAGAAGTATTAATGTTCTCAGTAAGTAAAGCATCTAAACCAGTTAAAGTATGATTGAAGACAACAGAGCTAGAATTACTAGACTCATCCTCACTATCAAGCACAGGCATATCATCATTATATATGATTTTGGCAAAGAAGGATAAACAAGGATTAAAACCATCAGATGTCTCAGGTTCCTCATTTTCAGAGTCACTTGAGTCATCCCATGTTTTGCAGATGTTGGCTCTAGAGTGTTTGTTTTGGGTATTTAAATTAACTCTACAGTCTTGAGCAATGTGTCCTAGTTTACCACATCTATAACATTCAGTCTTCTTGAGGTCTCTGTGAGGTCTTGTATTGTCCTTGTTCTGTTTGTCATGATGTTTCTCATGAGGCTTGTGATTTAAAGGAGTTGAATAATTAGACTTGCCCTGTCTATTTGCAATACTGTTTCTAAATTTAATAATTTTCTTAAATTGTTTTGTCATTAGGGCAATCTGATTATCTAGACTTTCTAAGTCACAGTCCTCATCAGAATCATTACTAGGAGTGTTTAACTCAGGCTTAGTCATCTTAGAAGTAAAGCTAAGATTGGAATTGGTATGTTTCCTATGAGTGTGGGTCAATTGTTTCTTAAACTCCAATTCCATTTCCACAGTTCTTAATTTACTACTGAGTAATTCAGGAGTGAGATTTATATCACACATTTCCTCAATAGCATATCTTTTATTGTCAAATTTCTGTGGTAATGATCTCAGAATTTTAGACACAATTTCTTGTCTATCATAAGTTATACCATTAGCATGCAGTTTAGTGACAATATCAGTCAGGTTCATATAGAAGTCATCAAAAGACTCAGATTCAGACATGATTAAGGAATTATACTGTTGAATTAACATCTGAGTTTTAGCAGCCTTAACCCTAGAGTCTCCTTCATGGGCAGTAATCAAGGTATCCCATGCTTCCTTAGAAGTGGTACAAGATGAGATTCTCTTGAACTCATGTTCATTTATAGACATAAATATATCATTCTTTCCTTTATTATTATTGCGAGAAACTTGTTTCTCTTCTTGAGTAAACTCACTTAATATTTTCTTAACCCTCTCATTACTTCCTTCCGTGGCTGGTTTAGTAGGATAAAAGTATCCATTTTCAATAATGTCCTAGACATCATCTCCCAAAGTTCCTTGAATGAAAGAAATCATCCTTACTTTCCAGTAAGAAAAATTGGTTCCATCAAAGACTGGAGGTCTGGTCAAGTTACCATATCTTTCATTTTTCTCGTCCATGATTGATTTTGAGAAAACAGTTTCAGAAACTCAGGATCTTTTTTAAATAAGTTCACCAAAATCTCTGATACCAATTGAAATAGCGTTGCCAAAGCCGTTTATTGAAAATAAACTATTTAATCAACTCCGAAAGTTTGTTGAAGAAACTCTTTACTTAAATCAAACTGATTTTGAACACAAGATGTGTTAACAAAAATTATGTACGAGATATGGACAAGATTTGATAACAAGTTTTAGAAAAACAGTTTAAAAAAATATTTTAAACTCAGCACACATCAGAATGGGATGAGAAAATGTAGAAATATTAATACTCAGGATTTTTAACGTGGTAAAACCTCAACCTTGAGGAAACATCCACGACTCCCTCTACGGAGTAAAACAAGAAAATATCACTAAAACAAATATGTGAGTTACAATCTATTTAACTAACATGCACACAATAACAAGTCTATACAAGTTCAGGATTATACCCTCTGGCGTCCTTAAACTTTTCTGCAGATCTTGATTGTTGATGTAGTCTTCTCAGTTTGTCAACTCTTCCTTTGTTTCAGCAGTATACGTCGACTTATGTTCACCAAATCTTATAGCCAACACTTTCAGTGTATGTAGTGTGAGGATGTTTGTGAAAAGTGTTCTATAACACATGCATGCACCCACGCACTCTTATTAGTTACAAACAATCCTAACAAATTACATATAAAGTCTATATGCAGTGAGTTTGTTATTTTTCTTTCTTACAAAACCAAAAACCTTTTGACCTTTCAATATAACCCAGATTCCACGGAGATCTTGCTTAAGAAATCGGTCAAGACCTTTTTCAATCTATATTGAAAATATTTAGGAGATTGAAAACCCTCCAAGTGCGAATCCTAACTAGGTCAGGTTAAGTTTTGTAAAAACAGAAACAGAAAAACATCTATTGTTGATTCTGAAGTAAGAAAATGTTTTAACAGAAAACAATCAACAACGAACTTCTCAAGATGAGAAATAAAATGCAACTAAGTGTGTTGTGACATGAAAAACTTCAGATCTATGATCTCTATTGAATCAGAAACAAGATATGAGTAAGTGTCTAAGTTGGAAATAAGATTTTATGAACACAAGGTTACAGCAACCCAAGATCACTCAACTCTAACTCTCATAAACTCAAGAAACACTAAGGATGGTGTTTATTTGGTTATGGTGTTTTGAAGAGGTAAGTGGTTTAGGTTGGAGAAGGTTTTGACGAAGTTAGGGTTTCTAACTTGGCTCTCTGGTTTCTCTCTCTCTCTTCTCTCTCTTCTCTCTCTCTCTCTCTCTATTCTCTGAGACTTTTCAAAATGACAAAAGCTTTCGAAGGCTGAAATGAGAGTCCTTTAAATATGAAGAGAAGAAGGTTCCAGACTATCGTTCAAAAACAACGTCTGAGATTGAGTCAATCTTCTTTGACTACAATCTAAGGGCTCACAACAGGCGGTGGATTAAACAGGCTGTGATTGGCTTAAAGGTTTACACGGGGATTCACTCAGGCGACATGCAGGCCATTGATAAAGGTTGATCCAAGGGCTGTAAACATGCGAAGCTTTGTCTCTGTAAAGAAACACAACTCTGGCCAATCAGAGAGCAGCAAGTGTTGGCCATAGGACAAATGCAATCGCGCGTGCCAAACTAATTACAAAGCCAACCCTGGAGTCTCTGGCGCTTTCGGTTTCTACCTAGAGTAACTTTAGGCCAAAAAAAACAACAATACATATTTAGATATTAACCCCAAAACTTTTTAAATCAAGTTTTAATTTAAGAAAACCTAAATTAAAATATGTTTAAAATTCCCAAAAAATTAATAAAAATCAAATTGAGGGATTTAAACACACTCACCCCATTAATACACATAAAGGTGCAATATGATATGCAAAGATTAAGTTCTAAGTGTGTGAGTGATGGCTATAGTCTCAGGATCATTACAAGATGAATAGGAGAAGAAGCAACACAATCTCTGAGGCTCTTTGGTTTCTAGGATGGACACAATTTTGTCACAATTTCCAAACTAGATGAGCTCTTATACAGTCTAGACTCAATTGAGTCAAAAGTATAAGGGCTTCAGTAAAATCTATATTTCTTAATGGTATTCTATCTGAAGAAGTTTATGTTGAGCAGCCCGAAGGATTTCATGATTCCAAACACCCCAATCATGTTTATAGACTTAAAAAGGCTTTATATGGTTTAAAACAAGCTCCTCATGCTTGGTACGAACGTTTAACTACTTTTTTTTATCTTCTCATGGCTTTGTTAGAGGAGGAGTTGAACAAACTCTATTTGTTAAAAAGTCTAATAAAAATGACATCTCAATTGCTCAAATTTATGTAGATGATATTATCTTTGGGTCAACCTCTCCGGATGAAGTCAATAAAATTTCAAAAGACATGAGTAGTGAATTGAAAATGTCACTTTTGGGGAAGTTACAGTATTTTCTAGGAATTCAGATAAGACAACGAAGTGGTGGTTTTTTTATATCACAATCTAAGTATGATAAGAATTTACTTGTTAAATTTGGACTTGAAAATGCTAAAATATCTTCTACACCTATGGCTATAAAAATCAAATTATCAAAATCTGACAGTGGCCCTGATGTAGATCCTACTTTATACCATAGCATTATTGGTAGTTTATTAAACTTAACTGCTTATAGGCCGGATATTCAATATGTTGTTTGTATTTGTGTGTGGTTTCAATCCAGTCCAAAGGAGTCTCATCTTACATGTGCTAAAAATATTTTGAAATATGTTAAAGGCACAATTGAGTTTGGACTTTGGTATACCAATGGCTCCTCATGTGAGATAATTGGGTACTCGGATGCGGATTGGGTCAGTAGTGCAGATGATTGTGGTACCACCTCGGGTGGTTGTTATTATTTAGGGTAGGACCTAGTTGGATGGTCTAGTAAAAACAGACTAGTGTAACTTTGTCAACTGCTGAATCTGAATATGTTCATGTGGGCACATGTTGTGCTCAACTAATTTGGATTAAGCAGATGTTATTTAACTATGGTATAATTAAGTCCAAATTTCACCTTTATGGTGATAATGAGAGTGCTATTTGCATTGCTAAAAATCATGTCAAGCACAGTAGGACTAAGGACATTAATATTAGGCATCACTTCATTAGAGAGTTGGTTGAATCGAAAGAGCTTGTAAAAGAACATATTTCTACCGATAATCAACTTACTGGTCTGTTTACAAAACCTTTAGATAAAACTCAGTTTGAAAGATAGAGACATATGATAGGAATGACCGGACTTGATAAGTAGATTGTGTTTATTCCGCATCATCTTAACCAGATCTATGAGATTTTAGGATAAAGATATCTACTAACAACCGGTATCACTTAAAATCATGGGTAATGTAGGAGACGGTTATTCTGCAGTTTATAAACATATTCACATGTTAATTTTGTCCATTGTTTTATTTTAGCCAAAATGGGGGAGAATTAAGTACATCTTTCTATTTTGTGCGTTGATACTCTTTCATGCATATTGTCCTATATCATTCATTCGTGCACAATTATTTATGTTACTATTAATTTAGTAGAGAAAATGTTTTTAACTTTGATCTCGGCAGAAAGGTATTTATGTTTTACAGGTGTTCATTAATCGTGCACCTGAGTCGTGGGTCGTGTCGTTTTCATTTCAAGGATGGGTGGGTAGTTGGATACACTTTTGTATATGATTTTTAGGAATTATTTTTTTTCTTAGTATATCATTTGATGTACTCAAGGGTTTTGTCAAAATAAGTCCAATGGGGGAGTTTGAAGGTCCTTATATAGAGCACTCTTAGGGTCTGTGTTTCGTGATTTAGATATATAGGACTTCATCTAGTTGGACTTCTATTTTGACAAAATTATTCGTGTAATTAAGGTGAGTGTCATTACCTCCGCCTAGCTCCTACTCTATCTACTTCATATCGGCAATCAACTGAATCTTTCAATACTGCATAAGGTTGTTTCTCGCACCCTTAAACTATGGCTCATAGGATTTATATTTAATCACATAGGACACTACACGACACAACATATCATTTTAATCATGTTTATTGATTGAACGTGTACGTTATTAAAAAGAAATTTTAAAACAGTTTAAAAAATTAATTTGAATTTATTTTGATGGAACAAATATGGAAAAAATAAATTTTTTAGAATTATTTTCTGAAATGTTCAATACATGTTTTAATTCATTTGTGATAACTACTATTAATATGAATGCACGTCTTATATTTTTGAGTGTAATAATATGATTGCATGTGCGTGTAAGTGATATATGCTATATGTTATTGTATGTGTGCTTATATGCGTGGGTAATATATGTATATTATTTATAGTATTTTTTTTGCTTTAGCGTACTGTTGGTGCGTTCCCTTAGTTGGCCTATTTCCCAGACCCTAACTGTTACCTACATCTATATCCCTTTTGGCATTGTAGACTCCCAGCTATTGATTCCTTTGTATTTGTTATATGTGATGTGTCAAAACGATTTTTTTGCGGTCTTTTGGTTTTATAAAATGACACCGTGTGTCAGCCATCTCGTTACAACAGCAATAACTTTTTATGGTTTACAGCTGGAGTCCATTTTTTTCAACGCCATCTTTTCTCCCACAATTTTGTCTAAAACTAAAGCTAGTTTTGTAAGATAGCGTTTTTAGTATGACTTTGGTACAACAACTATCATACCACATGCCTCTTTTTTAACACACAATTTTGTGTTTCTTTTACAACCCCGAGATCATATTTTATCTACGGTCGTGTGTGATTAATATCAATCCTTGTGAATCCTTTATTTACCAATCAGAGAAATCTTGTTTTGTCTATAAATAGCAGCCTCCGGTCCCATTTTAAAAAGGATCGAGAAAAAATAATTTTTTAAGCGAAAGTTCTGCTAAAATTTCTAGAGAGAGAGTGAGATTATACCCCTGTTTCATAAAGATTTATCTTAAGAGTGTGTACTTTGAACTAAGACTGTTTCTACTGAATGTTTTCGAAATCTTGAGGAGTCAAGCTTGGACATTTTTTTCCAGAATATCATCTCTCAGTTCTTGTTGATTTTTCATTTTGAAAAATCTGGTTGTGAGTATCTCTAATTGTTGTTCTTATTTTATTTGTCCATTTAGATCTATTATCTATTAGATTTACTTTCTTGTAGTGTATTTTTCTTATATATTTTATATATATAAACACTGCATACACGAACAACATACTTGTGGTATTAAGTCTGATTTTCCAAAACTATTGGTATTGTGTTTGATCTATTTTTCTTAAATCTATTTGTGTGATAAGTCGTGTACACAAATCTGATTTGATTAATAACTTTAGATATTTAGATATGTTCTAAATCAGTGTTAATTACAACGTTTTGTTTTAGTTGAATATGAAATCTTGGTTCATTATATTCATATTATTAGGTTTAGACATTTAAACCTGTGGAGGAATAAATTATAGAAATCTAAAAACTGATTCGATTTTATTCTTGCATGAACCATATACTTGATGATTTGAGAACATAGATCTGATTAGACTAAATCAAGAATATCATATTGCCGAACTGTTTGGATTAACCTCATATATATATATATATATATATATATATATATATATAAGATTAAAATTGATTTAATCTAAATATTCTTTAAGACAATTGAATGATATTTTCAGTCTTGTTGTTTGTGTATATGGTTACTTGGTTGATATAAGTAATTTTCAGGAATTTATTTACATCTCATATCACTTAGATATATTCACTCACTTTGTAATCACGTAGACACATTTATTTCTGTGAATATTTGAACAAGTCTAGTGTTCAAGATTTAAAAGAAAAGAAAGCTTTTCAAAACTGTATCAAAAGTCAAGAAGACTTGACTTAAGTTGGCATAAGACTTGCGAATATATATAGGAGATATAATCTGTTGCATTGTATTTGGTTGTACCATTTAAGTGTGGGTGTGTCATCAAGGATAGAACACAACACACAAATACTTCACTAGAAAATAGGACAATAGGTACTGAGCTCATCTTGAGCTAGAAGAGCATGAGGGAGAAGCTGCGAAGTGTAGAATGTAATAGCAAGCAAGGACAGACTTAAAGAGAGAGCAGAATAAGCAACCAGGGAGGAGTCTCGGTTGTGTGAGGTAATAGTTACATCTATCTTCTTTATCTATCGTGTTTGTTGATTGTAACTCGTTCCCGTTGTTTTTATTGTTTTAGTGTAAGTAGACTAGGTGACTCTTAGGAGAGTCCGTCGTTTTTTTCCGGGGAAGGGTTTTTGCGACGTAAAATAAATACCTTGTGCTTTACTTTACATATTTGAAATACCTCGCCTCATACAAAAAAGTAGGTTTAATACTAGAAACACACCTAATTAATTAAATCGTATATTATTTGTTTTGACACATAGTTAACTCAAGACAATAATTAGGACTATTAATTGACTTGGCAAACTAAAACCTATTTTAGCAAAGTTAGCAATTCAAGAAAAGTTTGAATTGGTCCCTTCTTGAATAACATAGATAACTGTGACACCCCTCCTAATAAAATACCGAGTGATCAGTCATATACCAAATTAAAACAAGAATCCCAGTTGGATCATCCTTAACATCACTGTCGAAAAACTTTTTGAAACTTACTAACCACCTAGTATTCCAAAAGTTGGTGTCAAATTTTAACTTTTTAATTAAACCAACCAGTACATGCGGAAATAAATATAATCCATTCAGACAACTGAATAAAACTCAACAAAATAAATAATTAAATAATTTACCGAATAAACCATCGGCCACCAAAGTGAAATCCAATATAAACATCCAACACCTGAATAAATACATCTGAAAGTTGTACTGAGAAGATTGGGCGACAGGCCCTAAATAAAACTGGAACTGATAGATGATTCCTACTCTAGGAATAAATGAATGATGCATCTAATCCAAACTCCTGCTAGGATCCACAAATTCCGCAGCTCCGTATCCCTAGAATAGAATATAAATCCCGGCGTCTATGTGGCTGGACACCTAAAAGCTTTTGAAAATAGTTTTATAGCAAGGGTTAGAACCCAAAACATTTTGAAAATATTTAGTAAGTGAATTAACTGCAGTAATTTAAAATGCATGAATGCGCTTCATATTTAAGTTAGTGTCGCACTCCCTTGTGGACATTCTCACCTCTCCACTATTGTGCACACTTAACG
Organism: Sambucus nigra; assembly: GCA_949130495.1. Classification (NCBI taxonomy): domain Eukaryota; kingdom Viridiplantae; phylum Streptophyta; class Magnoliopsida; order Dipsacales; family Adoxaceae; genus Sambucus; species Sambucus nigra. The sequence goes on from OX422212.1 coordinate 143,960,554, forward strand.
GTTACCTTAACCCCCACCTAGTTGTACTACCCCGTGCAACTAGTCCTGCTATAGCCTCCCCTTGCCATACTACTCTAACCCGAGTATAATGATTTTTGAATTATAAGTTATCTCACAATTAACTTAATTAATTCCTTCTTAAATAGTAGCATATAACCGTGTCACAAGTTATATAAAGTAAATACATCACACATTGTATTCTTACCCGCATATAATATTGAATACCATTATATACTTACCATTACTAAAACATCCAAACATATAACATACGTATATCCATCCCTCCGAGTATACCCTCACCGGATGATTCCCTCTAAAGTGCTATCTCACTAGGTGTGCTCACAAAACCTAGTTCCCCAAGTTAGAATCGCTCACCAACCTGGCCCAAACTATAAACGTAGTGGAGGCCGTCATATTCCTTCCCTGAAAGTGAGATAAATCCCTCACCCATATACCGGACGCTATGACCTAGGGATATACTCGCCCTACTCCTCAAGCAAGGGGATTCACCCACATCGCGCAACCTCCCTTGATAGCACTAAAGTATATAAATTAACTAAATATCTAATCACAGATATTTAATAGCACACACAATATATACACTATCACACACCGTATATATATATAAAGTAAACCCCGACTTTACCGTGTACTCAAAATCCCATACACTAGCCTGTAATTCCCCGAGTCTGTGGCCCGACTCAACAAAATTATTTTTCTCACTTAATAATTTATCATCTTTCCGAGTCTATGGTCCGACTCTAATATAATTAATTCACAACTCAATTAATATAATACTTTCCCCGAGTCTATTGTTCGACACTAATTAAATTAATTAACACACCCATTAATTTAATAACTTGGTGTCACACAACCATTATCCCCGGACTCGCTCACTTGGCCCATAACTAAATATTTCCCGAGTCTATGTTCCGACTCCAAATTAATTTACTCTCTCACTAATTAATTTAATACTTTGGTGTCACTTAACCAACATACCCGGACTCTCTCACTTGGTCCATTTTAACATCTCAGAATTTCATTCCCACATATTTGCCCATAATGTGTCACACATTTATCTCCATCAAATTTCCCAATTATATTTACCTATAATTATCAACATAACCGGACTCGCCCACTTGGTCCATAATTAAATTGGATATGTTTCACCCAAAGTTCTCACTCTAGCTATTGACTTCTCTATAATTTTTCACCAATTAAACTTATACCCAAAATAAAAAGAAACTAAGGCAAATCATCAAACTGCCCGACCTGCCAAGGTTTTCCCATCGTCGATCGATTGATGGCCCCCGATCGATCGATCGATCCTTTTGTGGCAGTTCTTCTTCCCCCTGAATTCCACCATTAACGAAAATTCAAGGTTTGTAAACCTTAATTTCAACCTCTAATCAAGTCATCCCACCACATAAACATATTGGACTTTGATCTTATATATCATATACACTTTCTAGTATATGAATTTCTCAACTTATCACAAAATTTCTGAAATGGGTTTTTCCATAAATTTCTATTAACTTTGTTCTAAAATTCCAAATTCCAGATTCAAAATCCACCATTTTATATTCCGGTTTCTCATTCAAATCAGATATCTGTACTCAGAGATATACAACACAACTAATTCTTACTTTGAATCGCATTCAATAATTCCATAAACAAAAATCCCATTTTTGTACCCATTTATCCCCAAAAAGAATTTTGATTTACACTTAGATATGAATTGATTATCATCAATTTAGAAATCACAACAGTTAACCACTTGCCTGGAATTGTTCGTAGAGTCTGATCCGTTGGTGTAGTCACTTAATTTGGCTCCAAAATCCCCAAATTGGCTCTTGATTTGCTTTCCCCCAATTTCCCTCTCAAGCCCTAGGCTTAGAGTTATGTTGACTGCCGTTCCCTAATCTCTCAATCTGGTTAAAAACCCTTAATCCCATTTTTGGTCATCCGGGCCTAATTAAAATGGCTGAACTCACCCCATGTGGGCCCGGCTATGCCCAAAAATACCCCGAGACCCAATTACTACCCTCGGGTACTCTTTTCTGACTATCTCGACCCATTCGGACGCAACCGCCCACTTGTAATTGTCATCCGAAATACTTTTCGACATCTCCAAATTTTGACCCCAAAATGTGACACGCATTAATTCGAACAATTAAACTTAAAGGACGCCAATTATAAATAATTCGGCTCACTCAAATAAATTCTCCAACTCATGAATTTAAGTTTCTCCAATTTAAATATTTTTATAACTCCCAAATATAATTAAATATTAAATCCTCAAAATTATGGGGTGTTACAATAACTTGTAGGTAATTAGAGTTTATTTCGGCAAATTGTTTTACTTCCACATTATAGTCTATCATATAAGCCGCACGCTCAAGTGGTATCAGAGCTAGACTTTAAAAAGATAATTTTCCAAAAATTTTATCAAACTCGTTTTACCTTGTTTTTAATGGATGATTCAAGTCAATTACTTAGGCTTGGAAATTTTAGTAGACCTCCTTTTTTCGATGGCTCAAATTTTTCATACAGGAAAATTAGAATGCTTGCATTTATTCAAGGCACTTTAGGAGATGATGTTTGGGATTTAATTGAAAATGGTTATAGGCACCCCACTAATCCTATTGCTGAGGGTAACACTATTTTTAGAAAACTTAAATTTCTGAATTAAGTGTTGATCAGAAAAGACAAGCAATTTCAATAATAAAGGCAAAAATACGATTTTCATGAGTGTGAGTGAAAATGAATTGAAATGTATATATCACTGCACTACTAGCAAAGATGCTTGGGATACTTTAGTAATATCACACGAAGACGATGCTAGGGTAAAGAAGTGTAAAACTCAAATGCTTGTTCAACAATACAATATGTTAGTTATGAAAGATAACGAACTATTTGATGATTTTTATATGCGTTTGACTGATATTATTACCCAACTACATGCTAATGATGTAGAGTATAATGATCAGGAAGTATGTGCCAAGATTTTAAGGTCCCTTGCCCCTATGTTTGACCATAAACGTTATATCATTGAAGAAATGAATGATCCATCTCTCACACCAGAATTGCTTAGCTCAAAATTGAGAACTATGGAACTTGAAACATCTTTTAGAAAGAATCTTACCACTTGTGCTAAAAATGATTTGACCAACTCATCTAAAGTTGCGTTCAAAAATGCCTGTCCTAATAAAAACAAGCATAAGATAGTTAAACAACAATCCGAGTCGGATGATGATTCTGATGTGGAATCGAATGAAATTAATAAGATTGACAATCAACTTACTTTTATGTCTTCACAATTTAAGAAACTTTTAAAGCATAGAAACTCTATTGCTAAAAGAGGTATGCAAGTGAATAATCAGTCTAGTCAGTTCAATCGACCCCATAACATAAATTCTAAACCAAAGTCTGATTATGAGATTTCAAGTAATAATATTGATAAATCGAAATTGGCTTGTCACCATTGTGGGAAACTCGATCATTTCATTACTGAATGTAGATCCAAACCACAGTCTAAATATTCTAAGACACAAAAATCTCACATTACTAAAACTTGGGATGATTCCTCTGATTCTGAATCAGAAGAAGACCAAGCATAATCTGAATCGAACTACCTTGCATTTTTAGGAGAAGTTTACGACTGTTGTGGGGATGTATATCTAGCAGGAATGACTAATTCCGAAGATGAATGTGAATATGATGAGGGGCTTGATTTAATTGTTGCTGATAAATCTTTGTTATCTAGTCAGCCTTCTATGCTTGAATTAACTGCTCCATTTGATGTTAAATGAGCATGTTTCCATGACGCTAAGTCTAAAGATTACAACAATTCACACACCGACATAGAGAATAATGAAATTTTTATTGCTTATGATGATTATGCTGAATTATATGTGAAGACTTTGCAGAATAAATAAGAATTATCTAATATGGTTAAATTGCTTAGTGATTCCCTAGAGAATCAATATAAGATAGTTCAACAAAATTCCATTGAAATGAGCAATGTCAAAATTGATTTTGAAAAACAGTCTCATGACTTTAAATTTTAGATTACGACTTTAAATAAAAACCTCACTTCTTTAGAAGAAAAATATATTGTTGCACTTGTACAAGTTGAAAAAAATAAGGAAGTGTGTGAAACTGCTTTCAAAAAGTGTCGTAGTTGTGATGTAAAATGTTTTGACGTTGATGCACTGATTTCTTCCTAAAGATATAATGGTGATACTCGAGGGTTTGGTTATGAAGGTCCTCTTAAGAAAAATGATGATCTAACTAGACCAGTCCTCTTTGTAAACGTCGAAGGAGAAATGGTTCTTCAGTTGGAAAGCAAGTCATATGAAAAGGCCAAAGGAAAACAAGTTTAAATTGAAAGGGATTTTGAAAGTGACTTTGATAGTTTCATTGTGAATTTTGTTGAGGCATCTATGTCTAGATATTCCCCCTGCTAAGAGACTATCTAGACATTTTATGTTTAATGCACATAAGCAATCTGAAATGGGTTTTGTTAGAAAACATCACAATTCAGGCCTTCCCACGTCAAGTAAATTTTGTACTAAATGTGATGTTTTTGGACACCAAAAATGTGAGTGCCAAAGGTGTCCAAGTAAAAATGACCATTTTTACGCTAACCCAAGAGTAAGGAGATTTGGTAATAAAGCCGCAAAAGGCGTTGGATCGTTTTGTTATTTTAGTAATCCTAGACCTTGGACTTACAGCAAATCAAAACCATTAGGCAAACCCCTTTTCAGATTCCATTTAGTGGTTCAAAACAAATTTAAAACTCTGCCTCAATGGATCAGATCTGACGATCTAACACCCCAGCAAAATCAATTAAATTCAAAATCTTTGATAGTCTTAACAACCCTCCGTTGTGAGATGCATAGTGCTTGTTGGTACTTAGATAGCTGATGCTCACGCCATATGATGGGGGGTATTACCAAACTAAAGGATGTTGTTCATTATAAAGGTGGCAACGTTACCTTTGGAGATGGTAAGACCTACCAATCATAGGCAAAGGCATTCTTAATGAAGAAAGTTTACCAAATGTCAATGATGTGTTGTTAGTTCATGTAATGAGAGCTAATTTGCTTTCCATCAGTCAGTTTTGCGATAACGGTTGCCAGATTAAATTTTTGAAAACCTCGTGTGATGTTTTTACTGAATTAGGAGAAGATTAGATCAAAGGCAATAGTACCGCAGATAACTGTTACAAAGCTTCTGGCTAATTGCCTTGTAATGTGACACTCTTAGATGATTCTGACCCATGGCACAATAGGTTGGGACACATCAGTTATGAAACCTTAAATCAGTTGTCATCACAAGACCTTGTTAGAGGCTTAGCAAAAATAAAGAAATGCCCCACTACTGTTTGTGGTCCATGTCAAGTGGGAAAGATTACTAAATCCCCTCATAAATGTGACAACCCGCTCAAAATAATAACGGGTGTCCAGCCCTATACTACATTAAATCAGGTATCCCAAATGGCACAGTCTCAACATCAACAGACAATAAAATAATATAAGGCTAACTACCCGAAACTATTAAAAGCAAATTGTCAAAAAATTTAAAACTTTTTATTTAACAACAACAACAAAACCAATAATATAACATAACTAACAACGTATATCTAACTATGATAAGTGATAAGTGATAAGTGCAAGCTCCAATATATACCAGAGTGCAATACAATAAACAACAAAAATCTCAACAATGAAGTACCCGAATATGCTGTCGGGTAACAGACAATACAATAATCTGAGAAATGAAATATAAAAGTGTTAATCTACAACAATTGAGTCTAAACTCGATATACAAACTGAATCCTAATCTACATGTACAATAGATAGGAGTCGGCTGAGACAAAGTGCGGCAACAGTCTACTACTGCCACAGCTCCACGAATACTGGATGGATGAACATCAATGGCGTCCTTACGGGGGAACACCTAAAGTAATACAATATATACATTGAGGAGAAAATATAAACGGGTAAGAGCCCGAGTTAAAAAATATTTTATAGCAAGTGTATTAAAATGCATAATAATTATAAATGCATTAGTACATGATTAAGGTGGAATTGAACTCTCCAATATAATTCAACTCACATCTCAACGAAAGCGCGCACTAAACGTATGCACGTGATCTCCAAATGGATGCCTGATTCTATTTAGGTAAGAGGATTCTAACTTAAACCCAAATAAAGTATTTAAGTGAAACCATCTAACCTATCTCCCAATCTACATTTATTTCTATAATCTATAAATTATATACATTAACTTTAATGTAATAGTTATAGTTATCTTTATAATGTTCATTTGTTGAACATATAAAGTTACATGATCCATCTCATATCCACATCAACACAATACATCAACATTCTTATTTACTAGAATTTAATACATTCTAGTTATGCCCTCAATTGGCATGTAAACAGTATATATATATTTATATGAGTTATTAGCATCAAGAGTTAAGGACTAAACTCCTCCCGATTCTCAACACGGCACTGCATTTTGTGCGTGGGACGTCTCGCCGAAGCGAAATCCAAACAAGGAACCCCCCGTTACACTACTCCTGACTGTATCGATCCTCGAGGTTAATTATGCCCTCAATGAATGATGCATGTAACCAAGGTTATTATCAAATTTTAATTATTTAATATTCCCAATTCTCAACAGTACACGGCGTTTCATGTGTGGGACGTCTCGCCGAAGCGAAATCCAAATAAGGAACTCTCCCGTTACACTACTCCTGCCACTGTCGATTGTCGGGATAGGTGATATATATATAAGTATGAGCATTAAGGACTAACTTATCCCCAATTTCCAACATTACACTGCGGTTTGTGCGTGGGACGTCTCACCGAGGCAAAATCCAAACAAGGAACCCACCGATACACTAATCCCGGCAATGTTATGTGGTCCTTTACCTCTTTGAGGACAATCTCTCTTTTTATGACCTATTTCTTTACAAAAGAAACACTTACCCACAAATCCTTTCTGCCCACTCGCATTACTAGCACTCTCTTTGCCAAACTTACTTGACGAACTCGAATCTTCAAAGTTCTTTCCCTCCTACGAATGAAGACGATATTCATGACACTTTAATAGTGCCGCATTCACCACCTCGACGAAAGTCACTAACTTAGGAATCTTTAACAAATGTTTTCGGATTTTCCAATCTAAACCCCAAACAAACGTTGATATACGTTTCTCTTCCGTATTTACCTCATCAGATACTAATTTTAGCCCATCTAGAAAAATCTTCCTCATATTCCTCCACCGTTCTATTTCCTTGAAAAATCTTTATATCTCGAGAAGAGGAAGGAAAATACCTTCTATCAAAAAGCTCCCAAAACTCTATTATAGGTATAGTGTCTCTCTGTTCAGATGTGGTGACAGGCTTCCACCATTGAAGAGCTACACCCGATAATTTAAAGGTGGATAAAAATTACTTCTGTACCTCACTACACTCAACCATACGAAGGTGCCTCTACATTCTATTCTTCCATTGACTTGCATCCATTGCATCAACTCCCCCTGCAAACTCGGGAGGATGCCCCTTACTAAAATCTTCCTTCACTCTCTCCCATAATTACAATCCTAAATGGGGTCGGGCTGCTTGAACGGCAGATTGCTGCGCCATCGTAGAAATGGCAGCAGTTACTGTTTGTGCCATAATATTGGCAACTTCATCTGTTGTCACGTTCCTTTGAGGCATTTGGGGTCGCACATTCCCTTTATTTTCCTTGACTAAACGACCTACCTTCGGTGGAATCTGAAACAAGAACAATTGTATCAGAACGCCTTTCAAATATTTTCATATCGCAAAAAAATATGGACGTATGAATGTAACCGTCCTAACAATAAGGCTCTACATTAAGAACGCTTACGAAAGATCATAGTAATGCACACAGATCCTAAAGACACCAAAACCTGATGCTCTGATACCATCCGTGACAACCTACTCAAAAAAATAACGGGTGTCCAGCCCTATACTACATTAAATCAGTTATCCTAGATGGAACAGTCTCAACATCAGCTGACAATACAATAATATAAGGCTAACTACCCGAAACTATTAAAAGCAAATTGTCAAAAAATTTAAAACTTTTTATTTAACAACAACAACAAAACCAATAATGTAACATAACCAACAATGTATATCTAACTATGATAAGTGATAAGTGCCAGCTCCAATATATACCAGAGTGTAATATAATAAACAACAAAAATCTCAACAATGAAGTACCCGAATATGCTGTCGGGTAACAGACAATACAATAATCTGATAAATGAAATATAAAAGTGTTAATCTACAACACTTGAGTCTAAACTCGATATACAAACTGAATTCTAATCTAGATGTACAATAGATAGGAGTCGGCTAAGACAAAGTGACGCAACAGTCCGCTATTGCCACAGCTGCACGAATATTGGATGGATGAACATCAATGGCGTCCTTGCGGGGGAACACCTAAAGTAATACAATATATACATGGAGGAGAAAATATAAACGGGTCAGAGCCCGAGTTGAAAAACAATTTATAGCAAGTGTATTAAAATGCATAATATTTATAAATGCATTATAACATGATTAAGGTGGAATTGAACTCTCCAATATAATTCAACTCACCTCTCAACTAAAGTGCGCACTAAACGTATGCACGTGATCTCCAAATGGATGCCCGATTCTATTTAGGTAAGAGGATTCTAACTTAAACCCAAATAAAGTATTTAAGTGAAACCATCTAACCTATCTCCCAATCTACATTTATTTCTATAATCTATAAATTATCTACATTAACTTTAATGTAATAATTATAGTTATCTTTATAATGTTCATTTGTTGAACATATAAAGTTATATGATCCATCTCATATCCACATCAACACAATACATCAACATTCTTATTCACTAGAATTTAATATATTCTAGTTATGCCCTCAAATTGCATGTAAATACTATATATATATTTATATGAGTTATTAGCATCAAGAGTTAAGGACTAAACTCCTCCCGATTCTCAAAATGGCATTGTGTTTCGTGCGTGGGACGTCTCGCCGAAGAAACATCCAAACAAGGAACCCCCCCGTTACACTACTCCTGACCGTATCGATCCTCGAGGTTCATTATGCCCTCAATACATGATGCATGTAACCCAAGTTAGTATCCAATTTTAATTATTTAATATTTCTAATTCTCAACAGTACATGGCATTTCATGCGTGGGACGTCTCGCCGAAGCGAAATCCAAACAAGGAACCTCCCCGTTACACTACTCCTGGCACTGTCGATTGTCGGGATAGGTGATATATATATAAGTATGAGCATTAAGGACTAACTTATCCCCAATTTCCAACATTACACTGCGGTTCGTGCATGGGACGTCTCACCGAGGCAAAATCCAAACAAGGAACCCCCCGATACACTAATCCCGGCAATGTTAGTCCTTGAGGTCCATTATGCCCTCGATACCCAAGTACAAGCACAAGCAACAATAACCATCCAACCGAGATATAACTCGAAGGGCGCAGGCTCACACGCTATCATCTTCTAGCAGCCCATATATGTAGCAAACTGGGTCCACCTGGTGGGGTTCAACGACACCCACCTCGTGATCAACTCACGTACACGACGTCCCGGGAAGCGGGCGTAGCTCCTAACCGGCAAGTGAGAATGACACATACCCATGACCTCTCACCCCAAAAATAAATAAATGTATATCACATAAAAATCACATGGACGACTATGACCTGGGGAATATCCACACCCTACTCTTTGAGCCAGGATGCTGACCCTCTACGCACGTAACTTCCCAATGATAGCAAGGAGAGGGTATGCCTAACCATGCATATATGCCATCAGATAGGGTATACATACATCCCACATAATAAAGATATACCATCATATAAGGTATACCTGCCACATCATTTTCATTTTCATTATACGCTCTTAGGCGCAATAGATTTAATGTTATTGTTTAGTATATCTCTCTCTTGATGCACTAATCGTCAATTCTCAGATATCTTCCCCACTTAGTAGACACTATACTATTTCTCGCTTGAAGCTCACATGTCGCTTCTAATTGTGAATTATCTCTCAATTCTATTTAAGTTAAGGATATTCAATGTCCTAATGCACCTCAATTAGCATTTCTCATTCTCCATCCGTAATAAGGTTCAATTCATTTTATGAACCTTTAAAGTTATCCCATTTGGGATTGGATCCTAAGATCTAGTATCTCTAAATTATTCCCATTAATATCATAATTATCTCCAAATAGAATTCTCAAAACAAGGTGGGCTTCCCCATTTAGAACATACCAAAATATCTAATCGGTATTCCTCAAATTTAGTCAATATGCCTCCATTTATTTCTTATAAGGGAAACTCTCTAAAGTCTCCCAAATATACTCCAAACAATTCCTATAGAGGTTCCCAATCAATAACATCGAACAAAACGGAATGAAATTCTTCTTACAAAAATAAACCCACAAAATCCCTGTTTCCGAATCGATTTGGCCCAGCGAATCGATTCGGCCAGGAAGGCGAATCGATTCGGGTCTTCAGACTTGGGACTTTGTCTCAGGCCGAATTGATTCGGCTGGAGTCTGAATCGATTTGGTCACTCAGACATGGGCACCTGCATATTTCCGAATCGATTCGGTAGGAGGCCGAATCGATTCGGCCCTTCAGAAATCTAAAAAATGGCTACTTTTTAAGTAAGCCAAAATCCCCAAAATACATTTTGGTTATTATCTCTTCGTTTCTCCTCAACCCAATCACATATATATCATCTATAAACACCAATAAACTAATTTCTAACCTAGAAATCATTTATACACCACAAATCTAAGGTTTTCCCAAAAAGTTAGGTTTATCAAACTAAACCTAAAACCCAAAAATTCAATCCACAAATCATGCAATAAATGGTACACAACAATTATTTAGCAAGTTTAATCACTTGCCTCGGGCTCGTAGGGTCTGAATCTGCCTTGAGATCGCGTATTGGCCGGAAATCTCCACTTTCTCTCTCCTTTTCTCCTTCCTTTTCTTCTTCTTTCTTCTTCTCTCTCTCTTTCTTTCTATTTCTCTTTCTCTCTTTGGAAAAATATCTCCCGTAGGTTTAATAAGCCCTAAATCCCAAGATACACATCTTTAAATGATAATACACACTTTAAATGACCCGATAACTTTAATTCGAGTCAAACGGTCCTAAATTATTTCGGAACCTAAATAGACCCCAAGTACAGTCATTTCGACTTTCTCGACCCTTCCGAAAACAATTGTACCCACAGAATTTCCATTCGACACACTTCTTAATGACTCCAAGTTTTGCCCTCAAGTGCCAAATTTAATTATTCTCCAATAAAATATTATTTATTTCTCCCTAAATAAATAAATCATCGTCTCCAAGACCTCGGGTTGTTACAATAAAAAGGTTAAATACATTAACACCACTGCACCTCTTGAACTTCTCAACATTAATTTAATGGGTCCAACTAGGACTGTCAGTCTAAATGGAAACTCTTATATCTTAGTCATTGTGGATGATTTCTCTTAGTTTACTTGGATAACTTTCATGAGAGCTAAGTCAGAAACATTTAACAATTTTCTGAAAATACTGACTAGAATAGAAAATGAGAAGGACACCCAAGTAACCCAGGTTCGAAGTGATAGAGGTGGTGAGTTTAAATAAACTAGTGTCATTGAATATTTTGAAGCTAATGGTTATTCTCATCAGTTTAGTGCTCCGAAAACAACTCAACAAAATGGGGTTGTTGAATGGAAAAATAGAGTCATATAGGAAATGGATAGACTCTTTATTCATGCTAAAAATCTACCGTTATATTTTTAGGAGGAAGCATGTATTACTGTCGTTCGCATTATTAATCATGTTTACCTTAGGACGAATACCAAAATGACCCCACATGAGTTCTGGTTCAATAAAAAGCCCAATGTAAAGTATTTTCGGACCTTTGGCTCTATTTGTTATGTTTGCAATGATCGCGATAATCTTTCTAAATTTGAAGCCAAAGGTGATAAATCAATTTTTCTTGGCTTTTCTCAAAATATCAAGGCATTTAGAGTTTACAACGTGAGAACCACATCCGTTGTAGAGTCCATTAATGTTGTAGTAGTTGACAACACTATTGAGCCTACTAGTACAGATTCACCTGTTGAAACTGATTTGGATACAAATATTTTAAATGATCTAGTTGTGATAGAAGATGAATCTTTGCCAGCAATAACCCCTTCCCTGCCTAACTGGGTTTCAAAATATCATCCCTCCACAGAAGTTGGGGGTGATATTTATGTCCCTGTGAGGACTAGAAATCAATTACATCAAGTAGCTCATATGGCTACTTTTGTATCTCTTGTGGAACTAAAATCAGTTGATGAGGCACTTTGTGATTCTTATTGGATTCATGCAATGCAAGAGCAGCTATCTCAGATCAGTAATCATGACGTTTGGTATTTAGTCCCGAGGTCCAAAGACATCAAACTAATCGATACGAAATGGATTTTCTAAAATAAAACAGATGAACAAGGAATAGTCAGTCAAAATAAGTATAGACTAGTAGCACAAAGTTATTCTCAAATAGAAGGAATAGACTGTGATGAGACGTTTGCCCCGGTAACTCGTCTTCAATTGATGAGATTACTTCTAGTTGTTGGTTGTCACTTACAATTTAAACTGTTCCAAATGGACGTAAAGTCTGCCTTTCTTAATGGTATTATTTCTGAAGAAGTTTACATTGAGTAGCCCAAAGGATTTCATGATCCCAAACACCCCAATCATGTTTATAGACTTAAAAAGGCATTTATATGGGTTAAAACAAGCTCCTCGTGCTTGGTACAAACATTTAACTGCTTTTTTATCATCACATGGCTTTGTTAGTGGAGGAGTTAACCAAACTCTATTTGTTAAAAAGTCTAATAAAAATGACATCTTAATTGCTCAAATTTATGTAGATGACATTATCTTTGGGTCAACCTCTCTGGATGAAGTCAAAAAGTTTTCAAAAGACATGAGTACTGAATTTAAAATGCCACTTATGGGGGAGTTACAGTATTTTATAAGACTTCAGATAAGACAACGAAGTGGTGGTCTTTTTATATCAGAATCTAAGTATGCTAAGGATTTACTTGTTAAATTTGGACTTCAAAATGCTAAAATATCTTCTACACCTATGGCTATAAAAAACAAATTATCAAAATCTGACAGTGGCCCTGATGTAGATCCTACTTTATACTGTAGCATTATTGGTAGTTTATTATACTTAACTGCTTCTAGGCCTGGTATTCAATATGTTTTTTGTATTTGTGCACGGTTTCAATCCAGTCCAAAAGACTCTCATCTTACCTGTGCTAAAAATATTTTGAAATATGTTAAAGGCACAATTGAGTTTGGACTTTGGTATACCAATGTCTCCTCATGTGAGATAATTGGGTACTCGAATGCGGATTAGGTCAGTAGCACAATTAATTGTGGTCCCACCTCGGGTGGTTTCTATTATTTAGGGCAGGACCTAGTTGGATGGTGTAGTAAAAAGTAGACTAGTGTAACTTTGTCAACTGCTGAATCTGAATATGTTCCTGCGGGCGCATGTTGTGCTCAACCAAATTAGATTAAGCAGATGTTATCTAACTGTGGTATAATTGAGTCCAAAGTTCACCTTTATTGTGATAATGAGAGTTCTATTTGCATTGCTAAAAATCATGTCCAGCACAGTAGGACTAAGCACATTAATATTAGGTATCACTTCATTAGAGAATTGGTTGAATCGAAAGAGCTTTTAAAAGAAAATATTTCTGCTGATAATCAACTTGCTGATCTGTTTACAAAACCTTTAGATAACCCTCGTTTTGAATGATTGAGACATATGATAGGAATTACCGGACTTGATAAGTCGATTGTGTTTATTCCGCATCCTGTGTACCAAATCTCTGAGATTTTAGGATAAAGATATCTACTAACAACCGGTATCTCTTAAAATCATGGTTAATGTAGGAGACATTTTTCTGTAGTTTATAAACATACTCATATGTTAATTTCTTCCATTGTACTATTTAACCAAAATGAGGGAGAATTGAGTACATCTTTCTATTTTGTGTGTTGATACTCTTTCATGCATATTGTACTGCATAATTCATTCGTGCACAACTATTTATGTTAGTATTAATTTTGTTGAGAAAATGTTTTTAACTTTGATCTCGACAGAAAGGTATTTATGTTTTACAGGTGTTCATCAACTGTGCGCCTGAGTCGTGGGTCGTGTTTGTTTCATTTCTAGGATAGGTGGGTAGTTAGATACACTTCTGTATAGGACTTTTTAGGAATTTTTTTTCTTAGTATATCATTTGATGTACTCAAGGGTTTTGTCAAAATAAATCCAATGGGGGAGTTTGAAGGTCCCTATATAGAGAACTCCTAGGGTTTGTGTTCCGTGCTTTAGCTATATACGACTTCATCTAGTTGGACTTCGATTTTGACAAAATTATTCGTTTAATTAGGGTGAGTGTCATTACCTCCGCCAAGCTCCTACTCTATCTACTTCATCTCGGCAATCAATTAAATCCTTCAGTACTACATAAGGTTGTTTCTCGCACCGTTAAACTATAGCTCAAAGGATTTATATTTAGTCACATAGGACACTACACAACACAGCATATCATTTTAATCATGTCTATTGATTGAACATGTACGTTATTAAAAAGAAATTTTAAAACAGTTTAAAAAATTAATTTGAATTTGTTTTGATGGAACAAATATGGCAAAAATAATTTTTTCAGAATTATTTTCTAAAATGTTCAACACCTATTTTAATTCATTTGTGATAACTACTATTAATATGTATGTGTGTCTTATATTTTTTAGTCTAATAATATGGTTGCATGTGTGTGTAAGTGATACATGCTACATGTTATTGTATGTGTGCATATATGCGTGGGTAATATATGTATATTATTTATAGTATCTTGTTTGGCCTTAGCGTACTGCTGGCGTGTTCCCTTGGTTTATTTCCCAAACCTTAGTTGTTACCTACAACTATATCCCTTTTGACATTTTAGACTCCCATATATTGAGTGCTTTGTATTTGTTATATGTGACATGTCAAAATGATTTTTTTTTCTATCTTTTGGTTTTATAAAACGACACCGTGTGTCATCCATCTCGATACAATGACAACATTTTTTAATGGTTTACAGCCGGAGTCCGTTTTGTTGAACGCCATCTTTTCGCCCACGATTTTGTCAAAAACAAAAGTTGGTTTTGTAAGATTGCTTTTTTAGTACGCCTTTGGTACAACAGCTGGCATACCACGTGTATCTTTTTTAACACACTATTTTATGTTTCTTTTACAACCCCAAGATCAAATGTTATCTACGGCTGTGTGTGATTAATATCAATCCTTGTGAATGCTTTATTCACCAATCAGAGAACTCTTGTCTTATCTATAAATAGTCGCCTTTAGCCCCATTTTAAAAAGGACAGAGAAAAATAATTTTTTAAGCGAAAGTTTTGCTGAAATTTCTAGAGAGAGAGTGAGATTATACTCCTATTTCAAAAAGATTTATCTTAAGAGTGTACACTTTGAACCAAGGTTGTTTCTACCCAATATATTCGAAATCTTGAGAAGTCAAGCATGGACATTTTTTTCCAGAATATCATCTCTCATTTCTTGTTGATTTTTCATTTTGAAAACTCTGGTTGTGAGTATCTCTAATTGTTGTTCTTGTTTTATTTATTCCATTAGATCTACTTTCTTTTAGTGTATTTATGACATATATTTTATATATATGTATAAACACTACATACACGAACAACATACTTGTGGTATTAAGTCTGATTTTCCAAAACTATTGGTATTGTGTTTGATCTATTTTTCTTAGATCTATTTATGTGATAAGTCGTGTACACAAATCTGATTTGATTAATAACTTTGGATATTTTGATATTTTCTAAATCAGTGTTAATTACAACGTTTTGTTTTACTTGAATAACTTCCCATTGGTTTTATTGTTTTAGTGGAAGTAGATTAGGTGACTCTTCGGAAAGTCCATCGTTTTTCCCGGGGAAGGGTTTTTGTGACGTAAAATAAACACCTTGTGATTTACTTTACATATTTGAAATATCTCGCCTCTTATGAAAACGTAGGTTTAATACTAGACACACACCTAATTAATTGAATTATATATTATCTATTTTGACACCTAGTTAACTCAAGATAATAATTAGGACTATTAATTGACTTGGCAAACTAAAACCTGTTTTAGCAAAGTTAGAAATTCAAGAAAAGTTTGAATTGGTCCCTTCTTGAATAACATAGACAACTTGTAGGTAATTGGATTTTATTTTCACAAACTGTTTTACTTCTGCATTATAGTCTATCGTATAAGCCGCACGCTCATTTCCAACCCTGCACGAGTAGTGTTTTGACAAAATCGGACAGCTAGAGTGAGCCCAAGTCGAGGCTCGTGAGGACGAGGCTTTTCCCATACAACCACTAAAGTGTTGGGACTTCACGTAGATCTCCCTTTATAGAGATTTTAGAGCCTAGCATCGTGATTCCTCCTCCCATTGATGCCATTCCTTTATCAGCTGCCACTGGTGTTGAATTTGCAAAGAGTTTTCCCAGTGGTGTCCCCACTGGTGCCCAGGCCGAGGTTGCTGAGGGTGTCGAAGATGAAGAAAGTGAACTTGATACCTCAGTAGCATCAGAGTACGAGAGTATTATAAATGAATACGACCTTCTAGCTTTCAGACACCTTTATTCCATTGATTCCTTAATCATCCTAAGGAACCTCTTAAGGAAGAGAAGGCATTTGATGGCTGAGAGGGTGAAATATACGTTTATGAGAAGATGTTCAAGTTATATTTTCATCTTCCCATTCACCCAAGTATTAGATCCATACTCTCTTATATAAACCTTTCCCCTTCCCAACTCTCCCCAAATTCCTGGAGTGTCATGATTAGGGCTATCGTCCTCTGGAAGGACGTTCACCACACCGACCTTCCAGTTAGGGTTTTTATTAGGTATTATACTCCCTCATGTGTCAAGAATCATCCAGGCTACTACCACTTCGTAGCCAGGAAATTTGAGAAAAAAATGCTTCTGGTTACCCAAACTTCCAATCATAACTAGAAACCCTGGTATTTCTTTGTATCGGGAGCTTAGGAGTTCGACCCAAATAAGGCTTGTGGGACGTCTGATTCACAGACACCTCTGAGATGGAGCAAAGTCTCTATATATGTAAAAGTCGACCCTAGTCTAAGCCAGGATAACTATAAGGACATTAAGGTCCTTAGTGATCAAGGCGAGAAGGGTCGTCTCGTCAAATATGAACATCTGATGACCCCCTATTACCTTTCCCAGACAGGTTTATGGGGTGGTCCTTTAGACGAGATTCATAAATTTCAGTAATTTTCCTTACCAAGTTATGTCTCGTATTTTTCATTTTATTTGACTTGTTAACTCTAAGACTTCTCTTTTTGCACAGCGACTAATAGGAATTTCTAATGACTTCTGGAAGATGTCGGACCCCAGCCTTACAAAGCTTATGGAAACTCATGGGGGGTAAGAATGCACCCTCTTCTACGCAAATAAAAAAGAGTGTCGACACTTCAAAGGCCGATGCTACTAAAAAAGGAAGTCTTATACTAATCCTGCTCATACCAAGCCAAGCAAGGCTCCTGCTAAGGACCGTTTCATCCCCATTTCTACAGACGATGCTTTAATTGCTCGTCCATCACAACTCAAAATAGGAGACATCGTTATCGTCCATATCCCGTAAGTTGCCGATGCTATTAGCACCATAAAGACTGAGGAAGATAAGCATTTTCTTCAGTCATTAGATGTCCCTCTGCTGGCCGAGTTTTCACTTCATAGGGCAATTCAAGTATCAAAATTTTTCTTCCAAGTGTCGTCTCTACTCTTTAAAAGTTATTACTCATATGGTTGACCTTCTTCTGCAGAGTGTGGTGTCTTTTCATCGCCTATTTGCCTGAACCTTAAAGAGGTTGGCCCTTATACAAAAGGGCAAGGATGCTGAGAAAATTGAGGTCGATCTGAAGGCCGAGGTTAAGAAGCTGACAGGAGACCTCAAGGAGAGGGATGACCAGATTACTCAGCTTAAGGAGGATCACCACAAGGCTTTGAAGGAAAAATATTAGAGTTTTCAATCATAGGTTAATGTTACTGTGAAGGCTTCTCTGGCCGATGATTCAGAGAAGATCATTGAAGACTACAAAGTCTCTGATGAGTTTGTAGGCTTTGGTTTTGTTTATCTGGAGAGAGGCATTAGAGCGACCAGTCGATGGGAAGCTATAAAATAGGGTATGTCTGGGAGCTTGACTGCCGAGGACTTTGTTGGTCTCGACTTTGCTGACCATCAATTTGCTCAGGCTTTAAAGGAAGTGAAAGAAGGTGGTCCAGCCAAGACCAGTCCTTTAGAGGCCACGGAGAATGAAGATTCTGCTCAACATGAAGACAAGGTTGAGGTCACAAATCTTGGCCTCGAAAAAACAAATCCAACTGCTGATGGGTCTGTTCTTGTCGAACGATAAATTGAGCTCGGAGGTCTCCTCCTGCACATCATTAATTTTTCGTGAAGCTTTTTGTAATCCTTTTTTTTGGGAACTCATGGTTGTAACTTTTTTGGTTGAGCTGAATGTAAACTCTGCAACATCTTGTTTTATAAATGTAATGAGATTCCGTGTCATTGTTTCTATTGCTCTTGTATCCTGATTTTTTGTTTCTCTATAATAACAGAAGTCACCCACAGATCATACTAACACCAAATTAATGATGTTAAAGGTCTGAGGTCACCAAATTAATGATGTTTAACCTCATAATTTAACCAAATTAATGATGTTAAAGGTCTGAGGTCACCAAAATAATGATGATTAACCTCATAATTTCACCAAATTAATGATGTTAAAGGTCTGAGGTCACCAAACTAATGATGTTTAACCTCATAATTTCACCAAATTAAAGATGTTAAAGGTCTGAGATCACCAAATTAATGGTGTTTAACCTCATAATTTCACTAAATTAATGTTGTCAAAGGTCTGATGTCACCAAGTTAATGATGTTTATCCTCATAATTTCACCAAATTAATGATGTTAAAGGTCCGAGGTCACCAAATTAATGATGTTTAACCTCAAAATTTCACCAAATTAATGATGTCAAAGGTCCGAGGTCACCAAATTAATGATGTTTAACCTCATAATTTCACTAAATTAATGATGTCAAAGGTCCGAGGTCACCAAGTTAATGATGTTTATCCTCATAATTTCATCAAATTAATGATGTTAAAGGTCTGAGGTCACCAAATTAATGATGTTTAACCTCATAATTTCACCAAATTAATGATGTTAAAGGTCCAAGGTCACCAAATTAATGATTAACCCCATAATTTCACCAAATTAATGATGTCAAAAGTCTGAGGTCACCAAATTAGTAATGTTTAACCTCATAGTTTCACCAAATTAATGATGTCAAATGTCTGAGGTCACTAAATTAATGATGTTTATCCTCATAATTTCACCAAATTAATGATGTTTAACTTCATAATTTCACCAAATTAATGATGTCAAAAGTCTGAGGTCACCAAATTAATGATGTTAGAGATACATACACTAGTACAAAGATGTTAACAGAACAATGACACTTACTTCTCATTGATATTTTGCTTCTTCATACTTTGACGCCTGAATTATAAGAAAATAAGACAACTACAACATCTTTAGTAATATTTCTTCAAATGGTCGGCATTCCAAGGGTTTGAGAAGGGTTGCCCTTCTAGATTATTCAATCGACATATGTCTAGGATGATTTCATCAGTTACCTTGTAAGGTACATGACAATTTGGATGGAGCTTGTTGGGCTTTTGCCATGTCTTCTTCAAAACTAGGTCTCCCATAACTATCGGCCTCTCTTTAACCCTTTAATTATAAAATTTAGCAGTCTTCTATTGTTAGGTTGCTTTCCTCACCTTGACATCTTCTCTCCTCTCTTCAATTAAATCAAGATCAAGTCTTCTCTCTGTTGCATTTTCCCGAGGGTCATACATTTGAACTCTATGAGTAGGAAGGCCAATCTCGATTGGGGGGACAACCTTGAGCCATAGGCTAACATGAATGGGGTCTCCCTTGTAGGAGTCTTGACTGTCGTCCTGTAGGCCCATAACACAGCATGTACTTCTTCAATCCATCTTGATTTTAACTCTTCTAGCTTCTTTTTAATCCCATCAAGGATTGTCCTATTTGTCACCTCCGTTTACCAATTTGCTCGGGGGAGGAGAATAATTGTTTGAATCCAACTCTTTCATAATATTTATCCAAAGAGATATTCTTAAACTGCATCCCATTGTCTGAGATTAGGGTATTTGGGAGGCCATACACGCAGATGATGTTTTTCCAGATGAAATGGATTGTCTTATGTTCTGTGATAGTGATCATTGGCTTGGCCTTTACCCACTTGGAAAAGTAATCTATCCCTATAATCAAGTCGTGATATTTATTGACAGCTCTTGGCAAGGGTCCTACCAAGTCGATTCCCCATACTGTAAATGGCCAGGGAGATGTGATGGAGGTCAGAGGTTGATGAATTTAATGGGGAATGGTAGAAAACCTCTGTCACTTGGCACATTTCTTTACATATGCTGCTGCATCTTTTGCCAGGGTCATCCACCAGTACCCCTGAGTTATGATCCTTTTGGATAACGATATTCCTCCAATATGGCTAGATAAGGACCCTCGTGTATGTCTTTTAGGATATTCGGTACCTCAGATGTATGAACACATTTGAGCAAAGGGAGAAAAACCCTTTTTTGTACAAAGTGTCTCCTATAACAGAAAATTTGGCAGCTATGTACCTCAACTTTCTTCTCTCGTATTTTGATGAGGGTAGATCCCCCTCTCTGATATATCTGATAAGGGGATCCATCTATGTGTGATACCCCGTAATTTTATTGATTTTTATTTAAAGGATTAATTGAATTAAATGCGAATTAATTGGGAATTAATCCGGATATAAATACTAACGAGATGTGAGTTAGTATTTGATTATGATGTTAAAATTGAATATTTCTGAGTATATATGGTAATACATGAGTATTGAAAATATTTAAATAGTTGCGAGGCAGAAATACGACAATTTGGGGAATTTAGTTGGAACGCACGTTTCAGTCGCGTCAAGAATGAATGTAATTAAATTCAAAGTAATTTATATTTTTATCAACCGAATGGTCATTTTGAGTGTGCCAACGTGTCCGGAAGGGTCGAATTAGCCAAAAAACACTAGCTGGGAGCTTAGTTTGGGTCCCGGGGCATTTTTAGGCCAAACCGGCAACCTAGAATGGTATTTTGGTAATTTTAAAAATTAAGGGATTAAAACCCACGAATTTTAGTGTTAAATTAGATATTATTAAAAGAGCCACTAAGGCCATTATCAACCAAAACGTGAGAGAGTGGGCTACGGAAGTTTTTGAGAGAAGTTAGAAAGAGGGAAAAGGGTTTCCAAACAAAACCATCTTCCCACCATCATTTTGGAAGAGATTGTGACCAAAAAGAGGGAAGAATCAACCTTGAAACACCAACAACAAATCTGAAGAACAAATTTAAGGCAAGTGATTTGATATTATTAAGTTCATTGAATATTTCCTCCATGTTTAGTGTAGAACTGTTTTTGCCTTGAAAGCTTTGAGGAAAACCTATTGAAATTGTTATAGAAACTCTAAAGTTGGGTTAGGGATTGCATGTAGAATGACTATGGACAAATTTGGTATCCAAAAACTTAACTTCGATGATTTAAAAACGGATTTATAATGGGTAATTAGGCACAATAAAATTCTGGTTTCATGTTCATAGGGTTTGGGATAAAATTTGGGGATTACTATTAATTGCATGTTGATTAGGAGGATTTGACGCCAAACATATGTTAAGAAGCAACCTAAGAGGACTTATAGTAGTTTAAGAACATTAAAATATTATTGGTAAGACCTTAGAATGAATTTAGAGAAGATAAAGATGAAGAAAAAACGAGTTGGGAATTTTCTGGGCGTATTCTGCCATCTCGTTAGAAGACCTGTCGAGGTCGTTCGAACGTCCTCGTTTGAACGAGATGACAGTATACCTTCTAATGAGTTCATTCGAATGACCCTCGTTCGAACAAGAACATTCGAACGAGATTTCTAACGAGTTGACAGAATGGCCTTTTTAGGCCTGATTTTGTTTCAAACTCCCATTAGACTTATTTAATTGAGTGATAACCTTCCCTTGTTGACTAGTGGGTATAGATGTGAGAGTTGAGTATGTTGAGGATTAAAACACAAAATTAAGTAGTAAATCGGATGACATCTATGGGCTAGGGTATGAGTAACTAAAATTACGACGTGAGAAGAGTTTATAACTTTAATGTATATAAATTGGGGACTTGTAAACGTGTAACATTAAATGACGGTATAGGGATGAGAAATATACCTCTATTAATATTAGGGGATACTTAAGATGTGTGAGTGATTGGTATATGTAGTTATTTGTGTAAAACATACCTACCATAGTTGATGTCACGGGAGGTCGGTGTTCGATCAGGGCCATCTAATCTTTGTGTGCCTACTGGGGGGGATTTAGATTGGTACCTCGAGGACATAGGTCAGAGAAGGGCTTATTGAGAAGTTAATAAGTCTGCTGATCATGGGAGCGTAGGTATGTGCATGACCCATGTGATGTGAACTATGTTTGCCTCCATTATATGTGCTCTTTATTTTTCAAAACGGTTCCTGAGAGATTCGAAATGCGTGATCCTTATGTACGTGATGTACTAGGATTTGATAGCAGAGTATGTGTGCAACGCAGCTTAGTCTAAGGGTGACATTATTGTATATTATGATGAGATTGATACACTGAATTATTGTAATGAACTTTTTATATAAGTACAAGTGTGAATTAATGTAATATCTTTGTAGAGTTAAAAATGGGAAAACACTTAATAATTATTGAAATTAATTTCGAGGAACGAAGGTAAAACTCTCAGTTTATAGTAAGGAGCCGAGATTTAAACTATGATTAGTATAGTGAAAGTCATATATATTGAATTGGACTAGTTTGATAGTAGAATATCTAGAACGGGTACGGGTACGATAGGTGTGCATGATTAGTTGAGAGGTGAGGAACTCATGTGAGTGCACGCACTATCATGTATTTTATATTCACTGTTTAATGATATTAAACACTTGATGTATTTTAAACTGTTTTCACAATCGGGATCTGACCCGTTTCCTTTCAAATCTATTTTCTTGTAAAACCTTTTAGGTGCCCATCCACAAGGACACCAAGCGTAGGAGTTCCATTCCGATGACGTGTTGTAGCTGCTGTGGAAGTTACAGGACCTCGATAGTAGACGCCTCCACTTTATACCTTGACTCTATTTTACTCATCTGTAGGGCATGTCGCCCCTTTTATTTTAGAGACATCTTACTTACTCAGTTTTATTTTCAGATTTTTGGGTTGTAACTAATTAGTGATTCAGACTTTGTATTCAGTTATATTCAGCATTTAAATTATTAGAGGAGTATTCCTCCAGATTCATTGTCATTTCATTATTATTCTATTGCGACTGTGTTGTGGTTGTGTTGTTAATATTTCATAATCTAAATGGATTGTATGTCAATCGGATTTAATTAAAATTGACAACTCACTTTTTAAATATTAGGTGGCTAGTAATTATAAAAATGTATTTCGACAGTGATGCTATGAACGGAACCAACTTGACATTTTGTATTAATTTAAATAAAGGAGTAGCTACCCGGTATTTAATTAGTCGGGGTGTCACCGGTGGTATCAAAGCATCAGGTTCTAGTGTCCTTAGGATCTGTACGGCTTGTTATGTTTCCGCGTAGCTTTCTTTGATATAGAGCGCTATATTTTGGTATTGTTGTATTCTTTTGTGTATGTTTCCCTTTTCAGCTATTTTGAGATAATAACTGCGAACTTATAAGACTTTACTCTCATTTCAGATGCCTCCACGACATGCACAGCGAGTTCCTAGGGATGCTCAACCCGAGCCACAGCCTGCACCAGTTCAGGGCTCCTTGAATGCCGCAGAGGTTGTCGCTATTGTAGACCAATCGGCAAATGCCACCCTAGAAGTTGTGCAGTAGGCACCGCCTCTGGCATTGGTAGTAGTGCCAGTTCAGGCTCATGCATTCCCATCTGCTTGGGAACGTGTTCGTGATGCTTTTTCAAAAGCGCACCCTCCGGAGTTTGCAGGTAGCTCCGATGTCGTTGTGTCCAGCCAGTAGAAGAAGGACATTCAAAGGCATTTGAGGATGTATGAGTGCACGAAGGTATAGAAATAGATACTGGCTACTTTTAAGCTAGTAGGATCAGCGTTGCAGTGGTGGGAGTCCATTACCACCATGGAGTAGAGAGACATCCTTTCTATACAGGAGTTTTGGGTGCGGTTCGATCGCAAGTATTTTCCATCAGCCGTTCACACCGAAATGAGGAGGAAGTTAATGAACCTCAAGCAGGAGCGAAAGACCGTGGCCGAGTATGAGGCCGAATTCACTAATCTCTTGAACATCGTTCCCGATGAAATTCCAACCAAGGAGAAAAAGATTCAGAAGTTCATGGATGGGTTGACTTGGAGGATCCGTCAGCACTTGTTGGGTAATCTCTCGTTGGGCACTTATTCTGATGTGGTTAACGCAACACTGCTTCACTTCCAGGACAACCGCTTTCACATGTCAGAGAGTAAGCGATCAGGAGAGTCCAACCATTAGGGCAGGACAGGGGGAAATGGTGCCAGCGGGGCACAATCTACTCAGGGTCAGCATAGGCAGGGAGATCAGGGTTCCCAGCAGGGGGATTTTAAGAGGTTCAGATCTGGAGGTTTCAGAAATGGTCAGGTAGGTTTTCGTCAGGGCCAGTAGGGTCAGCACGGCCATCAGGGATAGCACGACCAACAGCAACAGTTTCATCAGGGCCAGCACGGCCAGGGGAGGAATGGCAACGGCCACTAGGGCCGTGGGTAGTTGGGTCAGAGAGGGGGGAATTTTTCGGGGAAATGTTTTACTTGTGGCAAGATTGGCCACAAGCGCCAAGAGTGTCCTGAGAGGGGCAGGGCCCCACAGCAGCAGCAGCAGGGTGCTCTACATGAGCCCCAGAGACCTATGTTTCCCGCTGCCCTCCCAGCACCACCACAGATGCCAGCGTTGCCACCCATCCCAGCAGTCCCAGTCCAGCAGGGACAGCTTCAGTATGGGTGAGCTCATCAACTCCAGCATGCCGAAGTCCCACATGATCCACCTTCTATTGAGGGTATGTTCTCTATTCAGGGGACTATAGGGAGTATTTTATTTGATACGGGGGCCACACACTGTTTTATTGCCACGAGATTTATATGCACTTTGGGATTGTTAGACACTGTAGAGAGCACGATTACTTATGTAGATTCACTGTTAAGTAGGGGTTCCGTGATTTCCCTTATTTGTAGAGGTGTGGGTATAAAGATCGGGAGATTTACTTTACTCGCTGATATGTTAGTATTAGATATGACTGAGTACGATGCGATTGTTGGTATGGATTGGCTAGTTGCGTACCAAGCCATGATTGATTGTTTCAGTAGGAGTATTATTTTTTCCATTCCCGGGCAGGAGATGTTTTTAGTGGCGATGCCTCGCCCTGAGGGAGGATCATCCACTCACTTATACTATATAGAGGAGGAGACCTCTAAGGAAGTGGTATTACCACTCGACTCGATCACAGTTGTTAGGAAGTTTGCTGATGTATTTCGGGATATACTTGGATTACCTCCTAGTAGGGAGATATATTTTGTTATCGATTTGACACCGGGCACTCGGCCAATTGCCCGCGTACCTTACCGTATGGCTCCATCGAAAATGAGAGAGCTAAGAGATCAGATAGAGCAGTTGTTGGGTCAGGGGTTTATCCGAAGGAGTAGTTCGCCGTGGGGTGCCCAAGTGTTGTTCGTAAAGAAGAGGGATGGATCGTTGAGATTGTGTGTAGATTACCGGGAGTTGAATAAAGTCACGATACGGAATAAGTATTCGTTGCCCCGAATCGATGACTTATTCGACCAGTTGAGAGGAGATTCCTTCTTCTCAAAGATTGACTTGCGATCGGGATAGCATCAGTTGCGTATCAGGGAACAGGACGTCTCGAAGACTGCTTTCTTGATGAGATATGGTTCCTACGAGTTTCGAGTTATGCCTTTTGGCTTGACCAACGCTTCAGCCGTGTTTATGGACTTTATGAATAGAGTATTCAGAGAGTTCCTAGACCAGTTCGTCATTGTCTTTATTGATGGCATTCTAGTTTACTCCCAGACAGAGGATGAACATGCTGAGCATTTGAGGCAGGTTTTGCAGACGCTACGTCAGAACGAGCTTTATGAAAAGTACGGAAAATGTGGGTTTTAGCTGAAGGAGGTTCAGTTTTTAAGGCATATCATTTCAGACTGGGGGATAACTGTTGATCCGGGGAAGGTATCCGCGGTGAGGGAGTGGGGACAGCCCATGACACCGACTGAGATCCGTAGTTTCTTGGGCCTAGCAGGATACTACAGAAGGTTTATTCGAGGTTTCTCAAAGATAGCGGGTCCTTTGACACATCTGACTCGCAAAGGTGTGCCATTCATCTAGGGCGATGCCTGTGAGTTAGCATTTGATGAGTTGAAGGACAAGTTGACCCCAGCGCCTATGTTATCATTACCCAGACCGAGAGTTGAGTATTTAGTCTACACCGGTGCGTCCTTATAAGGACTTGGAGGTGTGCTGCAATAGGAGAGTCAGGCTATAGCTTATGCTTCCCGTAAGCTTAAGCCTCACGAGAAGAATTACCCCACCCATGACTTGGAGTTAGCGGCAATCGTATTCGATCTTTGGATTTGGAGATATTATCTCCTGGGGGAGAAATTTCGGTTGTTCACAGACCATAAGTCTCTACAATACCTCTTCACGCAGAAGGAACTGAATATGCATCAATGTCGGTGGCTTGAGTTTGTGAAGGATTATCAGTTTGATATCCAATATCACCCCTGGAAGGCTAATGTGGTAGCATACGCGTTGAGCCGTAGGCCAGTAAATGAGGTGGCCGAGGTGTGGAAAGCTAAGTGGAAGGAGCTGGGACACCAGGATGCAGTGGCCCGATCGTTCATGTCTGTGATGACTGTTACACCTCAGATTGTTACGAGAGTGATAAAGGCCCAGGCAAATGACTCATTCTATTAGGAGTAGATAGTTAGATTACTAGCAGAGGGAGCCGAGTCCTATACCGTTAGTTCCGATGGGGGATTACGCTTTAATGGGATACTGGTCGTTCCGAAAGGGGAAGACTTACGACACGAGGTAATGACAGAGTCGCACGGTTCACGATTTGCGGCACACCTTGGTGGGGATAAGATGTACCAAGACATGAGATGACAGTACTGGTGCAGCAGGATGAAGAGAGATATCGTCGTGTTCGTTTCTAAATGCGCCACTTGTCAGCTAGTAAAGGTGGACCATCAGAACCCGACGGGACTTCCACAGCCGTTAGAGGTTCCAATGTGGGTATTGGAGAGCATATCCATGGACTTTATCACGGGGTTACCTACATCACAGAGGGGTCACGACTCCATATGGGTAATTGTGGATAGGTCGACCAAAGTTACTCATTTTCTGCCCGTGAGGACAAACTACACTACGGGACAGTATGACCAGATTTTTATTGTCGAGATAGTGAGACTTCACGGGGTGCCTCTAAATATCATG
Source organism: Sambucus nigra (assembly GCA_949130495.1). Classification (NCBI taxonomy): domain Eukaryota; kingdom Viridiplantae; phylum Streptophyta; class Magnoliopsida; order Dipsacales; family Adoxaceae; genus Sambucus; species Sambucus nigra. Next base: position 143,988,357 of record OX422212.1, read on the forward strand.
TCTGATCGATATAAGATATTTGTTTCACGATTTTGGGAAAGTTTCCAGGAGGCCATGGGTACAGAGTTGCGGCTGAGTACGGTATATCACCCGCAGACTGATGGGAAAACAGAGCGGACAAATCAGATGTTGGAGGACATGTTACGTATGTTGGTTAGAGGTGGGGGATAACAAACTCCTTGGGCCAGAAGTGATTCAGGACACTTCGACAAGGATAGAGATGATACGGAGCCGCATTCGGGTAGCTCAGGACCGGCAGAAGAGCTATGCTGATGCCAAGAGATTCTTCAGAGAATTTGAAGGTGGGGGACCAGGTGTTACTCAGAGTATCTCCTATGAAGGGGATTATGCTAGAAAGAAGGGGAAACTAACACCAAGATACGTGGGGCCATTTCCTATCATCGAGAGGATTGGGCCAGTTACGTATAGACTTGGGTTACCGGAGCACTTGCATAGGATTCATGATGTGTTCCATATTTCCTCGCTAAGGAAATATCTTAGGGACGATTTGGCCCATACTCACATTGATTTAGAGGACATCGATCTTCAGCCTGATAGTTCCTACGAGGAGGGGCCGATTGCTATTCTGGACCACAGCGAGAGGAAACTAAGGCCGAAGATAGTACCATTATTACGCGTGCAGTGGCGGCATCATAATGCCGAGGAGTCCACATGGGAGCGCGAGAATGAGACGCGCGAACGATATCGAGAGATATTTTTACCAAGTATTCATTAGTTCCGAATTTCAGCACGAAATTCTGTTATTAGGGGGAGTATGTACTACCCCATAATTTTATTAATTTTTATCTAAGGGATTAATTGAATTAATTGGAAATTAATCCGGATATAAATACTAACGAGATGTGAGTTAGTATTTGATTATGATGTTAAAATTGAATATTTCTGAGTATATATGGTAATACATGAGTATTGAAAATATTTAAATTGTCATGAGGCAGAAATAAGATAATTTGGGAAATTTAGTTGGAACGCGTGTGTCAGTCGCGTCAAGAATGAATGTAATTAAATTAAAAAGTAATTTATATTTTTATCAAGCGAATGGTCATTTTGAGTGCGCCAACGTGTCCAGAAGGGTCGAAATAGTCAGAAAACACTAGCCAGGAGTTTAGTTTGGGTCCCGGAGTATTTTTAGGCCAAATCGGCAACCTAGAAGGGTATTTTGGTAATTTTAAAAATTAAGGGATTAAAACCCACGAATTTTCGTGTTAAATTAGATATTATTAAAAGATCCACTAAGGCAATTATCAACCAAAAAGTGAGAGAGTGGGCTGCGAAAGTGTTTGAGAGAAGTTAGAAAGAGGGAAAAGGGTTTCCAAACAAAACCATCTTCCCACCATCATTTTGGAAGAGATTGTGACCAAAAAGAGGGAAGAATCAACCTTGAAACACCAGCAATAAATCTGAAGAACAAATTTAAGGCAAGTGATTTGATATTATTATGTTCATTGAATATTTCCTCCATGTTTAGTGTAAAACTGTTTTTGCCTTGAAAGCTTTGAGGAAAACCTAATGAAATTGTTATAGAAACTCTAAAGTTGGGTTAGAGATTGCATGTAGAATGACTATGGACGAATTTGGTATCCAAAAACTTAACTTTGATGATTTAAAAATGGATTTATAATGGGTAATTAAGCACAACAAAATTCTGGGTTCATGTTCATAGGGTTTGGGGTAAAATTTGGGGTTTACTATTAATTGCATGTTGATTAGGAGGATTTGACCCCAAAAATATGTTAAGAAGCGACCTAAGAGGACTTAGAGTAGTTTAAGAACATTAAAATATTATTGGGAAGACCTTAGGATGAATTTAGAGAAGAGAAAGACGAAGAAAAAATGAGTTGGGAATTTTCTAGGCGTATTCTGCCATCTCGTTAGAAGACCTGCCCAGGTCGTTCAAATGACCTCGTTCGAACGAGCTTCTAACGAGCTTCTAACGAGATGACACTATCCCTTCTAATGAGTTCGTTCGAATGACCCTCGTTCGAACAACCTCGTTCGAACGAGATTTCTAACGAGTTGATAGAATGGCCTTTTTAGGCCTGATTTTATTTCAAACTCCCATTAGACTTATTTAATTCAGTGATAACCATCCCTTGTTGACCAGTGGGTATAGATCTGAGAGTTGAGTACGTTGAGGATTAAAACTTAGAATTAAGTAGTAAAACGGATTACATCTATGGGCTAGGGTATTAGTAACTAAAATTACTATGTGAGAAGAGTTGATAACTTTAATGTATATAAATCGGGTACTTGTAAACGTGTAACATTAAATGACGATATAGGGATGAGAAATATACCTCTATTAATATTATGGGATACTTAAGATGTGTGAATGCTTGGTATATGTAGTTATTTGTGTACAACATACAGACCATTGTTGCTATCACGGGAGGTCGACGTTCGATCAGGGCCATCTACTCTTTGTGTGCCTACTGGGGGGATTTAGATTGGTACCTCGAGGACATAGGTCAGAGAAGGGCTTATTAAGAAGTTAATAAGTCTGCTGATCATGGGAGCGTAGGTATGTGCGTGACCCATGTGATGTGAACTATGTTCGCCTCTATTATATGTGCTTGTTATTTGTCGAAACGGTTCTTGAGAGATTCGAAATGCGTGATCCTTATGTACATGATGTACCGGGATTTGATAACAGAGTATGTGTGCACTGCAGCTTAGTCTAGGGGTGCCATTATTGTATATTATGATGAGATTGATACACTGAATTATTGCAATGAACTTTTTATATAAGTACAATTGTGAATTAATGTAATATCTTTGTAGAGTTAAAAAGGGGAAAACACTTAATAATTATTGAAATTAATTTCGAGGAACGAATGTAAAACTCTCAATTTATAGTAAGGAGTCGGGAATTAAACCATGATTAGTATAGTGAAAGTCATATATATTGAATTGGACTAGTTTGATAGTAGAATATCTAGAACGGGTACGGGTAAAGGTACGAAAGGTGTGCATGATTAGTTGAGAGGTGAGGAACTCATGTGAGTGCACGCACTATCATGTATTTTATATTCACTGTTTAATGATATTACACACTTGTTGTATTTTAAACTTTTTTCACAATCGGGCTCTGACCCGTTTTCTTTCAAATCTATTTTCTTGTAGAACCTTTTAGGTGCCCATCCACAAGGACACCAAGCGTAGGAGTTCCATTCCGGTGACGTGCTGTAGCTGTTGTGGAAGTTACAAGACCTCGATAGTAGACGCCTTCACTCTCTACCTTGACTCTATTTTACTCATATGTGGGCATGTCACCCCTTTTCTTTTAGAGACATCTTACTTACTCAGTTTTATTTTTAGATTTTTGGGTTGTAACTAATTAGTGATTCAGACTTTGTATTCGGTTTTTTTCAGCATTTAAATTATTAGAGGAGTATTCCTCCAGATTCGTTGTCATTTCATTATTATTCTATTGTGACTGTGTTGTGGTTGTATTATTAATATTTCATAATCTAAATGGATTGTATGTTAATCTGATTTAGGTAAAATTGACAACTCACTTTTTAAATATTAGGTGGCTAGTAATTATAAAAATTTATTTCGACAGTGATGCTATGAACTGAACCAACTTGACATTTTGTATTAATTTGAATAAAGGAGTAGCTACCCGGTATTTAATTAGTCGGGGTGTCACACTATGAAGCTTCCATGCTCAGATTCAGGCAAGCCTTGAATGTACTATATCTTTCTTCAATTGATGGTCGAAGCAAGACCTATACGGATACTATTCTTCTGATGTTGGTTCTTGTAGCTGAGGCCAACCTCGCGAGCGCGTCAGCTCAGCCACTATCTAGCTGAGGTATTTTCTTCACCTTTACCTATTTGAAGCTTTCCATCATCGATCTTAATCTTTTCATATATTTAGCCATTCTCTCATCCTTGGCCTCATATACTCCCAATATTTATTTTACCACCAGTCTTGAATCACTATGGACTAGGAGCTGGTCGATATTAAGGGCTCGGTATAAAGAGAGACCTGCTACCAAAGCTTCATATTCAGACTCATTATTGGAGGCATTGAAGTTGAACCTCAAAGTGTACTCTATATCTATTTCATCTAATGCTAACACTATTACTTTGGCACTACTTCCATTTTCACAGGATGATCCATTAACAAAGAGGCTCCATACATCATCGACCTCAGAAAAGTTCCCCTCTGTCAGGATCCCTTATTTTAAGGGATACCTTCCCTCTTCATTATTGGCTATCTTTCCCCTGACTATGTTTATCTCGGCCTCATCCATGGAAGGGCTGACACTTCGTTCTGACTGGCAGTCTGCAATCTCATCGTTTTCTTTTTCAACCTCGACCTTATCCTAAGTGAACTCGACCAAAACGTCAGCTACTGCCTGCCCTTTGATTCCCACCCTCGGTTGGTAGACAGTGTCAAATTCTTCTAACTCAATTACCCAAGCCATTAGTCTCCCTGATTTCTCAAATTTGTGGATGACCTGTCTGAGTGGTGAGTCACTGAGGACTACTATTGAGTGGCCTTGGAATTATGATTTCATTTTTCTAGAAGCGTGAATCAAAGCATAAGCCACCTTCTCCATCCTAAGATATCTCTGCTCAGATCCTTGGAGGGATTTGCTATTGAAATACATTGGCTTGTGTACACCATCATCTTCTCTCACTATAGCAACACTAATTGCCGACTCTGAGATGTCTAAGTACACATACAACTTTTCTACTTGTACTGGTCGGGATATAAGTAACGGAGAGCCGATGTAGGACTCAAGATCTTTAAAAGATTTATCACATTCCATATTCCATTCAAAAGCTTTTCTGAGGATTTTAGAAAATGGAAGACATTTGTCAATAGCTCTAGAAACAAACCTGTTGAGGGCAGCCACTAGCCCAGTAAGTCTTTGAATAGCTTTGATAGTCTCAGGTGTCTTCATTTCCAGCAAATCTTTTATCTTCTCTAGATTAGCCTTTATTCCCCTTTGATTGACAATGAAGCCTAAAAACTTTCCAGATCTGACCTCAAAGATGCATTTGTCAGGGTTTAGCTTCATCCTGTACGTATCCATGGTATCAAAGGTTTTTTCAAGGTCGTCCACATGAGTGTCGGCCTTTAGACTCTTCGTCAGCATGTCGTATATATAAACCTCCATGGACTTTCCAAATTGATCAAAAAACATCTTATCTACCATACACTGATATGTAGCCCCTGTATTTTTCAGGCCGAAAGGCATGCCCTTATAGCAATAGTTCCATTTTTCTGTAATGAAGGTTGTCTTCTTTGAGTCAACCGGGTCCATGAAGATTTAATTGTATCCAGAATATGCATTCATAAAACTCATCAGCTCATGGCCTACTGTGGCGTCCACCATCTGATCTATACGAGGAAGAGAAAATATGTCTTTAGGGAAAGATTTATTCAATTCGGTAAGATCCACACACATTATCAATTCATATTGGCTTTTAGCACTATGACAGCGTTGGACAGCCACTCTGGGTAAATAACCTCTCTAATGAATTCGGCCTCTTTGAGCTTCTTAACCTCATCTTTGATAACATCATACTTTTCACGGGAGTAAATTCTCATCCTCTATCTAACAGGATTAGCATCTTTTACTACATTAATCTTGTGACACATGATCTTAGGGTCAATGCCTGGCATGTCTACATGACTCCGGGCAAAGATGATTTGTATTATCTTTAGTAGCTTTATTAGCTCTTTTTTTTATCTCAGGATTTAGGATTTTACTAATGTGGATGATTTTTTTCGTCTTATCCTCATTAAGGATAATGGATTCTACCTCTTCCGCAGCCTCTCCTTTTTTGAGCTTTGTCTTATCTCTTGGATCAAGAGGGTCAATGTTGAAAGTGGTGGTAGCTTTCTTGTTTTCCTCTCTTTCCTCAGCAGAGTTGAAGTAGAATTCACGTGCCGACATTTGGTCTCCCTGAACTTCCCTTAGTCCATAAGGAGTTAGGAATTTTATCATCTGATGGACTGTTGATGGCACAGCCTCAAACTCTTTCAGGGACACTCCTCCAAGTATGAGGTTGTGGGCTAAGAAGACATTTTCATCCATAACAAAAAAGTTGATTTTTTTAGTTAGCCATTTTGACCACTCATCCCCCATTCTTATATCCATACATCCCCAATGGGTGAAATTTCTCTCCTCCGAAGCCGATCAGTGGATGGTGGTAGGGGATGAGCCTTTCCCGACTAAGTTCTAATGCCTTAAAGCAAGGCCAGAACATGATATATGCCAAGCTTCCCCCATCAACTAAGATCCTCGGTACCTCAAATCCATGCACTCTGGTTGTGATGATGAAAGGGTCATCATATGGAGCTAAGATACCCTTAAAATCCAATCTTAAAAATTCGACTATCAGGGTGTCCATGTCCACCTTCTTCCTTTTCTCAAACTTCGCATTTGTTAAAGTTGAGTACACAGCCTTTACTTTTGTGACTGTCGTTGCCTCTGCGGCATGAGCTTTTCTATCGGCTATCTCAGAGCTTCCTCCTACTAGTCCCCCACATATCATATTAACACTAAAGGAGATAATGTTTAACCTCTTTACTAGGACAATATCATCCTTTCGTGGGAGGTCTGGGTCATTACCGTCATCGTTTGAGGGGCCATCATGCCAGGAAGGGGCATCTTCTAGGCACTTTTCATTCCTTCTCTTCCTAGGGCTGGCTCGGCTACCTTGTGAAGCTCTAATATCCACATACTTCCTTAGCTTCCCAGACTTCAACATCTTCTCATTCTCGTCTTTCAAGGCGAAGCACTTGTCAGTCAGATGATCGTGGTCTTGATGGAATTCACACCATAAATTTTTATTCCTCTTAGGGGGTCTTAGACAAGCTTCCATAATAGCTTTCCCTTTTGGAGACCTCCGATGAGGGCTGTCATAGCTATGTTTTCTTCGTAGTCCTCTACTTCTAACTTTTCCTTGTTAAACCTTGCAATGTAGTCTCTTAGACTCTCATTTTTCCTTGCTTGACATAAAGTAGATTGGTTATTTTTTCTGAGGTCTCACACCAAAACGGAAGTTGTGGATAAATCACTCGGCCAATATTTTAAAGTTTTCTATGGAATTATTTGGAAGAAATGTAAACCATACATGTGCAGCCCCAGTTAAAGTGCTTGAGAAAGCTCGGCACCTCATCTCATCAGAGATGGAGTAAATATCTGCTAATGACTAGTACATTTTAAAATGATGGATGGGGTTGGTACTTCCATCGTACTTGAGAAACACTATAGGAGGCTTGAACTTGTTCAGGGTTAGAAAGTTGACGATCTTTGCTAAGAAGGGTGAACCCTCTGAGTATCCCCTATGCAAGGGGTCTCGACTTCTTAGAATATCCCCAATATTATTTTTAACCTTTGAATTGAGTCATTCCATGGCTTAGCAATGTCAGCCAGGCCGAGGTAGTCCCCTACCACCTCTAAGGGTTTAACTGAAGGTTCCCCTACTGTGTCAAGACGTCAGCTATTAAGATCCCCCTGGCATCGACCTCGGCCATATGGGGGTCGGCCATGAAGGGGCCGATAATCTCCCTCTTCTCTTCTAGAGCCAGCAAGACTTCTTGACCTTGATAACCTCTGCCTCAGGTCATTGCTTAGGCTAAGCCTTTCAAAGGTTGACCCTCTGTTCAATTGATCAAATGCTGAGCCTCTTAGGTAGACTTCAGAATATCATCTACCACACTGACCTCGATTGTGATGAGTAGGTCGTACAGTGTTGTTGGAAATCACATATGGCTCCTAGCATTCCGTTGGAGCATCATCGGCCTCCACATCGTCGTACTGGTCCTCAGGGCAGGGGTGTCCTTGCCTCCCTAGGCGTAATCGCCTGGGGTCAGTAACGTCACTCTGTCGCTGGGAAGGAGGTAGATCTTTGCGTTGTGCCTCGGGTTGTCCCCTGGCATCCTGTGTTGTTCTTACACAGCTGTGTAACAACCCAAATTTTTTTAATGTGAATTTTTAAATTAATTTTAGAAATCGGAGAAAAATAAAATTTTGGATTTTATAAATTTTATAATTTAAAATGTTTATTTTTATATTTGAAAAATAAATTTTCAAAGGGAATTGGAATCGAAATTAAAATGGAGTTTTAATTGAATTTTTATTATATAGAAGAGTCCTCGAAACATAAAACACTCTTAGAGTCCTCAAAACATAAAATTCTCTAGAAAAAAAAAATTAAAAATATTGAACAGTCTGATCGAGCTGAAATTTTGTGGACAACTTCCTCTCCTCTTCATCTAATTCTTTGTAAAATTTCATCCAATTCCAACCGTCCGATTTTTTTTTTTAGTGTTTGTATCTGATTAGAACTATTTTCTTAATCAAACTCTTAATCCTTTATATATTGACAAATTTGTGGCTTGACTTTTCAAATCATTTTTTCTCAAACTTTTCAACCAGAAAACCTCTCCAAAATTACTCCCTTTAATCTACAAACTATAACCCTAAACTTATTCAACATTTCAACCTTAGATTAGAAGGCTTATTTGGTATTTTCTCGAGTTTGGGCTAGAACGAGATTTGATTATTTTTGCGAGAGGAACGTGATGGTGTGATTAGATTTTGAGGCTGAAATTATATGATGATTCAAGTGATGATTTTTAGGTATTGGGTTTTACACAATATGCTCATTAATCTCATGAGTATTATTCTCGTTGTTTTCTTGTGATTATTGACTCATATTTGAATTAATAAATTCATTTGTAAATCTTGAAATATTTGTTGGAATCTAATTTTCGATTCATGTGGTATTATATTTGGTGTTGAGCATGTTGCCATAAGATTTAAATATGGCACGGAGGTTGGGCACCCGCCAATATTCCTTTTTCTGGATATGCTTAAAAATGCATAGGCGCGGTACGGTGGTGAGGCTTGGTGACTCGGTTAATGTGTTGTTGAGAAATTATATTGATATAATTACTTATGAGATTCTCTTTTGATTTGAATATTCGTATTCGTATTGTGACGATTTATTCAACGCTAATATTTGTTGAGCATTTTTCCTATCGTATTGTGTACTTCCCCATATTTTCTTTTAGTGGCCGGTCAAGGCGAATTCTGGGGCACTATGGAGATTGAGTTTAGCTTGGATTATTTTGGGAAGATTTTTAATACAAGTTGAGAAGATTGTATTTATTTTTTTATGTATAGAGCATTGGATATTTATTTTATTTCGAGATAGATAGTTGTTTTATTTTGAGAGACTATTGGTTGTATTTAATTTGAAGAATTTGAGATTAGTGGATTATTTTATATTATTGTGGGATTTTTAGATGCTTTATACCTTGTTATATTGCGGATTAGTTTAGTTTTATCGACAGTGGCGCTCCGTTCGCTCTCCCCGGGTGGGCGGGGTGTTACAAAATGGTTTCAGAGCTTAAGTATACGAAAATCCTCGGGTCTTGGGTTTTGGGTCTAGCATGCGAGTCAGACATAATTTTTTGGAGATAGAAATTTGTGGTGATAAGTCGTGTTAGGCATCGAGGTTAGATGTGAGGCATTTAAAGGTGATTTTTAGAGACGAGATTTATTTTTGGAGATTGTTGGCGTGGCTTGATTTTTTAGAGTTAGGCTTTCGGTGAATTTCGAGGGCGAAATTCCTTGTTAGTGGGAAAGTATGTAACAACCCAGATTTTTTAAATGTGAGTTTTTAAATTAATTTTGGAAATCGGAGAAAAATAAAATTTTGGATTTTATAAATTTTATAATTTAAAATGTTTATTTTTATATTTGAAAAATAAATTTACAGAGGGAATTGGAATCGGAATTAAAATGGAGTTTTAATTGAATTTTTATTATATAGAAGAGTCCTCAAAACATAAAACTCTCTTAGAGTCCTCAAAACATAAAACTCTCTAGCCAAAAATATATTTAAAAATATTGAACGGTCTGATTTAGCTTAAATTTTTTGAACAACTTCCTCTCCTCTTCAGCTAATTCTTTGTAAAATTTCATCCAATTCCAACGGTCCGATCGTCTGAAATAATTTTTTTAGTGTTTGTATCTAATTATAACTCTTTTCTTAATCAAACTTTTAATCCTTTATATATCGACAAGTTCGTGGCTTGGATTTTCAAATAGCTTTGTCTCAAACTTTTCAACCAGAAGACCTATCCAAAATTACTCCCTTTGATCTACAAACCATAACCCCAAACTTATTCAAGATTTCAACCTTAGATTAGAAGGCTTATTTGGTGTTTTCTCGAGTTTGGGCTAGAACGAGATTTGATTATTTTCGCGAGAGGAACGTGATGGTGTGATTAGATTTTGAGGCTGAAATTATATGATGATTCAAGTGATGATTTTTAGGTATGGGGTTTTACACAATATGATCCTTAATCTCACGAGTATTATTCTCGTTGTTTTCTTATGATTATTGACTCATATTTGAATTAATAAATTCATTTGGAAATTTGAAAATATTTGTTGGAATATAATTTTCGATTCATGTGGTATTATATTTGGTGTTGAGCATATTGTCATGAGATTTTAATATAGCACGGAGGTTGGGCACCCGCCAATATTCCTTTTTCCATATATGCTTAAAAATGCATAGGTGCGGTACAGTGGTGAGGCTTGGTGACCCGATTAATGTGTTGTTGAGAAATTATATTGATATAATTGCTTATGAGATTCGCTTTTGATTTGAATATTCGTATTCGTATTGTGACGTTTTATTCATCGCTAATATTTATTGAGCATCTTTCCTGTCGTATTGTGTACTTCCCCATATTTTCTTTTAGTGGCCGGTTAGCGTGGATTTTGGGGTGCTATGGACATTGATTTTAGCTTGGATTATTTTGGAAAGATTTTTAATACAAGTTGAGTAGATTGTATATATTTTTTTATGTATAGAGCATTGGAGATTTATTTTATTTTGAGATAGATAGTTGTTTTATTTTGAGAGATTATTGGTTGTATTTAATTTGAAGAATTTGAGATTTGTTGATTATTTTATATTATTGTGGGATTTTTAGATGCTCTATAACTTGTTATATTGCAGATTAGTTTAGTTTTATCGATAGTGGCGCTCCGTTCGCTCTCCCCAGGCAGACGGGGTGTTACAAGCTGCCGGAGTGATCTTCTCCGACGAGATTCTTGGTGGCCTCATCAACATGTTTTGTCCAAACTGGGAAAATTACCCCTTCATAGCTTATTGTCTTGCCACCAACGACTTCAAGGCTGTAGTCACCTCATCCATCTCAGATTGCGATCATACTTGGCTAGAACTAGGCCCTCCACCACCAGCTGGTGGGAGAGGTGGTGGTAGCTCTGGTGTTATATGTTTGAGCAGTGATTAAGAGACTGATGAGCTTGAAAACCTTAATGGCTCTCTTTCAATGGTGAAACATCTCCACAATAAAGGGGAGGATTGATTCACTATAAGATTCTATTATGAGGCCCAAGTTTAAAAAATAAAGAGATATAGCTTCTCGTTCCCACAGTCGTCACCAAACAGATGATGCCAGAAGTAGCACCACCAGATCAAGATGTTGGAAAGCTAAAACTAGTATAATAATGGCAGCAAGTAAGCAATATAGATATAGAAGGATATGAGGAGAAGAGGAGAAACACAACAATATGAGTGTTTCAACCTATCTAGGCCTACGTCCACTATGCAAGTGAGTGATCCTCACTAATAAATAGGGGCTCTAATGGCCTTTGTGACATAATGCACTCACTTTCTCTCTCTATTGTGTAGTTTACCAGAGCTTCCGCTAGGGTTTACAATCTCGATCCTCTTACAAGGAAGGGGAAGACAAGTATATATAGTGCTTGGGGGGTTTAGTGTACCCCCAAAGCATTGAATGAGAGTGAGTGTGACGATCTAGCCAATCTCATGTGGACACCTGGCTATGCCACATGTAGGTAATGATGAACAAATATTTCCTCACGTGAGGGGAATGCTTTAGTCATAACGGTTTTGTCCACGTGTTCCATATATTCCGTGTGCTTGTGTATGCTCAGACCTGTGATGTCATCGACTATAACCTCAGCTCAGCCGAGTACGATGTTGGTGAGTCCGATAGCTGTCGTAGTCTGCCAATCCTAAGTATGACTCGGCCTAATTGACTGACCGAGGTTAGGTATTAGGCATGGTTGTGGTGTCGGCTGATGCATAGCATGACAGAGGCTATAGTTGAGCCCATGAACCTGTTGTTAAAGCTACTGATGAGTCAAGGTTTATCAATATGGAGCCAACCTTGTGAAGGACGACCTCTCTGATGGCTATTGCGATCTTCCTAATGACTCGGCTGTGAGGTTGGCCGAGGTTATCGCTCAGAGTATGAGGGTCCACTTTGGGCATACTATTTATATTAAGTTGGTACATGTAAATTTATTATTAGGTGTAAGAACTTTATCTAATATGTTTATAAATGACTTTATATTTTTTTAAGAAAAATAATCTGATTTTACTTAAGTTGTTCGAAGGAGATTCCTTGTTCGTTCGAATGACCATCTAACGTGGTCACTTTTGGTTTGGGTTGATTTCTAATTAGTAGTCTCCTTATTATCTCATTTGAACGATATGTCTATGTCGTTCGAACGAGATTGTATGTCGTTCGAATGACCGGAGCAATTTTTCAAAGTAGTTTTCTCCAAAACTTCCCACTACTTTTCCCAACTATTTATGTAGTGCGGGAGAATAGTTTGTTCAGAGACTTTTCTAACATTTAGGAGGGATAAAACTTTACAAAATTTCAAGGGTGTTTTTTGTTCTAACCTCGTGGTTTAACTTTCAAAACAAAAACCCAGTTTTTTGTCCCAAATTATTTTTTTATCCAAGTTTCTACATAATTTATGTTTCAGATCATGTGTTGGCACCAGGTTCGTTATTCTCTACATCATTGAGATTGTTTCTTATGGAGGATTTCGTGTTCATTAGTGTACATATGGTTGACTCCATGTGTGTGATAATAGCAGTTCCCCATCGGTGGAATTAGAGGGATAGTTGGACCCCTACGTTGTCAGAGGTTGAAGGATCTAAGAGCGTCAACGCACCCCCTATGCATGCAATGATCATGTGTGTGTGTTGATCTAGCCAGTGCAAGGGTGACACCTGGATGATCTCAACTTAGTAATGATGACTTCAATATTCCCTCACGTGGAGGGAATGATTCAGTTATAACATACTTATTTCACGTGTTACAGGATATCCATATATGTGTAAATGCTCGGCTGTCTTCAATTGGCACCAACCTCGGCCTGGATGAGCACGAGGCTGGCGAAGTACGATCCTTTCTTTGTCTTCGATTAATGCTCTATGAAGATCTCGACCAGGAAGGTCGGTCGAGGTTAGACATGAGGTGCAATATCGGCCAGGGCCGATAATGACTTGATGTATGTTGATTAAGCCTGCGAGGCTTTCACTGACCTCGGCTGACGAAGGGCCAAGGTAGATGTAAAAGGTATCGGCCACATTGGCTATGGATGACCCCGTGAATGCTGAGTTATCAGCTTCAAGCTGACCTCGGCTACTTCCAGGACGAGACAATGTTAGGACGTCGGTTGTAGCCTACCCCTGTAGGAAGACACTGCTAATAGGCATCCTTGGCTTCTATTACCTCGGCTCCAATCCAGGCCGAGGTTGAGGTCTCTGGTCTCTCAGGTGTACTTTGGGCATATCAATCACCCCTAGCCCTTAGTTACCTGTGTGATCAGGTGCCTAAGGGGTATGTTTATCCGAGGTTGAATTTCTTTAGGTGTTAATACTTTCTTGACAAGTGTCAGCTACTGAAGTAGATAGCGTGCCTAACAAGTGTGATGGTATTGGTTGTCTTTTGGGCTCCCAAGGCAATGATGGGCCTTGGGACGTGTGCTCTCACACTTAAGGGTTTAAACCCCATTTTTCTTCTCTTTCTTACCCATTCCTCTCTTTCTCCCGATTTGGTTATCTTTGTAACTCTCTCTCTACAAGAGCTTGGCTGCTTCATTGTTTGGTTTTCTGTGTTTTTTCAAATCTCCTTCATTTCACAAGTCTTTCGGTATTGTCTCCACCATACTCTGCCATTTTAGCCCCTTTTATTCTTGTCTCTTCAATTTTTGATGAGAGTTTTGAGTTTTTCGGTGACTGCTTGCATTTTTCGGTGGCACTGCTTCTTGTTGTTCTTGGTTGTTTTTGTTTAAGGTTAATAGTTTGATCCTTAGTCAAGTTGAGTCAAGGTGTTTGTTCCTGGTTTAATTTCCAAAGTGTGAGGTCATCCTCCTATGCTCAGACCTCTTTATCAGCTTTTAGAAGAATTCCCATCTCTTAGACAGAGGAATTTAGAGAAGATTAGGCAAATAGAGCGAGCCCAAGATGAAGCTCATAGGGCTGAGGCCTTCCCCCTCAGACCTATATTTCCACCCCCTCTGAAGGTCATTTACCCTGAGCACTCTATGCCTACAGAGGTCCCACTAGAACCCATCCCTATGTCTGAGTCTAAGTCGGAGTCATCAACCTCAGACCCTATGTCTATGGATTCTTTTCAAGAAGCCATGGATTGTTCCATTAGGATGCATCATGCCCCTGATCAAGTCAAGGTTTCCAGCCAGGCCTCTTCTAATAAGAGTTCTAGCACCTCGCATTCTTCCTCTGATGTTGAAACTATAGGACCCAGTGTGGCTGTTCCACCAATCCTAGATGCTATTCCATTATCCACCGCCACAGGGGCTGAGTTTTCTCAGAGGTTCCCTGATGGTAATCCCTCGTCCACTCCAATCAACGTTGAAAAAGATGAGGATGATGATAGCGAGAGCGATGTTGACACCGCGGAGGAAACCAAGATAGAGATCACTGTCAGCGAACTCGACCTCCTTGCTTTCAGACACCTGTATTCTATAGGTCCCTCCATAAAACTTAGGAGACCTCTAAGGGACGAGAGGGCTTTCAGAGGCCGAGATGGTGAGATCTATTTGTATGAGCAGATGTTCAAGTTAGGATTTTGTCTTCCCATCCACCCAATTATAAGGGCCATATTGTCCTATATTAACTTAGCCCATTCCCAGTTATCTACCAACGCCTGGAGGGCGATAATTGGAGCAATAGTTCTATGGAAGGCAGTCCACCATTCAGACCTTCCTGTCTAGGTCTTCACTGGGTGCTACATCCCTTCCTCTGCTAGGAATCATCCGAGCTATTACCACTTTTTAGCTCGTAACTTAAATAAGAAGATGTTGCAGGTTACCCAAACTTCAAATAACAATTGGAAACTATGATACTTCTTCGCCTTAGGGTTATAGGAATTTGGCCCCTGTGCCCCCTCTTCATCCTTAAAGCCGAAGATACCCCTGAGATAGGGAAAGGTGACAATGGCTGCTAGGACCGACCCTAGGCTTAGCCAAAATAACCTTCAGATGGTCAAAAACCTTCAGGATCAGGGGGAGCATGGTCTGCTGGTTAAGTACAAGGTTTTGATGACCCCATACTATCTCTCTGAGACTGGCCTTGGGGGAAGTCCTCTGACTGAGCTCCGTAAGTGTTTATTTTTCCACAAGTTGTACCTCTGATTATGTCATGTCTCTGATTTTCTAACTCAGACCTTTCTGTTTGTAGAGCCCCCCAAAGGAATTTCTGACGACCTTTGGGAGATGATAGCCCCCATTCTTACCAAGCTCGTGAAGAAAGTAGGTCTGACTGCACCTCCTCCCCCTCCTCCAACTTCAAAGGCTGAGGCCTTCAAGAAGAGGAGATTTGCTGTCCCTGCCCCTAAAGATTAGAGGTAGAAGAAGAAGGCGTCAAAGGGGATCATGCCATCCCCATCTCCTCTGAGGATGTATTAGTTTCTCTTCTAGAGCAACTGAAGATTGGTGACAGCCTTATCGGCCAAAGTCTGATGGCCCTTAACGCTATCGGCTCTATCATGACCGACTCCGATAAATGCTTTTGCCGTTCAATGGAGACCCCTATGCTGGCCGAGTTTGGTCTCCACCGATCCATACAAGTAGCTTTTTCTTTTTATGAGTAAGTGTAACCTCATCTTTGACTTTTAAAGTCTTGAACTGACATCTCTGCATATGTTTTGTAGGGTCTCCTCACCTTGCATCACTTTATGGACTAGACTCTGAGGAAACCTCCTATGATCGAGAAGGGAAAAGAGGCCCAGAAGACCGAGGTTTCCTTGAACGCTGAAGTGGAGCCTATGAAGACTTCTTTAGAGAAGTCTGAAGCAAAGATCAAGTAGCTGAGGAAGGATATGGGCAAGATAAAAAAGGACCATACCTCTGCTTTGAAGATGCAGGCTGACTCTCTCCAACTCAAGGTTGACGTTGCTGTGAAGTGTGCCTTGGAGGATGCCTCAGAGAAGATCTTGGAGGACTACAAGGTCTCTGATGAGTTCGTCAGCTTCGACTTCGAGTACCTCAAGAGTGGTGTGAAGGCCATTGGCAGGTGGGCTGAGATGAAGGAAAAAGAATCAGGGAGCCTGGCAGCCTCTGACTTCATTGGTCTGGGATACGTCGATCCTCGGTTTGCTCAGGCCTTGCAAGAGGTAGAGGAGGAGGGAGGTGCCGCACCTATCGAGACTGCTCCCCAAGATGACACAAGGACTGAAGACATTGGTCCTCAGGATGATGGAGTAAAAGTGTCCAATCTCGGCCAGGGAGATGGGGGCGTGGTAACTAACCCCAAGGCTATAGACACTTGACCATTTTGTGAAGCTCTTTGTAATTTTTAATTTTGATTTCGAACTGTAACCTCTAATTGAAAACTCTGTTTCCTCGTGGCTTATAATTCTTAGCTTTAGTCTCTATCAACCTCTAAGGAGGGATTTATTTCTTTAGTTGTTGAATGTTCTTTAAATGATTTTCTATATCACAATGTGTGTTAAGGTCTGAAGTCTCGACATAATGGTGTCTTCATAAGCCTTACAATAATGTCTAAGGTCTGAGGTCATCAATTAAGATGTTAGCCTCGTAAAATATTCACCAAATTAATGATGTTAAGGTCTGAGGTCATCCAATCATGATGTCTCACCTCAGACCTTGTCACCAAATTATGATGTTAAGGTCTGAGGTCGTTAATTAAGATGTTACCCTCATAAAATATTCACCAAATTAATGATGTTAAGGTTTGAGGACATCCAGTCATGATGTCTAACCTTAGACCTTGTCACCAAATTATGATGTTATAAGGTCTGAGGTCATCAACTAAGATGTCACCCTCATAAATTTTTTACCAAATTAATGATGTTAAGGTCTGAGGTCATCCAATCGTGATGTCTCACCTCGGACCTTGTCACCAAATTATGATGTTATAAGGTCAGAGGTCATCAACTAAGATTTTACCCTCATAAAATATTCACAAAATTAATTATGTTAAGGTCTGAGGTCATCAACTAAGATATTATCCTCATAAATAATTTTTCACCAAATTAATGATGTTTAAGGTCTGAGGTCTCCAATCATGATGTCTCACCTCAGACGTTGTCACCAAATTATGATGTTATAAGGTCTGAGGTCATCAACTAAGATGTCACCCTCATAAATTTTCACCAAATTAATGATGTTAAGGTCTGACGTCATCCAATCGCGATGTCTCACCTCAGACCTTGCCACCAAATTATGATGTTATAAGGTCGGTGGTCATCAACTAAGATGTTACCCTCATAAAATATTCACCAAATTAATGATGTTAAGGTCTGAGGTCATCAACTAAGATGTTATCCTCATAAATAATTTTTCACCAAATTAATGATGTTTAAGGTCTGAGGTCATCCAATCATGATGTCTCACCTCAGACCTTGTCACCAAATTATGATGTTAAGGTCTGAGGTCATCAATTAAGATGTCACCCTCATAAAATATTCACCAAATTAATGATGTTAAGGTCTGAGGTCATCCAATCATGATGTCTCACCTCAGACCTTGTCATAAAATTATGACGTTATAAGGTCTGAGGTCATCAACTAAGATGTCACCCTCATAAAATTTTCACCAAATTAATGATGTTAAGGTCGGGGGTCATCCAACCGTGATGTTACCCTCATAACATATTCACCAAATTAATGATGTTAAGGTCCGAGGTCATCAATTAAGATGTTACCCTCATAAAATATTCACGAAATTAATGATTTTAAAATCTGAGGTCATCCAATCGTGATGTCTCACCTCAGAACTTGTCACCAAATTATGATGTTATAAGGTCTGAGGTCATCAACCAAGATGTCACCCTCATAAAATTTTCATCAAATTAATGATGTTAAGGTCTGGGGTCATCCAACCATGATGTTACCCTCATAACATACTCACCAAATTAATGATGTTAAGGTCCGATGTCATCAATTAAGATGTTACCCTCATAAAATATTCACCAAATTAATGATTTTAAGGTCTGAGGTCATCCAATCGTGATGTCTCACCTCGGACCTTGTCACCAAATTATGATGCTATAAGGTCTGAGGTCATCAACTAAGATGTCACCCTCATAAAATTTTCCCCAAATTAATGATGTTAAGGTCCGAGGTCATCCAATCGTGATGTCTCACCTCAGACCTTGTCACCAAATTATGACGTTATAAGGTCGGAGGTCATAAACTAAGATGTTACCCTCATAAAATATTCACAAAATTAATGATGTTAAGGTGTGAGGTCATCAACTAAGATGTTCTCCTCATAAATATTTTTTCACCAAATTAATGATGTTTAAGGTCTGAGGTCTCCAATCATGATGTCTCACCTCAGACCTTGTCACCAAATTATGATGTTATAAGGTCTGAGATCATCAACTAAGATGTCACCCTCATAAAATTTTCACTAAATTAATGATATTAAGGACTGACGTCATCCAATCGTGATGTCTCACCTCAGACCTTGTCACCAAATTATGATGTTATAAGGTCGGTGGTCATCAACTAAGATGTTACCCTCATAAAATATTCACCAAATTAATGATGTTAAGGTCTGAGGTCATCCAATCATGATGTATCACCTCAGACCTTGTCACAAAATTATGATGTTATAAGGTCTGATGTCATCAACTAAGATGTTATCCTCATAAATAATTTTTCAACAAATTAATAATGTTTATGGTCTGAAGTCATCCAATCATGATGTCTCACCTCAGACCTTGTCACCAAATTATGATGTTAAGGTATGAGGTCATCAATTAAGATGTTACCCTCATAAAATATTCATCAAATTAATGATGTTAAGGTCTGAGGTCATTCAATCATGATGTCTCACCTCAGACCTTATCACCAAATTATGATGTTATGAGGTCTGAGGTCATCAACTAAGATGTCACCCTCATAACATTTTCACCAAATTAATGATGTTAAGGTCTGGGGTCATCCAACTGTGATGATACCCTCATAACATATTCACCAAATTAATGATGTTAAGGTTCGAGGTCATCAATTAAGATGTTATCCTCATAAAATATTCACCAAATTAATGATTTTAAAATCTGAGGTCATCCAATCGTGATGTCTCACCTCGGACCTTGTCACCAAATTATGATGTTATAAGGTTTGAGGTCATCAACTAAGATGTTACCCTCATAAAATATTCACCAAATTAATGATGTTAAGGTCTGAGGTCATCAACTAAGATGTTACCCTCATAAAATATTCACCAAATTAATGATGTTAAGGTCTGAGGTCATCAACTAAGATGTTATCCTCATAAATAATATTTCACCAAATTAATGATGTTTAAGGTCTGAGGTCATTCAATCATGATGTCTCACCTTAGACCTTGCCACTAAATTATGATGTTATAAGGTCTGAGGTCATCAACTAAGATGTTATCCCCATAAATTCTACCACTAGAGCATAATGAACCAAGAATTGACACGGGAATTGATCTTCCCATTAATAATCTCTTCATAAGATGATACATTTACATAGAAACTCTTGCAACATCATAGGTAATACTTTTTTAGATGGTCATCATTCCAAGGATTAGAAAAAGGTTCCTCTTCAAGGTTTTCTAGCTTGTAGGTGCCGGTCACAACCTCGTCAACCACTTTGTAAGGACCATGCCAATTTGGTTGAAGCTTGTTTGCCTTCTGTAGTGTCTTCTTCAGTAATAGGTCTCCTACAGCTATGGGTCTTGATTTTACCCTTTGATTGTAGAACTTTGTTATTCTCTACTGGTAAGTTCTACGTCTTCACTTTCTCTTCGATCAAATTGAGGTCAAGTCTTCTCTCCTCCCCATTCCTCTCAGGGTCATAGGTCTGAACCTATTACTAGGAAGTCCTACTTCTGTTGGTATGATGGCCTCTGAGCTATGGGCTAACATAAATGTGGTTTCCTTTGTTGGTGTCCTAGCCGTTGTTCTATAGGCCCACGACACAACATAAACATCTTCAGTCCATATTCCCTTAGCTTCTTCTAACCTCTTATTGACCCTGTCAAGGATCATTTTATTTATGACTTCTGTCTGACCGTTTGCCTAAGGTCGGCCAAGAAAAGAGAAAAATTGCTTTATCCCAACTCTTTCGCAATATTTTTCTAAGGAAGAATTCTTAAACTGGGTTTCGTTGTCCGAGATGAAGGTGTTTGGGAGGTTATGTCTGCATATGATGTTATTCCAAATAAATTAGAAGATCTTCTACTCTGTAATCGTGATCATCGGCTCGGCCTCCACCCATTTGGAGAAGTAATCAATGTCGAGTATCAAAAATCGGTAGTTATGTGCAGCCCTTGGCAGGGGACCCAGTAAGTCAATTCCCCATACTGCGAATGTCCAAAGGGAACTGATTGACGTCATAGGCTGATGAGGTTGATGGGGGATAGTGGAGAATCTTTAACATTTATTGCACCTCTTCACGCCGGTTGTAACATCATTGGCTAAGGTCGGCCACCAGTATCCTTGCTTAATAATCCTCTTAGCCAAAGGTCTTCCTCCTATATGACTGGAGCAAGAACCCTCGTGTACCTCATGTAGGATACGGGGAATTTATGTGGGATGAACATATATGAGGAGAGGTAATAGGAATCCCTTTTTATATAGGACGTTTCCTACTATTGAGAACTTTGCAGCTCTGTACCTCAGTTTCCTTCTCTCTAGTTTTAATTCCGGCAGCTCTCCCTCTCTGATATATCTGATAAGGGGGTCCATCCATGAGTCCCCTAGGTTTAAATTGAGGCAAGGGCTACTGACATCTTCTTCCTCAATGCTCGCCTTGGGCAAGATCTCAAATGGGACTGTCCTTCTGATGTCTGTCCTTATTGCCGAAACTAACCTTGCCAATGCATTTGTGTGGCTATTATTTTGCTGAGGTATTCTCCTCATCATTACCTCTTCGAAACCTTCGAGTATCGTTCTCACCCTCTTCAGGTATGTGGCCATCCTTTCATCCTTGGCCTTATAAACTCCCAACACTTGATTAATAACTATCCTTGAGTCATTATGAAGTAGGAGTCGTCTTACCCTAAGGGTCTTTACAAATGAGAGGCCTGCTATCATCGCCTCATATTTTGACTCATTGTTTGATGCTTTGAAGTTAAACCTTAGGGAATATTCAATGTTAGTACCATTCGGAGCTAAAAGTATTAGCCCTGCACCTTTTTCACTTTCACAAGAAGACCCGTTAACAAAGATGTTCCAGATGTCTTTATCTGATGAGAAGCTCCCTTTTGACATGACTCCATGCCTGAAAAGGTACCAGTATTTCTCATTCTCGGTTATTCTGTTTTTGGTTCTCTTGGATACAACCTCTTTAGGATCTCAAAAGACGTTGCTATTTGATCGCTCTACAGTCTTTAGGTCATTCTCAACCTCGGTCTCTTCCCATGTGAACTCAATGACAAAATCTTTAAGTGCTTGCCCCTTGATGGACACCCTGGGCTGATAAGTAAGGTAATACTCTCCCAACTCAATGGCCCATGTCATCAATCTACTCGACTTCTCAGATTTGTGAAGGACCTATCTTAGTGGGGA
Source organism: Sambucus nigra (assembly GCA_949130495.1). NCBI lineage: Eukaryota > Viridiplantae > Streptophyta > Magnoliopsida > Dipsacales > Adoxaceae > Sambucus > Sambucus nigra. The sequence continues at coordinate 144,010,251 of OX422212.1, forward strand.
GTTGGTGAGGATGACTATGGAATGGTCCTGAAAGTAGGGTTCATCTTCCTAGAAGCATGTATCAAGGTGTAGGCTAACTTTTCCATCCGAGGATAATTGTGTTCAGACCCCTGAAGGGCCTTACTATTAAAGTATACAGGCCTTTGGACCCTAACATCTTCCCATACGATGGCTGCACTTATAGCTGATTCAGAGACTGCTAGATAAATATATAACTTCTTTCCTATTATGGGTCGAGATAAGAGTAAGGGAGATCCGAGGTAGGACTTGAGTTGTTTAAAAGCCTCATCACACTCTTTGTCCCATTCGAAGGCCTTTCTAAGCACCTTAAAAAATGGAAGACACTTGTCCGTCACTTTGGAAATAAATCTGTTGAGTGCAGCTACTCTTCTAGTGAGCTTCTGAACGTCCTTGATGCTTCTTGGTGGCTTCATGTCAAGCAAAGATTTAATTTTCTCAGGGTTCGCCTCTATTCCTCTCTGATTGACAATGAATCCAAGGAACTTCCCAGCACCTACCCTGAAGACACACTTCGTCGGGTTTAGTTTCATTTTGTACAAGTCCATGGTATCGAAGGTCTTTTCTAGGTTTGCCACGTGAGTGCAGGACTTTAAGCTCTTTGTCAGCATATCGTCTACGTATGCCTCCATAGTCTTTCCTATTTGAGCTTCAAACATCTTATTCACAAGACGTTGGTATGTTGCCCCCGTATTTTTCAATCCGAAGGGCATAACCTTATAGCAATATGTCCCTTTGTCTATGATGAAGGTTGTCTTCTCGGAATCTTCGACATCTATGAAGATCTGATTGTATCCTGAATACACGTCCATGAAGCTCATGAGCTCATGATCTATAGTGGCATCTACTATCTAGTCAATTTGAGGTAAGGGATAGATGTCTTTTGGACAAGACTTGTTCAGGTCGGTAAAGTCTACGCACATTCTCCATTTTCCATTGGCTTTGGGCACAATGATCGCGTTTGATAACCACTCTCGATATATGACTTCTCTCATAAACTCGACCTCTTCCAACTTTCTTACTTCTTCCCGAATGACATCGTATTTTTCCTTAGAGTAAACTCTTAACCTTTGTTTGATTGGCTTAGCATCCTTAGTCACATTGAGTTTATGGCATATAACCGCAGGGTCGATGCTAGGCATGTACGGGTGGCTCCAAGCGAAGACACTTTGCCTCTTCTTCAAGAAACTTATCGGCCCTTCTTTGATCTCCTCTTTTAGGGCTTTACTGACCTGGAAAGTTTTTTTTGTTTCGTCCTCATTGAGGAAGATGGATTCTACCTCTTTCGCAGCCTCTCCTTTTTTCAACTTCGTTTCATCTCTCAAATCAAGTGTGTCAATATTATATGTGGTAGTAGATCTCTTATGGGCCTCTCTCTCTTCAGTTGAGTTAAAGTAGTGTTCCCGTGCAATGGTCTGGTCACCCTGTACTTCCCCTACCCCATAGGGGGTCAGGAATTTTAGCATCTGGTGGACCGTCGATGGGACAACCTCAAACTCCTTAAGGGCCACTCTTCCTATGATGAGGTTGTCTGCCGAGAAGACATTTTCGTCCATAACAAAAAAATTGATCTTTTGGGTCAACCTTTTAGGCAACTCATTGCCCATTTGCACGTCTATCTCATACATGCCCAACGGGTGGACCTTTTCACCACTGAAGCCCATTAACGGATGATGATAAGGTAGCAGCCTAGCTCTGGTAATGCTAAGACTTTTGAAGCAGGGCCAAAACATCACATCTATTGAACTTACTCCATCTATAAGGATTCTTTGTACATCGCACCCATACACCCTTATTGTGATTACTAAAGGTTCATCATGCGGATCTAGGATGCCTTTGAAGTCGAGTCGGGAGAACCCCAACTATAAGATTGTCCATATCCTCCTTCTTTCTCTTCTGCTTGGTTTCTAAAGACGTCAGATTTACCACTTCTAGCTTGGCCACTGACTTGGCCTCTGCCAAATGAGCTTTTCGGCCAGTCACTTCAGAACTTCCCCCTGCGAGTCCTCCGTATATGGTGTTAACGCCAAAGGAGATCATACTAACCCTCTTCACAGGGGCGTTGTCATCTTTTGGTGGGAGGTCCATATCATCCTCATCATCACCCTCCGAGTCAACGTCTCTTTCTGCTGGAGTATCGTTATGACATATGTCATTTATCTTCTTTCTAGGGTCATCTCTTCCCCTTTTAGGAGCCTTTCCATCAACATACTTCCTCAACTTTATTGATTTCAACATCTTCTCGATCTCATCTTTCAAGGAGAAGAACTTATCTGTAACATGGTCATGGTCTTGGTGGAACTCGCACCACAAGTTCTTGTTCCTCTTATGTTGAGGAACCTTTAGCTTCTCTGGCCATCTCAGCGACCGATCATTCTTGATCTCATTGAGGATGTGTTCGCAGCTCACAGTTAGAGGGGTATAGCGTGCGAACTTATTGTCGACTGATCTCTTCTTTCCATCATTCTTTCTTTGGAACTTCCCGCTACTACCGCCATTCCCATCCTCGTATTTTTCAGCCATGGCCTCTTCAGTGTTCATAACCCTACCCGCAGTTTCCAATAGTTCTGTCATGGACTTAGGAGGGTCTTTCGCAAGTTTCCACAATAACTTCCCTTTCTGTAGACCTCCTATGAGGGAGGTCATGGCTATATTCTCTTCGTAGTCTTCAACCTCGAGTTTCCCTTTGTTGAATCTAGCAATGTAGTCCCTTAGGTTCTCATTCTTGAGTTGATTGACATACAACAAATGGGTAGTTTTCTTTTGAGTTATTACCCCAAAACAGAAGTTTTGAATGAACCTTTCAGCCAAACCTTTAAAGTTCTCTATTGAGTTCTTCGGAAGAGAGGTAAACCAGATGTGTGCATCTCCTGTCAAAGTCTCGGAGAAGGCCTGAGATTTCATCTCATCTGGTATTGAGTAAATGTCCGCCACAGACTGGTACATCTCAATATGATGTACAGGGTTGGTGCTATCATCATACTTGGGAGACACCGTGGGTGGATTGAACTTGGATGGGGTAGGGAAGCTCACTATCTTTGCCACGAACAAAAAGCCTTCTGAGAAACCTCTTTGCAGTGGGTCCCGAATTTTTATGAGGTCTCCTATCTTATCCTCAAGACATTGGATGGAGTCATTCCATGGTCTTGCAAAGTCGGCCTGGCCGAGGTTATCCCCTGCCACCTCCAGGGGTGGACTGAGGGTTCCCCAGCTGCAGCGCAATGTTGGCTATTGACCTCTTCCTGATCCCTACCTCGTCCTGTGTCAGGTCGGCCTTGATGAGGCTGACGTTGCCCCTCTTCCCTTTATGAGCCGGCTACACTTCTCGACCTAGATAACTTCTGTCACAGGTCATTTACTGGGTCGATCCTTTCAAAGGCCGAAGCTCTGCACAATTGATTAAAAGATGACCCTCTTTGTTGGTCTTCTTCACCTCTTCTGCCCCCACAACCCCGGCTCTGTTGGATAGGACATACTGTGTTATTTGAAACCTCATATGGCTCCCAATAATCTTCTGGATCATCTTTCGCCTCCAAATGATCAAACCTATCCTCAGGGCAAGGGTATCCTTGCCTCCCCAGATGCAAGCGTCTAAGGTCAGCAACGTCCCTCCTCCGTTTAGGTGTAGGTTGGTCTTTTCTCGGTGCCTGGGGTGGTCCCCTGGCATCAGGGTGAGGCTGAACAGCCGCCGGAGTAATCATCTCCGGTGAGACCCAGGTGGTCTCATCATGTTTTGACTGAGTTGTGAAACCTGCTCTTTCATTACTTATTGCGTGGTAGCCAAAGACTTCAAGGCTGCTGCCACTTCTGCCATTTCGGACTGAGACGATGCCTAGATGGAACTAGGCCCTCCAGCACCAGGCGGTGGAAGAGGTGGCGGTAATTCCAGTGTCATTTGTTAACACAAAGGAGCTTGTGGAGTAAATGAGCTTTGTACCTTAATGGACCTCTTTCAATGGTGAAGCAGATCCACACAAGGGGTGAGGCCTGGTTCACCACCAGAGTCTCCAGTGAGGTTAAGCAAAAAATGAGGAGGAGATAGCTTCTCGTTCCCACAGACGGAGCCAAAATAATGATGCTGGAAATAACAGCACCAGTCAAGGTGTTTATAAGCTCAAACTAGTGATAACAATGGCATCCCAAGAGTATAATAAATATAAGAGATTGAGGTGAGGAGAATAGGATGAACATTTGAGTGTAAGTGGTTCAACCAATTAGGCCTACGTCCACTATGAAAGTGAGTGAGTAAGGTCACTAAAATAGAGTACTAATCGCCATGGATACAATCTCTCAAGCTTTCTCTCTCTACTGTATAATTTGACAGAGTTTATCTAGGGTTGTAATTTTGGATCCCTTATCCAAGTAGGATAAGGCAAGTATATATAGTATGTGGAGGGTGTAATGCACCCCCTATGCATGCAATGAGCATGTGTGTGTTGATCCAACTAGTGCAAGGGTGACACCTGACTGATCTCAACTAAGTAATTATGACCTCAATATTCCCTCACGTGGAGGGAATGATTCAGTTATAACAGACTTATCCACGTGTTACAAGATATCCATATATGTGTAAATGCTCGGTTGTCTTCAATTGGAACCAACCTCGGCCTGGATGAGTGCGAGGCTGGTGAGGTACGACCCTTGCTTTGTCTTCTATCAATGTTCCATAAAGACCTCGGGCAGGAAGGTCGACCGAGGTTGGACATGAGGTGCAATGTTGGCCAGGGCCGATGATGACATGATGTATGTTTATTGAGCCTACGAGGCTTTCGCTGACCTCAGCTGATGAAAGTTCGAGGTAGATGTATAAGGTATCGACAACATTATCTATGGCCGACCCCGTGGATGCTGAGTTCTCAGCTTCAAGATGATCTCAGCTACTTCCAAGCCGAGACGATATTAGGACGTCGGCTGTGGCCGACCCCAGTAGGAAGACGCTGCTGATAGGCATCCTTGGGCTTCTATTACCTCGGCTCTAATCCAGGCCAAGGTTGACGTCTCTGGTCTATCAGGTGTACTTTGGGCATATCAATCGTCATTGAGTAAATCTTTTATCGTGTCCTTGTATTAAATTTGTACTTAGTGGACTTTTGTCTGGGTCGTCCGATATTTTTCCCATTGTGAGTTTTCCTCGCACATCGTGGCATTATGGTTGTGTATTTTATCTTGCAAATTCTCACCTAGATGCATGCTTAGGATTAATAAGAAAAAACTGGTTTAACCACGAAAATGGTTTAATTGGTCCTTAATTAATTTAGTTTGCGTAAATTTAAGAAAAAGTATAATTTCACAAAATTAATGTTTAATTTGGTTTGTATAAATTTAAATTTGAATTGAAGTCGTGTTTAAGAAGTGAAATTTCAAATTGAAAGAAATTACAAAGTTTGAAAATACCAGGAACAATTTTTTAGTGTCTCACATTGGTATCAGAGCCTAATATATAAATGTAGGCCCATAACAAGTGGTATTAGAGAAATTTCATTAAATTATCATGTTAGATCCTTTTAGGTTTAAATATGGAAAATTTACCATTTTTGAAGTTTCTTGTTTTTATGGTTCTAACTATGCGCACTGAAAAGCTTTTATGAGGTCAGCACTTAAGTCGTGAGATGAGCGGGTTTACCAATCGATCGTTAGAGGGTGGTCCCTAATAAAGTGTTTAGAAAGATAAATCCATGTTCCTAAACTCGTAGATCTATGGAGTGTGGATGAGCTTAAGAGAGAAAAATCAATTATTGTTGCTTAAATGCTCTTTTTAGTGTGATCACACTGGAGGTGTTTTCTAATATTGATGTGTAAAACATCTAAAGAGGCTTGGGGAGCACTCCAACACAATCCAACTCACCACTCAATTTGAAATAATTCAAATGGATGAGAGTGGAAATTTTGATGAGTTCTACTCCAGATAGTTCGATATTGTGAATTCATCTTTTAACTTTGGAGAGATGATACCCGACAACTATGTCATAAAGAAAATTTTTAGGTCATTACCTGATAGGTTTAATCCAAAAGTGAACATTTTGAATTCTTTAGGCACTTTAAACTCTACAAAACTTAAAGAGATTGTAGGTGACTTATAAACCTATGAACTTGGCATGTTTACCTCCAAGGATGTGAAGAAGAAGGATAAGGGCATAGCTTTGAAAGTCCAAAAGGAGGAAACACCTACTTCAGATGATGAGTCTTATATCGACTCGGATGACATGGCTATGTTTGCTAGGAAGTTTAGAAAATTTCTTAAGTTTAATAATGATAAACTCAAAAATTATTATAAGAAATTTGAGAAATCTAAGTATAACAATGTTGAGAAACTCCCTAAAATTCGTAATGATGATTTTAAGAGGGGCGAGTCGAATGGATGTTTTGGTTATGAGTGTTGTGGCCATAGGGAAGACGAGTGTCCCACTAAACTAAGGAAGGAGGTCAAGAAACCAATTGCATATAATGCCAGCCTTTGAGATAGTGAACCGGAAGAGGGACCCAATTATCCTATTGATTGTAACTTCACCGCGTTCATGGCTAGTCATGTCAGCATTGATGAAACATATTTTCATGAAGATATTTCTTTTCATGACACTTTTGAGTCCATTGCTTGCGAATCCCAAGTTTTTGAAGGTAGAGAGAGCAGAGAAGAAAGTGAGAATTGAGAAGAGTAGGAAGTGAGTGAACTCTAAGTTGCCTTCCGTGAGTTGTATGCGAAATCTTTAAAATTAAAAAAGGCAAATGTGAAGATGGAAGCTAGGATGAAAGAACGGATCGTATGTAATGAGAGAATTTTAATTGAAGATTTTAGGGCACGTGAGAGGTCTCTTTGAGATAATCTAGATTATATTGAAAGTGAGAGAGATAGTCTTTGAGGTTTGATGGAGGATATAAAGAAAAATCTTCTTGAGTTTAAAGAGACTAAGAGTTTATTGAGTCTTCGATAATGGAGCTTGAGGATACATTGAGAGACTCGAGTCAAATTTGATTTGGAGTTTAGTTTAGAAAATTTGGATAAAGTTTTAGGCACCGTCCAAATCAAAGATGAAAAGTGTGGTATTTTCTTCGATACTCAAAGTGCTTCCGCTAATAAAGCCAAAAACATGATTTTGAGAAAATCAACTAGGAACACTAAACAAGGTCAACCCTTAGGTAATAATTCTCACAATTATTTCACTTGCACACATTGTGGTAGAAAGGTTCATCTTAGGTGGTTTTGTTTCGATCTTAGAAATGGTCCAAGGAAGTATAAGGGTAAAGTCACTAAGGTCACTAAATCCCGAGAGCATCACATTACACCAATGTGAGTTAGGAAATCCAATTTGGAGGCTTTACACGATAGACTTTATTATTCTTATTTGCTTGAACATGATACTTATCATGATAGATCTAAAGGTTGATTATGTTATCTTTGTTTACATACACTAGTCCATGGATACCGAGGTGCGATTGAGTATGGCCTATCACCCACAGACAGATGGGTAGACAGCATATTAACTAGATGTTAGAGGATATTTTATGCATGCTTATTCTAGATTTTGTAGGGAGTTGGGAGCAGTACCTTCCCTTAGTGGAATTTGCATATAATAATTCCTACCAATTTACCATTGGTATGGCCCCATTTGAGGCGTTATATGGTAGACTTTCGGTTCTCCCGCATGTTGGTTAGAGGTGGGGGACAATAAGTTTCTTGGGACGAAAGTGATTCAGGACATGTCTTCCAGGATTGATATGATCAGGAGTCGTATTCGGGTAGTCCAGGATAGACAAAAGAGCTACGCCGATGCCAAAAGATTCTTTTGGGAGTTTAATATGGGGGATCAAGTGTTATTGAGCACGCCTCCTATAAAAGGGATCATAAGATCCGGCAAGAAAGGGAAACTGGCACCGAGATATGTGGGACCATTTGCTATTATTGAGACGGTTGGACCAGTAGCATACAAACTTGGGTTGTCGGAGCACTTGCATCGTATACATTATGTGTTTCATGTTTCTTCGCTGAGGCGATATCTAAGAGATGAGTTTCCTCACACTCATTTTGCATTGGACTAATTTGACCCGCATCCAGATAGTTCTTACGAGGAGTGACTAGAGGCGACCTTAGATCTCACTGAGAAACATTTGAGATTGAAAGTAGGGAGTGCAAGGATGATATGCGCGACTGATACCCAGAGTTGTTTTTACCAGGTATGCCATTTCCCAAATTTCTTGACGAAATTCCTTTATAAAGGGGAAGCATGTAATACCCCATAATTTTAATGATTTTTTGAATGGGATTAATTAGTATTAAATGTATGTTAAATTAAAATTAATCCGGATTTCAATATTACATGGGAATAAAGTAATATGTAATTTATGTGAATACTACTTAGTGATTAAAAGTAATATATGATTATGACTTTACATATGATTATAATTTAATAAAAATTGTCGCTAGTGATGAATACGACAATTACGGGAATTAAGTCAGGACGCGTGTGTGAGTCGTATCAGGACTAAATTTAAAGGAATTAAAAGTAACATATTTTTATGTCATCCAAATGGTCGTTTGACTGTGCCAAGGTTCCCAAAAGAGTTTAAATAGTCAAAAAAATCTACTTGGGTGTTTGATTTGGGTCTCGGGGCACTTTGGAGACGAATAGACACCCCGGAGGGGTATTTTAGTCATTTTACATGGAACGTGAATAGTACCTACGAAATTTGGAGATATCTTATTTAAGTTTAGACTTTATCAAAGTGAAATTAATTCATAAAAAATAAAAAGACAAATATGTGAGGAGATGAGAGGTTTTTTTCTAAGAACGGAAGAGACACCTTAGGAAGCCAAGAGTCAGGTCATCCTACACCATCACCGCCAATGGAAGTTGGCAGGGAAAGGGAGAGGACCACCAGTAGACTAACATCACCAAAGGTTCAAACCTATGATTTAAATTCAAGTGACTTAATTTGTACAAAATTAGCATGTGTAATGCCCATGTTAGGATAGTTATATAATTCTGAGAAATTGCATGATTTAGAGATAAATCATGATGATTTTAATGGAATCCATGATATTAGAAATATGTAGAACAAACCACTTATTGATTATATATTTTGATCCACGAATTTGGAATCATTTGATAAGGAAAATATGAGTTTTATATGATCATTCTTGGACAGATAGATTTTCTGGAAATTATGAGAAATATCATGTTTAATCAAAACCCATTGATGTTTTAGGTTGTTTAATGATTGGAAATCCTTTATATGTATTGTTATATCATGTGGAATGAATTATAAGGAGTTTGGGAATTCAAAATTTAGGATTTTAGGATGAAAATTGGTTAAACCCGTAGGCCAAATATGCAGAAATAGTAGGCTCATAACTATTCGATCGATCGATCGACCTTGAATATCGATCGATCGATCCAAGACTATTGATCGATCGACTATCTCAAAATTCATATGTTGATTTTGTTTAAGGCTTGATTAAAATTTCTCACTTCCAAGGATGCTTAGTGTAAATTTAATATAGCATAATGGGGTTTAGGGAAAGTCATTAGGGTGGTAATTGAGACCCGAAAATTATTTATGTGTGAATTAATCCTTGAGATTAGAATAATGGATTAAAAGTAAAAAGTGTTTATCGAAGAATAAATCTATTTGAGGATAATATGAATTTATGAAAATTCAGGGTTTGGGATGACATGGACCAGTAGGGTGTAGATAATTACCTAATAAATTTATTTGAGAGATAATGGTTAACTTTCGAGTGATGGGAAATCTCGGGAAATCTATATTAATACATAATCTATAAATACGTAGGATGCTAGAGAAAAAAATATACTATGTATGGAATTATCGTATGGGTTATGTGAATACCTTATTGATATTATATAGGTGGGTTGAATACCTATATTTTTATTTTTATAACATATCTACACTGCTTGCTATTAAGGTGGCAGTTTCGCGTTATGGTCGATGTTATCTTGATGATCCCACTTCGGGGAATTTTAGATTTGTACCTTGAGCAAAGGACCTGGGACACATTCTATCGGTGTGAATGATAGTTTCGATGGTTGAATGGGAGCGTTGGTATGTTCGTGACCCATTCGGCTAGGGAGTATTCTCGCCTCCAAATATGTGTGTTATGTTATTTATGGTTCGAAAGAGACGTTGAACCAATAGTCCTTTTTACATCGAGAGATGTAACTAGACATGATTGCAGAGTATGCATGCACCGTAGTTGGGTCTGGGAGATGCTGTATTAGTATATATAATCGTGTGATTAATATATATATATATATATATATATATATTTATATTTATATATATATACATACTACGATGTGATCTACTGTGTAAATTAGTAGATAAAAAAATTGAATAATAAAATCTGAATTGAATTAAGTAAGTGAACACTTAATACTTAAAGACCGAGTTCATCTTAAAGAGAAAGGAACATGTTTAATTAAAGTATAATGTGGGAAATACGGGATAAGGAGAAGAGATATAGTAATAATTAAGAACCTTATTTAGGAAGATAATAAGGTACGTTAGTCCTGCACACTAGATGAGGGGTGATATTCTCAAGTGAGAGCCGAAAACTAACATGTGCATAACAACTTCTTAATTGTACTTGTTAAAAACTTGATATTTTTAAAATATTTTACAATTGGACTCTAACTCGTTTACTTGCATATTATTCTCTCTACTATATCTATATTACCAGGTTCCTAGCATCAGGGATGCCCGGCTTAGAGGTTGGATATTTTGACGAGTTTTCTAGAGATGCAACCTTGGATTTGACGATTTCATTTACTTGGTTCCTATCTTTATAGTATTTGTCTCATTTAGGGCATATCGCCCAATATTTTAGTAGTTATATTTCCATTTCAAATATTGTATTGGTTTTATATTGATACTATTATTATCATTTTGTTTTGGATGGTGATATTGAGATATTTCAAGTGGAGAGTTTATTCCAATTACATTTATACGTATTGAATTATAATTCAATCGTGTTGGGGTGTTACTTATTTTATTCAGTATGGTGGTATGAATTTAATTAAAATAAAAATTGGAAATGTTTGGACACTTAGCTTAATTAATTATTAGGTGAATTAATAAGAAATTGTTTTTCGAAAGTGATGCTAATAATAAACTAACTGGATATTCTGAATTAATTTGATAAAGGACTGATAACACGGTATTTAATTAGGTGGGCTGTCACAGGTGGTATCATAGCATCAGGTTCTAGTGTCCTTAGGATTTGTACGTTTTACTATGCTTTCTGCCTAGCATCCTTTGATATAAAGGCCTATCATTAGGATTGTTGTATTTATAATTTTGCATTTAAGATTTTAGCTCTTTTAACGATATTTTTAATGCAAAATATATCTCCCTCGTTTCATATGCCTCCTCGACGTGCGCGACGAGCCCCCGGAGCGGCACAGCCAGCCCCACAGCCTGCTCCAGCTTAGGTTACGATGAACATAGCAAAGGTTGCTGCCATTATTGCTCAAGCCAATAATGCAACCTTAGCGACTGATTAGCAAGCACCGCCACCAGCACAGGCACTACCACCAACACTAGCAAAGGCATTTCCCACTAGTTAGGAGTGTTTCAGGGATGCCTTCCAAAAGGCACATCCACTAGAATTTTGAGGGGGTTCTGATGTCGTGACTTATAGCCAATGGAAGAAAGACATCCAGCGACATTTGGATATGCATGAATGCATGGAGGTTCAGAAACAGATATTAGCGACATTTAAGCTGGTTGGAGGAGCTCTTAAGTGGTGGGAGTCCACTACTATAACATAGGAGAGGGATACAATGGTTATTCAGGACTTCTGGGTGCGATTTGATCGCAAATATTTTCCTTCTACTGTTCAGACCGAAATGAGAAGGAAACTTTTGGACCTCACCCATAAGGGGAAGTCAGTTGCCTTGTATGAAGAGAAGTTTACTATGCTGACTAATTTGGTGCTAGCTGAGGTACCCACCGAAGAGAAGAAGATACCGATGTTCTGAGATGGCCTTTGTAAGAGAGTAGTCTAATTTTGGGGAAGTAACGGATTTTAGCACGTGTTTGACTTGAGCAACTTCAGTTGCGCCTACGTATCCGTTATGCTCATAATCAAAGTCAACGTAGTTCGTAGGTTCGTACTATTCACCGGAAAACTCATTGTGGTGGTTTTTCAAAAAGATGGGCGGTGTTGAAACTCTTCTCCAAAACTCTTTTCTAAAACTCTCTCTAAAAAACTCATAAGACAAGAAAATTACCCTTCTCTTCCAAGAAGATCCCCCTAAAATATATGGGGGTGAGGCTTATTTATAGCAAAACCAACCCAAGTGGGTCACCACATGTCAAATAACCCGTGGTGACACATGTCTTATTTTAAGTGGCTTGTGTCCCATAACATATGTCAAAGCTCTCAATACTAGAATATTGTCTAGTTAATACGTAAAATATACAAATACATGTGATATGTCTGACGCGCATAATAATACCCCAGTCGCATAAACACATGGACTTTTGTCAATATTAATCATCTCTAATCTAATTTAATAATTTAATAAGAGGCTTATCATTAATCCCCTCCTACATTTGCCCCCTCGTACATATAGTTGATATATTGATACATGTCTGAAAAATATCGACTGTATGTACGAAACAACTTTAGTCAGTTTTCATATGTTCGATCGACCCGTGAATCGTGGTTAATAATCTCGTACCTCTTTTAATCTTGATGATGTACTTTTACCTCATATCTCACATTTTATGATATACTACAGTCTCATATTACATATCTCAGTTACATGATATGCATCAATCTCATATCACATATCTTAAATCTCAATTATTTTTAGGCTTTGACCTCATAGGTTATTTCGAAGGGCCTCGTTTATCATTATTTTCATATGAATGATATACTATGAGTGTTGCCCCCATTCCTATTTAAATGAACATGCACCCACGATTTTACTGTGGTTGTTCGTAACTCTGCTTTTGGTAAAAAGTATTATCATGGACACATAATAACTATTTCGGCATTCTCTTCTATCATTCTCAACCAAGCTTGGTGGAAGTATTATTATGGTTTACATAATAACTACTTCGTCGTTCCCAAGTTTGGTGGAAGTATTATTATGGTTTACAAAATAACTACGTCATCGTTCTTTTTTATCATTCTCAGATAAGCTTGTTCAAAGTAATATTACAGTTTACATAATAACTACTTCATCGTCCTCGATTAATCTTTTAGTGCAAGCACATGTTTTTTTACTTGTTTTAATCACGATGAGGTTTCTTGTGCATGTATGTATTATTGGCTCGATCAAATTACCATTTTTAAATGTTTTTTTGCAAACTCACTCCTACGAGGTGACATAATGATGAACACACACTTGTCAGGATTTTTTGTAAACTCCGCCGTTAGAGGTGACTTAACAATAAAAACACACTTGTTAAGTTTTTTCGCAAACTCCACTGTTAAAGGTGACTTAACAATGAAAACACCCTTGTTAAGTTTTTTCGCAAACTCCACCGTTAGAGGTGGCTTAACAATGAAAATACACTTATTAAGATTTTTCTTCCACCGTTAGAGGTGACTTAACAATGAAAACACACTTGTTAAGGTTATTCGCAAACTCCACCGTTAGAGGTGACTTAACAATGAAAACACACTTGTTAAGATTTTTCGTAAACTCCACCTACAACGGTGACTTAACAATGAAAACACTTGTTAAGATTTTTTGTAAACTCCACCTATAACGGAGACTTAACAATGAAAACACTTGTTAAGATTTTTGTAAAACTCCACCAATAACGGTGACACCCATAACGGTGACTTAACAATGAAAACACTTGTTAAGATTTTTCGTAAACTCCACCTATAACGGTGACTTAACAATGAAAACACTTGTTAAGATTTTTGTAAACTTCACCTATAACGGTGACACCCATAACGGTGACTTAACAATTAAAACACTTGTTAAGATTTTTCATAAACTCCACCTATAACGGTGAATTAACAATGAAAACACTTGTTAAGATTTTTATAAACTCCACCAATAACGGTGACTTAACAATGAAAACACTTGTTAAGATTTTTATAAACTCCACCAATAACGGTGACACCCATAACGGTGACTTGACAATGAAAACACTTGTTAAGATTTTTTGTAAACTCCACCTATAACGGTGACTTAACAATGAAAACACTTGTTAAGATTTTTATAAACTTCACCTATAACTGTGACACCCATAACGGTGACTTAACAATGAAAATACTTGTTAAGATTTTTGGTATACTCATTCTTCTGTATCACTTTATCAGGACGGGAGCCCATACCTGTCGAATGACAAACTGAGCGTGGTCCTTCATCTGTTTCCATCAATGACCAACTTCTTCGGACGTGTCAAGTCATAACGATCGTGGTTCAACTACCGACCAATTTGATAAAGTTTTTTTTTGGAATATAATACACCTTTGTAGAAGACTTATCTCAATACTTGCAAAGTTCTCGTAATATGATGTCATATCTGAAGGATGACTGACTTTGTCAATTTCTGAGTGATAACTAATTAACCCATTTGAACTCTTTTCGAAAGAAACTGAAGAAGCTTTTGTAATGGCCTGCTTGGATGTTACTATACTCTGAAGGTTCATCAATCTAACCTTGTCGCGGAGGATGTCGAAAATGATTTACACTTCAAGCTATGTTACATCATAATATCCATCTGCCCCCTTTATTTTATTTTATCTCAAGATAAAATAAAATAAAATAAATTACATATATCATTTACAATTCCCACCCGAGAAAAATGAAAGCAGCCTAATTATTACATTTCATGGGGTGTAACTCAAACTATCATATCTTTGAACAATGACTTGATATATGTATCGCTCAATATCTGCTCATTCAGAAGCCTCTGCAAAATAATATATTTTCGACAAAAATTATATAATATTGCAAATGGTTAGTAAAACTCAGTAAAAATCCAAGTATAATTCTCATTATGCCCCCTTTATTATATTTTATTTGATACAATAACACTTAAATAAAGTTCGGGGAAATTTGTGTAATGAATCATAACCACCCATACTCATAGGTGGATCATGCACAATTTTAATGTCGTTTAAACACTCATCCTTTCAAACTCACGAGTGTGTAACATTTCAAGGTGAATTCTGAATTGAAACATACTCAAGATGTTTCGTGATATATTAGTCATGTTCAACATGGTCTCCGACTATAAAATAACATTTACCAAATATTTTATAAAAACTTGGTATTTAGATGAAGGTTCATTACGCTCCTTCTAACTCACTTTTAGCTTTATATTATAGCATAGCATATATATATATCATGCCAAAGATCATACTAGAAAACCACAAAAGTTGTATCTCAAGTGTCATAGTTCAACGCGTATACAAGCGCCAGAAGGATAAACCATGTTCATATTTATCTAAATATACACAAGTATGATTCGAGGAAGCCCAAGAAATAATATATACAATTACCCCAATAAGCGTGATAAACACATCCATTTTCAATTGTGGAATCCGTGCATTTTATTTTGATATTATTCTAGCATTTATTTTATTCAAATCACATGCCACAATCGTATTTATAATTGATAATGAATAACACCCTTATGAATTGACATTAAAAATAACATGCCTTGTCAATTTAAGTATTTTCGAAGGATCTAATTCAATAGTTTATTCATGATCCAATCGACACTTGGTATAATACTGTGGTGTTAAAACTACAAGTAAATATACCTCTCAATATATATAATGTATCAGATTAAATATAAAATAATCTCATTTAATCAATGATATCATAATTATATTTTTTTAACCACTTAACTATTCCATAAATATCTTAGTAACACTCATTTTTTTAAATATACTAATTAATATATATATATATATATATATATATATTGACACAACAAATTCGTTTCAATAGGTGTTATTATCTCTGAGGAAACTCGTAATCCCAAATGGTATGTGGCTGCTAACTGCCTTTTGGTTTGACACGTGAGTACCCTGCCCGTGCAAGTTGGGCAATGCCTATTCATGAAATGAAAAGTATAATAAATAAAGCCAAAATAAGAGGGTTCTCAAATTTTTGACGTCGGCTTCTCGTTTTGTACCCAAAAGATCTGTCCCTCTTTTTTTTATTTTTTTTTCAAAGCTTTATCCAATCTTAAAACCCCCATGGTTGGTTCATACTACCAACTGGCATATATTTAAAACGCGAGGACCATCTAATCATATGCTCCAACAAAAAAACACGAGGGAGCATGTACCCAAAATGGAAACCGCGAAGGAGCCCAATGCGAGGCATCTCTGTTGGAGTTTGCTCCTCGAATAGCGCCGCCCATAGAGATCCATAGAAACTCAGGTTGGATTGGAGCTCAGATGTGGTCTGTCGGTATAAGATACTTCGGATTTCAATTTTAAATTTGTCCAATCTTGTCAAGATGGATCGGTTTTGTACACAGTTAATATTCAAGTTGGGTTTTTGTATATGGTGAATTGGAGAGAGATGGTCTCTTAATAGTCCAAGCTACATTGGGTAGAGGCTCTTCGGCATGACCTCCGTCGGTTTCTAACCGAGGTCTACCAGATTTTTCAAGCTCCAACGGTGGTTTGGTTTATATCTAGATTTTAATCTCTCAGCTAAATCACTCTACCGATTTCCATATGTGGTGACGCGGTTCTAAATCTAAGATTGGCGGCCGCCCCATTACTATTGAAGACGAACCTTATCTGCAGATCTTTTAGGGTTCAAATGGCAACATGGATACCATAGTTTCCCTAGTAAGAATAATTTTGGGTTTTTAAATTATGTTTTGCTGATGGAACTATTTAAATGGTTTTGTTGAACTTTAAAAGTATCGGTGATGAACTCCAGCCGAACTATAGTCCATCAGAACACTGTCTTACGTGAATCACAATTTGTAGCCCATATGGTGGAACGGGATAGAAGCAATCTAATTTTTTTTATTGTTCACGAGTCTTGGCTTCCTCGGGTAGTGGATCCTCGGATCAAAGCTTCATTGGTTTCAACTCATATTAAGGTGTACTATTGCTGACGTATGTGATATTAGTAGTTTATTTCTAGTCACCACCCACGTGGTTTTGTCGGACAAGTGTACTCTACACCTTGACGATAGCTGTAAAATGGCTTGCACGCAATAGCCTGGATTTGATATTTTGTCAGATATCAAGATATCTATGTGATGGATGTACCATTCTGCTAATACTTTAATAGATGTTCTACCATGAAGCAGTCTAATTAATTAATGTGGACAGTACATTTGTACGAAAT
Organism: Sambucus nigra; assembly: GCA_949130495.1. Lineage (NCBI taxonomy): Eukaryota > Viridiplantae > Streptophyta > Magnoliopsida > Dipsacales > Adoxaceae > Sambucus > Sambucus nigra. The sequence goes on from OX422212.1 coordinate 144,027,581, forward strand.
CTATAAATTGAGACACTTTAGCTAGCATTTTCACCCATCAATAGTCTGGAACCTATCAATCAGCTTATCAATCAGTATATATATATATAATACCCCGTATTTTTATGCTATATTAATTGGGGGATTTATTAAATTTAATGTGAGTGAATTATTTAATAAAAATCCGGAAATTAATTATGTTATAATTATTAACGTGATGAGAGTTAGTAATTATGGGAAATTGTTGATTATTACTAATGAGCAAAGTAATATACTATATTGGTTATATTGAATGTCATGAGTGAGTTAAATGGAAATTTCAGAAATTTAAGTCGGGACGTGCTCGTGTCGTGTCGGGACTAAATTTTGTTAAATAAAAAGTGAATATTTTATAAGTTGCCCGTATGGTCATTTTGAGTGTGCCAACGCGTCCGGAAGGGTCGAGATAGTCAGAAAAGTGTACCCGGGAGTGTAGTTTGGGCCTCGGGGCGTTTTTAGGCCTAATTAGTAACCCGGGAGGGCATTCTGGTCATTTTACATTTTTGGGTAATTAAACCCACGAAAATTAGAGGGGCTATATCTGATATTGAGGTTGTCACCTAGGGTTAGAAAGACCCAAAACCTAGAACGGCCATTGGAGAAGAGAGGAGAGAGCTCTCAAGCAATTTCAAATCCCAAAACTCAACGGTTTGCGCCGCCGCCACCACCAACGCGTAGATCGCGAGACGGGGAACGCAACCACACCAAAATCAGTCGCAATCCAGACTTCTGAAAATCCCAGGCAAGTGTTTATCTTGCTATTTTCGTTGGTGCAATTTCCATATTAGTTTAGGAATGATTATGGATGAAATATATGGAAGAAAACCCAAATTTTGATAGGAATTTGCATGTAGTAAAGACTTAAACCTTATTCTGGAAGTCTCTTGTGATGTAAAAAGATAACCCACGAAATTTTGTTGTAATTAAGAAAGAAATTCTGGGGTAAAACAGATTAGAACCATGATTTAGAGATTTTAGGGTTCTTAAAGTTGTGTATGAATTTTGGGTTGATAATTCATGTTTAAATGATAGAAATACACATGCCTTACGTTAAAAACATCTGGTATATTATTATAATGTTAGTAGTAGAATTTTTGGGACGTTTGGGTTTGGAAAATATGGATTTGGATGAAGAAAAGTGGTAGAACCCGTAACTGCAATTCTGCATAAATCGAAATACCTGCTTGATCGATCGATCGAGCCTAGATCTTCGATCGATCGAAGGCTCGATCGATCGAGCCCCAAACCTCGATCGATCGACCCCTCCTGGCAGACTCATGTTTCCCTTATTAATTAGTTGAAATTAAATTTATTGTGAGATAATTCTTGGGTATCCTTAATAAAATGTTTTGGGGGAATAGGGAAGACCAGTAGGGCATGTGAATAAATTTTGGGACCCTTGATGACGGGCAAAGATTGTATTTTAGGATAATTACATAAGGGTCGGTAAATTTATGACTTAAATAGAGAGAGACACATAAGTGAGTTACTTTGGGACAAATATGTATACCTACTGAATTTTATGATTGGGAGGATAGAATCCATGAAGCGTTAGGTAGTAAGTGGAAAAGTTCCTCAAATTAAAGTAAGATTTTGAATGGTTATACGTGATAACTATATAATGTGAAATAAATGCGAATGACGTAATTATGGGAATTGAGAATTTAACCATTATTGATATGGTAATATTAGTATAGTTATATGATTGTGTATGCATATACTATCTATGTGTGAAAATCATGCCCGCGCTACTTTCTATCCCTGAGGTTTCCGCGCTGGGACAGTCTTATCTCGATGGGACCTTCATGGGGGATATTGACTTGTACCCTAGAAGATAGATATCCTTGGTACAAGCTATCGGAATGATAGTTCAGACGGTCCTAAGAGATGCGGGTATGTGCTTTCCTCTTAGAGACTTGGAATCTATGCTTCGACTCATATTGTTTGTGTATAGGTATCCTTGGTACAGGCTATCGCAGTGATAGTTCAGACAGTCCTAAGGGACTTGGAATCTATACTTCGCCTCAATATTGTTTGAGTATGTGTTAATACAGTTCGAAAGTGATTCCGAATTTGTATTCCCTTAGTACAAGTGATACGTGGATTGGATAGTAGAGTATGCCCGCGCCATAGTTTTATTTGGGGTGCTGTTATGATATATATATTTTTTTGAGTAGTTAATATATATATATGAAATTCTGAAATCTGGAATTGCCTACTGTGATGTGTTATGTAGGACATGGTTGATGACTCAATTATAAATACTTGTTTTGAGAAAGAAAAATATGACACTGGAAAACTTTATTGATTAATAAAGTCAAAATGAGAACTTTGGTTACTAATTGAAATATTCTTTTCAAACAATTGATTCGTGGAATTTTGAATCTTACGAGTAATCTAAGATATATAAAATCATTGGGAAGGTTAGTGCGATAAATGACAAGAAAATCCGTGGGGAGGGTTAGTACGATAGGTGTGCACATTATAAGAGAGGTGAGAATTTCTCAAGAGAGTGTCGCACTAATATGTTGTTGCATTGGCCTGTATCAATTTAAATACTTGCTAAACGTATTTTAAATCAAACACACTATCGGGCTCTGAACCGTTTCTTTCTCTCTCTCTCTCTCTCTTGTCTATATGTATGTATTACAGGTGCCCAGCCACAAGGGCGTCTTGCTTAGGATCTATTGGAAGGAACGCGTTGCAGCTTAGGTGGGAGTTGCAGGTCTCTTGATTAGACGACTTCATTCATTCGGATCCACTCTTAGTACTTTCATTTAGTTGGGCATGTGTAGATCTTTCCATTATTCCATTGTTATTGGACATTTGTATTTCAGTTATTTCCAGTATTGTTACTATGGAATTTATTCAGTTTGGATGTGTGACTTTAGATTTCGTATGTTGACATTCGATTGACGAATGTACTAAATTAATTAGACTATGTTGCAGAATTTAAATGTGGTGTGATTCTTACTTATTGAATGTGGTTAACTAAAATAAATAAATAATTTTTCTTTAAATAAAATTTGGAAAGTTATGTATGAAAATGGTTTTGACACTTAGCTTAATTATTTAGGGAGTTAAATTGGAAAATTTATTTTTGTCGACAGTGATGCTGAGAATGAGCCAACTGTTTACCTTGATTTAATTTAATAAAGGAGTGATAGCCCGATATTTAATTAGGCGGGGTGTCACAGGTGGTATCAGAGCATCAGGTTCTAGTGTCCATAGGATCTGTACGGCTTATTTCGCTTTCACCTTAACGTTATTGCTATAGAGCCCTATTATAGGATGGTTGTATTCTTGCTTTCAAGTTTATATCTTCAGCTATTTGAGATTTGTTAATGACTATAGACTAATAAACTTCTTCACGTTTCAGATGCCTCTGAGACGTGCTCAAAAGGATAGGCATGCCTAAGCCGAGCAGCCATCAGTTCCGGCACAAGGCACAATGAATGCAAATGAAGCAGCCGCCATTGTTGCTCAGGCGATGAATGTCGCACTAGCGGTGGTTCAGCAGGCTCCACCCCAGGTTCAGGCAGTGGCGCCAGTACCAATACAGCTTCCATCTGCATGGGAGAGGGTTCAGGATGCTTTTCAGAAAGCGCATGCCCCTGAGTTCTCTAGTAGCTCCAATATTGTCACAGTTAGCCAATGGGAGAAAGACTTCCAGCGGCATCTCCGTATGTATGAGTGCACTGACGTGAAAAAGTAGTTATTGGCTTCCTTTAAGTTGGTGGAAGCCGTTTTGCAGTGGTGGGAGTCCACTACCACATTGGAGGAGAGGGACACGATCCCTATTCAGTCATTTTGGGAGCGGTTTAACCACAAGTATTTTCCACCCGCCGTGCAGACTGAGATGAGGCGGAGATTACTGAATCTGAAGTAGGAGAGTCTTACCGTAGCAGAGTATGAGGAGGAGTTCACGAGAGTTCTCACCATTGTGCCAGATGAGGCACCTACTGAGATCAAGAAGATTTTGCTGTTTGTCGACGGGTTAGCTTGGAGGACCCGTCAGCACCTTATTGGGAATTTATCCCTGAGTACTTTCACTGATGTACTCAATGCTGCATTGCTACATTTACAGGATCACCGCTTCCATCTACAGGGAAGCAAGAGAGCAGGAGAGTCCAGCCAGCAGGGCAGGACCGGGGGTAATAGTGACAGTCGGGCACCATCTCATGGACAGACTCTTCAGCACGAGTAGAGTTCTCATCAGGGGGACCCTGCTAAGCGATTCCCTTCAGGTGATTCTAGGCAGGGATATGGGGGTTATAGGTAGGGCCAGCCTAATCAGTAGGGCCAGCAGGTCCAACACCGACAGCAGGGACAACAGCAGGGCCAGCAACGTGCTAATCAGGGCCAACAGGGCCAGGGGCGAGGAGGTAACGGACAGCAGGGCCGTAGTCAGCAGGGACAGAGGGGAGGCAACTTTAAGGGCCGATGTTTTGGATGTGGTAGACATGGCCACAGGTGCTAGGATTGTCCGGAGGGAGATGGGGCCCCACAACAGCAGGGTGCCCATAATGAGCCACAAAGACCACTTTTTTTGGCTGCACTCCCAGCTCCAGCCCAGGTGCCAGCCCTACCAGCCGTTCCAGCAGCTCTAATGCAACAGGGGAAGTTACAGTACGAACGTGTCTATAACGTCCACCAGGCAGCAGCTCCACAGGCACCACCCGCGATTGAGGGTATGTTTCCTATCCATGGTACTATGGGTCGGGTTTTGTTTGATACGGGGGCAACGCATTGTTTTATAGCTACGCATTTTGCGAAGGCCTTAGGGTTGTTAGCCATAGCAGAGAGCACAGTGACGTGTGTGGACTCACCACTGGGGAGTGGGTCACTTATTTTCTTTATATGCCGGGGAGTGGGGTTAGAGATGGGTAGCTTGGTATTACCTGCAGACATGTTAGTCTTAGACATGAACGAGCATGATGTGATTATTGGTATGGATTGGCTCGTAGCTTATAGATCCATGATTGATTGCTTCAGTGGGAGCATTATTTTTTCCATTCCGGGGCAAGAGATGTTTGTAGTGGCGATGCCTCGCCCAGAGGGAGGTTCGACCGCTCATTTGTATTACATAGAGGAGGATACCTCTAAGGAGGATGTGATTCCCTTGGATTCGATCCCAGTTGTCAGGGAGTATTCCGATGTGTTTCAGGAGATACCAGGCCTACCCCCCAGTCGTGAGATAGACTTTGTCATAGATTTATTGCCAGATACGAGACCTATAGCACGCACACCGTACCATATGGCTCCGGCAGAGATGTGAGAGCTACGAGATCAGATAAAGAAGCTGTTAGGTCAGGGCTTCATTCATAGGAGTACCTCACCTTGGGGCTCTCTAGTCTTGTTTGTGAAGAAGAGAGATGGTTCACTGAGATTGTGTGTGGACTACCGGAAGTTGAACAAGGTCACGATACGGAATAAGTATCTGTTGCCTTGAATCGATGATCTATTCGACCAGTTGAGGGGAGCAACTTTCTTTTCGAAAATAGATCTGAGGTCGGGATACCATCAGTAGCGTATTACAGAGCAGGATGTTTCAAAGACTGCCTTCTTGACGAGATATGGGTCCTATGAGTTTAGGGTGATGCCATTCGGATTCACAAATGCTCCAGCCGTCTTCATGAACTTAATGAACCGAGTATTCAGAAAGTTCCTGGATCAGTTTGTCATCGTCTTCATAGATGACATCTTGATATATTCACACTCCGAGGAGGAGCATACCGAGCACTTGAGGTAGGTTCTTCAGACTCTACGAGAGCATCAGTTGTATGCTATGTACGAGAAGTATGGATTCTTGTTGCGATAAGTACAGTTCTTGGGCCATGTTGTTTCTGAGTAGGGGATAGCAGTTGACCCGAGTAAAGTATCAGCGGTGAGGGAGTGGGGACATCCCACGACATCGACGGAAGTGCATAGTTTCTTGGGGTTAGCCGAATACTACAGGAGATTCATTCGGGGATTCTCCAAAATAGCGGGTCCATTGACGAATCTGACTCGCAAGGGAGTACCATATGTTTGGGATGACGCTTGTCAATTGGCTTTCGACGAGCTGAAAGACAAGCTTACTTCAGCGCCAGTCTTTGCTTTACTAAAGACGGGTGCGGAGTACCTGGTTTACACCGATGCCTCTTTACGGGGACTTGGGGGAGTACTTCAGCAGGAGGAGAAGGCTATAGCTTTTGCCTCCCGCAAGTTTAAGTCGCATAAGAAGAATTACCCCACCCACGACCTGGAGTTAGCAGCGGTCGTTTTTGCATTGAGGATATGGAGACACTATTTATTGGGGGAGAAATTTCGTTTGTTCACAGACCACAAGTCATTGAAGTACCTATTCACTCAGCGAGAGCTGAATATGCATCAGCGCAGATGGCTAGAGTTTTTGAAGGACTACCAGTTCGATATACAGTATCATCCGGGAAAGGCCAACGTAGTTGCTGATGCGTTGAGTCGTAGACCGGTAGACGAGGTAGCGGATGTCTGGAAAGCAAAGTGGAAGGAGTTAGGCAACCAGGACGCACTAGCCCATTCCTTCATATCTGTTATGACAATCACACACGAGATTGTTATGAGGGAAATACAGGCCCAGACCACAGACCCATTTTGCCAGGAGCAGATTGTACGACTTTTAGCCGAGGGTGCTGAGTCTTATTCTGTTAGTTCTGATGGGGGTTTGAGGTTTAATGGGAGATTGGTGGTTCCAGAAGGCGCATAATTATGTCATGCAGTGATGAGCTAGTCTCACGAGTCCCGATTTGCAGTACATCCTGGAGGAGATAAGATGTACCAGGATATGAGGAGGCAATACTGGTGGAGTGGGATGAAGAAGGACATTGCTGAGTTCGTGTCCAAGTGTTCTACCTGCCAGCTGGTGAAGGTGGACCATCAGAAACCGTCAGGATTGCTTCAGCCATTGGAAGTACCCGCGTGGAAGTGGGAGAGTATTTCCATGGATTTTATTACAGGGTTTCCTACATCACAGCGGGGCTACGATTCTATCTGGGTGATAGTAGACCGTTTGACCAAGGTGGCTCATTTTCTGCCGGTGCGGACAGACTTTACCATGGGTCAGTATGCTCAGTTATTCATTGCTGAGGTTGTCAAATTGCATGGGGTGCCCCTGAATATTGTGTCAGATAGAGACAAGATTTTTGTGTCACGTTTTTGGGAAAGCTTTCAGGAGGCTATGGGTACTGAGTTGAGGTTGAGTTCAGCTTACCACCCACAGACGGATGGACAGACATAGCGTACCAATCAGATGCTGGAGGATATGCTACGCATGTGTGTTCTTGATTTTGGAGGAGGTTGGGAGCCACACCTTCCACTGGTAGAGTATGCTTATAATAACTCGTATCAGTTCACGATTGGCATGGCTCCATTTGAGGCTTTGTATAGCAGGCCTTTTCGTTCTCCAACTTGTTGGCTTGAGGTGGGGGATAACAAGTTGCTAGGACCAGAAGTAATTCAGGAGACCTCCGCAAGGATTGAGATGATCAGGAGTCGTATTCGGGTAGCCCAGGATAGGCAAAAGAGCTATGCCGATGCGAAACGGTTCTTCCGGGAGTTTAGTGTGGGGGACCAAGTGTTATTGGGTGTATCTCCTATGAAGGGGGTGATGAGGTTCGGGAAGAAGGGGAAGTTGGCTCCGAGGTATGTGGGACCATTTCCCATCATCGAGAGGATTGGGCCGATTGCATACAGGTTGGGACTGCCAGAGCATTTACATCGCATCCACGATGTATTCCACATCTCGTCGTTGAGACGATATCTTTGGGATGATATGGCCCATACTCACATTGAGATAGATGAGATCGACTTACAGCCTGATAGCTCTTACGAGGAGAGACCAGTGGCTATCTTAGACAATAGTGAGAGGAGCATCATAATGTGGAGGAATCCACTTGGGAGCGCGAGGCAGATATGCGCGAGAGATATCCGGATTTTTTTTTACCAGGTATGCCTTATTTTTTGAATTTCGGGACGAAATTCCGTTATTAGGGGGGAAGTATGTAATACCCCGTATTCTTATGCTATATTAATTTGGGGATTTATTAAATTTAATGTGAGTGAATTATTTAATAAAAATCTGGAAATTAATTATGTTATAATTATTAACGTGACGAGAGTTAGTAATTATGGGAAATTGTTGAATATTACTAATGAGCAAAGTAATATACTATATTGGTTATATTGAATTTCATGAGTGAGTTAAATGGCAATTTCGGAAATTTAAGTCGGGACGTGCTCGTGTCACGTCGGGACTAAATTTTGTTAAATAAAAAGTAAATATTTTATAAGTTGCCCGTATGTTCATTTTGAGTGCGCCAACGCATCCGGAAGGGTTGAGATAGTCAGAAAAGTTTACCCGGGTGTGTAGTTCGGGCCTCGGGGCGTTTTTAGGCCTAATTAGTAACCCGGGAGGGCATTCTGGTCATTTTACAATTTTGGGTAATTAAACCCACGAAAATTAGAGGGGCTATATCTGATATTGAGGTTGTCACCGAGGGTTAGAAAGACCCAAAACCCAGAACGACCATTGGATAAGAGAGGAGAGAGCTCTCAAGCAATTTCAAGGCCCAAAACTCAATGGTTTGCGCCGCCGCCACCACCAACGCGTAGATCGCGAGACGGGGAACGCAACCACACCAAAATCAGTCGCAATCCAGACTTCTAAAAATCCCAGGAAACTGTTTATCTTGCTATTTTCGTTGGTGCAATTTCCATATTAGTTTAGGAATGATTATGGATGAAATATATGGAAGAAAACCCAAATTTTGATAGGAATTTGCATGTAGTAAAGACTTAAACCTTATTCTGGAAGTCTCTTGTGATGTAGAAAGATAACTCACGAAATTTTGTTGTAATTAAGAAAGAAATTCTGGGGTAAAACAGATTAGAACCATGATTTAGAGATTTTAGGGTTCTTGAAGTTGTGTATGAATTTTGGGTTGATAATTCATTTTTAAATGATAGAAATACACATGCCTTACGTTAAAAACATCTGGTATATTGTTATAATGTTAGTAGTAGAATTTTTGGGACGTTTGGGTTTGGAAAATATGGATTTGGATGAAGAAAAGTGGTAGAAACCGTAACTGCAATTCTGCAGAAATCGAAATACCGACTTGATCGATCGATCGAGCCTAGATCTTCGATCGATCGAAGGGTCGATCGATCGAGCCCCAAACTTCGATCGATCGACCCCTCCTGGCAGAATCATGTTTCCCTTATTAATTAGTTGAAATTCAATTTATTGTGAGATAATTCTTGGGTATCCTTAATAAAATGTTTTGGGGGAATACGGAAGACCAGTAGGGAATGTGAATAAATTTTGGGACCCTTGATGACGGGCAAAGATTGTATTTTAGGATAATTACATACGGGTCGGTAAATTTATGACTTAAATGGAGAGAGACAGGTAAGTGAGTTACTTTGGGACAAATATGTATACCTACTGAATTTTATGATTGGGAGGATAGAATCCATGAAGCGTTAGGTAGTAAGTGGAAAAGTTCCTCAAATTAAAGTAAGATTTTGAATGGTTATACGTGATAACTATATAATGTGAAATAAATGCGAATGACGTAATTATGGGAATTGAGAATTTACCCATTATTGATATGGTAATATTAGTATAGTTATATGATTGTGTATGCATATACTATCTATGTGTGAAAATCATGCCCACGCTACTTGCTATCCCTGAGGTTTCCGCGCTGGGACAGTCTTATCTCGATGGGACCTTGATGGGGGATATTGACTTGTACCCTAGAAGATAGATATCCTTGGTACAGGTTATCGGAATGATAGTTCAGACGGTCCTAAGAGATACGGGTATGTGCTTTCCTCTTAGAGACTTGGAATCTATGCTTCGCCTCATATTGTTTGTGTATAGGTATCCTTGGTACAGGCTATCGCAGTGATAGTTCAGACGGTCCTAAGGGACTTGGAATCTATACTTCGCCTCAATATTGTTTGAGTATGTGTTAATACAGTTCGAGAGTGATTCCGAATTTGTATTCCCTTAGTACGAGTGATACGGGGATTGGATAGTAGAGTATGCCCGCGCCATAGTTTTATTTGGGGTGCTGTTATGATATATATATTTTTTTGAGTAGTTAATATATATATGAAATTCTGAAATCTGGAACTGCCTACTATGATGTGTTATGTAGGACATGGTTGATGACTCAATTATAAATACTTGTTTTGAGAAAGTAAAATATGACACTGGAAAACTTTATTGATTAATAAAGTCAAAATGAGAACTTTGATTACTAATTGAAATATTCTTTTCAAACAATTGATTCGTGGAATTTTGAATCTTACGAGTAATCTAAGATAAGTAAAATCATTGGGAAGGTTAGTGCGATAAATTACAAGACAAACAGTGGGGATGGTTAGTGCGATAGGTGTGCACATTAGAAGAGAGGTGATAATTTCTCAAGAGAGTGTCGCACTAATATGTTGTTGCATTGGCCTGTATCAATTTAAATACTTGCAAAACGTATTTTAAATCAAACACACTATCGGGCTCTGACCCTTTTCTTTCTCTCTCTCTCTCTCTCTCTCTCTTGTATATATGTATGTATTACAGGTGCCCAGCCACAGGGGCGTCTTGCTTAGGATCTTTTGGAAGGAACGCGCTGCAGCTTAGGTGGGAGTTGCAGGTCTCTTGATTAGACAACTTCGTTCATTCGGATCCACTCTTAGTACTTTCATTTAGTTGGGCACGTGTAGCTCTTTCCATTATTCCATTGTTATTGGACATTTGTATTTCAGTTATTTCCAGTATTGTTACTATGGGATTTATTCAGTTTGGATGTGTGACTTTAGATTTCGTATGTTGACATTCGATTGATGAATGTATTAAATTAATTGGACTATGTTGCAGAATTTTAATGTGGTGTGATTCTTAATTATTGAATGTGGTTAACTAAAATAAATAAATAATTTTTCTTTAAATAAAATTTGGAAAGTTATGTATGAAAAAGGTTTTTGACACTTAGCTTGATTATTTAGGGTGTTAAATTGGAAAATTTATTTTTGTCGACAGTGATGCTGAGAATGAACCAACTGTTTACCTTGATTTAATTTAATAAAGGAGTGATCGCCCGGTATTTAATTAGGCGGGGTGTCACAATATATATATATATATATATTAACACACATATATATTTAAAACTATTTTATTTTTCACCCGAGATATCAGCATAGTTCTAAATGTGAAAGAATTTGTATCAATTTCTTTGAAACATTCATAGTTCTATTAGTTCTATGTAAACTCAAAATATATATAATCTGAGATAAAGATATAACTCTCAAACAATTTTTTTGTTCTATTGTCAAGGGCATCTGTTTGTTTTAGATAGACATCATAACTAATGCTCCTATGTAAAATATCATGGAATTTTAATGCAAGGCATGAAATATTATAAGTACGAAAATCATATACTTATCTGAGATGAAGTTGCAGATATATTTTTTCCCATAAATCTTTGAGAAGAAGTTGTGTTGTCAATGTCTTTTCTCCATCTTCGTCCACTTTTTCGAGTGCGAACGAGGTGTTACATAATAAAAATCATGAATACCTCCCCAGCAGAGTCGTCAAATGTAAGAGAGTAGTCTAATTTTGGGGAAGTATCGAATTTTAGCACGTGTTTGACTTGAGAAACTTCAGTTGCGCCTACGTATCTGTTATGCTCGGAATCAAAGTCAGTGTAGTTCGTGGGTTCGTACTATACACCAGAAAACTCATTGTGGTGGTTTTTCGGAAAGATGGGAGGTGTTGAAACTCTTCTCCAAAACTCTTTTCTAAAACTCTCTCTAAAAAACTCATAAGACAAGAAAATCACCCTTCTCTTCCAAGAAGATCCCCCTAAAATGTATGGGGGTGAGGCTTATTTATAGCAAAACCAACCCAAGTGGGTCACCACATGTCAAATAACCCGTGGTAACACACGTCTTATTTTAAGTGGCTTGTGTCCAATAACATATGTCAAAACTCTCAATGCTAGAATATTGTCTAGTTAATACGTAAATAATATACAAATACGTGTGATATGTTCGACGTGCATAAGAATACCTCAGTCGCATAAACACATGGACTTTTGTCAATATTAATCATCTCTAATCTCATTTAATAATTTAATGAGAGGCTTATCATTAAGCCCCTCCTACAGGCTTACATGGAGGATTCGCTAGCATTTATTGGGTAATCCTTCTCTGTGGACTTATACCAATGTGTTAAATGCAGTATTACTTCATTTTCAGGACCACCGTCTTCATAAGGGAAGTAAGCGGGGGTCTAAGTCCAGTCGACAAGGCCGAACTGGGGGAAGCAGTGGTAGTTGATCATCTTCAGCCCAGGGGCAACAGAGACAGAATGATCATAATTCGTAGCACGGGGACTATGCTAAATGACTAAGGTCGGGAGGAGTTCGCTTTGGGTAGGGCAGTAATAGACACGGCCACTAGGGCTAGTAGCATAATCAACAGGACCATCAGGGCCAAGGGAAAGGGGTAAATGACCATCAGGTTTTTGGCCAGCAGCATCGATATGGTGTACAATTTAGTGGTAGATGCTTCACGTGTGGTAAAATTGGCCACAAGAAGTAAGATTTCCCAGATAAGGGCAAGATACCCCAACAGTAGGGTGCGTATCAGAAGTTATAGAGCCCTATGTTTACAACAACCCTTCTAGCACCGATACAGGTGCCAGCCTTATCATCCATCACTCCCGCAGTCCCACCACAATAGGGCAGTTATAGTATGGGAGTGTGTACAACGTCTAGCAGGCAGCAATTCAGCAGCCACCACCCGCAATTGAGGGTATATTTTCTATTTTTAGGGCTATGGGATGTATTTTGTTGGATATAGGGGCTTCACATTCTTTCATAGCCACTAGATTTGCATGGGCCATGGGGTTGTTAGGCACGACCATAAGTATTATTACTTATGTAGACTCACCGATGTGTAATAGGATGCCTATTTTCTTTATATGTCAGAGTATGAGTATAGAGATTGGGAGTCTGATTTTACCAGCTGATATGCCTGTGTTAGGCATGTCTGAATATGATGCTATTATTGGGATGGACTGACTTGTTTTTTTATAAAGACAGGATTGATTGCTTTGGTAGAAGCATTATATTTGTTATCCCTGGTCAGGAGATATTTTTAGTGCCGATGCCTCACCCCGAGGGAGGATCGTCCACTCACTTGTATTACATAGAAGAGGAGACCTCTACCGGAGTTGTGATTCCCCTTCATTTGATTCTTGTCTTTACAAAATTCGTATAAATGTTTCAGAACATACCAGGGTTACCGCTAAGTAGGGAGATTGAGTTTGTGATTAATTTGGCACCGGACACTCAAACGATAGTTCGTGTCCCCTACCCTATGGATCCTGACGAGATGAGGGAGCTGAGAGATCAGATTGAGCAATTGTTGGGATAGGGTTTCATCCATCAGAGTACCTCACCCTGGGGTGCCTCCATTCTGTTTGTCAAGAAGAAGGATGGATCCTGACGATTATGTGTGGATTATATGGAACTTAATAAAGTCACAATCCGAAATAAGTATCCATTACCCCGCATTGATGACTTGTTGTAACACCCCGCTTAATTAAATATCGGGTGATCAGTCCTTTATTAAATTAAAAATCAAGGTGACCGGTTGGTTCATTCTCAGCATCACTGTCGCAAAGTAATTATTTCTAATTTAAACACCCTAAATAATTAAGCTAAGTGTCAAAACAATTTAAAGTCTTATTTTCATTTTATTAAATTCTAATATAAAAACCTTTTTAATAACAAACAGTTTTAAGAATCACATAAATGCTAATGATGGCAATTAACACACAAGAATTTAAACCATCTAGATAAACCAACCCAAGTTTGATAACTATAAATGAAATCATCCTGACCAGATATAACTCCCAAAGAGTACCAAATACTAGAAATAAGATAAACATAAATCTCTAACAAATCCAAACGGGATAGGAAACCGGGCGACGCATGCCCTAACTATCAATAACTAAAATAGAAACTCAATCAATGAAGAGGTTGTTTAATCAAGATCCTGCAACTTCCACATAAGCTGCAGCACGTCCAATCCAAAGAACCTAAGAATGACGCCCCTGTGGATGATCACCTGTAATACATGCATATATATACAAGAGAGAAAGAAATGATAGAAAAAGGTTCAGAGCCGCAGTGTAAAATAGTTTAGCAAGTATTTAAAATACTTACCCGCTAATATAACAATCATGTTAGTATGCGACACTCTCTTGAGAATTCTTACCTCTCATCTAGTGTGCTCTCCTACCTTACTACTAATCACATAAGTCTATCTAACTTATCCCCCCATAAAGTTCTATCCCGAGAAGTACTAAGGTCATAATATTTAGTTTTAAAAATCATTCTCTTCTATATTCCTACGTTACTTAGAACCACTTAGTACCGTTACCAAATTCACGAACACTTGTTATAAAGCTGAAGCATTTATTCATTTCTTAACTACTTATACACACAGTAGAAAGTCTCCATACATATATATATATATATATATATATATATATGCTATAGGTACCCCACATAAAATCTATGGTACTGGCATACACTGCTATCAAGTCCCCGTATCTCTCAAACTAAGGGAAATACTAGTTCGAAATCACTCTCGAACTGTATTAACACAATACACAAACAAATGGAGGTGAAGCATAGTTCGAGGTTTTAAGAGATCAGAACATACCCTCACGTCTCTTAGAACATCTGACTATCATTCTCACATAGCCTGTATCGAGGATACTATCTTCTAGGGTACGAGTCAATATCCCCCATAAAGGTCCAATCGAGATAAGACTATCTCGGGACGGAAACCTCGTGATAGCAAGTAGCCCGGGTATGATTTTTACACAGATACATAATATATGCACAGTCATATATATAAATATTCACATTTTCTAAATTAGGTGCGCCCACGACCCATAATTATAATTATTCGTTCTTAGCACTAATTACTCAATTATCTCGCATAACGGATTTGTCTCTTTTATTCCAATTTATAATTTATTTCATACATACTTCTCATCTCTCGAAGTATTCTATCTCACTAAGTAAAATTTCAGTAGGTATACCCTCACTTACCTTCTAGTCTAAATATTTCACGAGTCTCCATCTTTCAATAAACGTGCACATAATTTCTAATGTATGAATAACTCCCCGTTAACCCACAATTTCATCTCATATTAATTTCACTCAACGAAATCTACTTAGACCCTACTGGTCCTCTTCATAACCCATTATACTATTTAAAAGATATTCAAGGGATCCCACTTATTTTAATCGTATTTAAACACAAGGAGAAAAATATGCACTTTTCCAGGAGGGATCGATCGATCGAGGAATGGGGTCGATCGATCGATGCTCTTGGTCGATCGATCCATCAAGCAGTTCTTACCCAGTTTGTTGCAAATATCAACCTACGTGTTCACACATTCTAACCCCTCCAAACCTATATAATTTCATCCTAAACTCCCATCAAAGTTATCCAATTGTATAAGCAATATATATAAACAAGTTCTATGTAACAACGCCAATAAATCCTCAACGAATCAATCAAAAAGGGGTTTAATCTCAGATTTATTTATAAAACCAAGTTTTGCTTGAATAATCACAAACCTCTATTTTAAATCCATATTTTCTTCCCAAATATCATACTAAACTCGGGGTTAATCCTCTACATATGATCAAGATTTTAGACTACATGGACTCTCCCTACAACACATATAAATTCTCTTCCAAAACATTTAATTCTTCAATTAAAACATATGGTTTTCATTCCTAGACTAACATATAAGGTATAATAACTTGAAAACTAGCAAGATAGATACTTACCTGGGATTCAAAGGTCTGATTTTTGATGAAAAATATATGGTTGCGTTCCTCGTCGTGCAATCTACGTTTTGGTGATAGTGGCGATGCAATCGGGTGAGTTCTAGGCCTTGGATTGCTTTGAAAATCTTCACCTTCTTCTCTAATGGCTGGGATTAGGTTTTGTTTTTGTTAACCCTAAGAGACAACTCCAAATGGCTAATATATACTAAGAAAATTCGTGGGTTTAATTACCCAAAAATACAAAATGCCTAAAATACCCTCCCGGGATGTCAATTAGGAATAAAAAGGCCCCCGAGACCCAAACTAAACTCCCGGGTACAATTTTCTGACTATCTCGACCCTTCCAGACACTTTGGCACACTCAAAATGAACATACGGATGACTTATAATTTATTCACTTTTATAATAATATTTTTGTCCTGACACGACACAAGCGCGTCCCGAATTAAATTTCCATAATTGCCCTTTTATTCACTCATGACAATTTTAATAAAATCAATCTCATATATTACTTTACTCATCTAGTAATATTTGACAAATTTCCAATAATTAGTAACTCACATCACGCTAGTAAATATTAAAAATAAATTTCTGAATTAATATTAAATTAATATCTCAATTAAATTTAAAAAATCCCCAATTTTAAAAGCCATAAAAACAAAGGGTATTACACTTGTTTGATCAGTTGAGAGGACTAGCAGTTGGGATGATGCGTGTCAGTTGGGTGTACCATTTGTTTGGGATGATGCGTGTCAGTTGGCGTTTAATGAACTGAAGGACAAGTTAACTTCAGCACCCGTAATAGCACTGTCCAGGCCAGGAGTGGAATACCTATTGTATATTGACGCATCATTACAGGGAGTTGGTGGGGTGTTGTAATAGGAAGAGCAGGCTATAGCTTATGCATCTAGAAAGCTTAAGCCTCATGAGAATAACTACCCTACTAATTACTTGGAGCTAGCAGCAATCGTATATGCCCTTCGATTATGGAGACATTATTTATTGGGTGAAAATTTTTCCTATTCACGAATCACAAGTCATTACAGTATTTGTTCACTCAGAGAAAGTTGAATATGTGACAGCGTAGGTGGATTGAATTCGTGAAGGATTATCAGTTTGAGATAAATTATCACCCAAGTAAGGCTAATGTCGTAGCAGATGCATTGAGTCGTAGGTCTGAGGGTGAACTAGCAATGGTGTGGAACATTAAATGGAAGGATCTGGGCCATCAGGAAGCCGTTGCTAGGTCATTTATGTCAGTTATGACCATTACTCCTCAAACTGTGATGCAGGTAGTACAGGCTCAGGAAGCGGACCCATTCTGTCAGGAGAAAATTCGATAACTTTTGGCCGAGGGAGCAGAGTCTTAATAAGTGAGTTCAGAGGGAGGCTTGCGCTTTAACGATAGACTAATCGTTCGAGAAGGAGAGGAATTACGAGACACGGTTATGTCAGAGTCGCATAGATCCTAATTTTTGGTACATCCTAGTATGGATAAGATGTACCAAGATATGCGGTGACAGTATTGGTGGAGGGGGATGAAGAGATACATTACTGAGTTCGTCTCTAAATGTACTACCTATCAGTTAGTAAAGGTGGACCATTAGAATCCAGTCAGGTTACTTCAACTGCTAGATATTCCAATGTGGAAATGAGAGAGTATTTCCATGGATTTTATCACTAGGTTGCCTACTACTTAGAGGGCAACGATTCCATATGGGTGATTGTCGATCGTTTGACTAAAATAGCTCACTTCTTTGCCGAATCAGACTGCTTTTACAACGGGTCAGTATGCAAAACTCTTTATAGCCGAGATAGTGAGGTTACATGGGGTAGCACTAGATATTGTGTCCGATCGGGATAAGATATTTGTTTCCAAATTTTGGGAGAGTTTTCATGAGGCCATGGGTACCGAGGTGCGATTGAATATGACCTATCACCCATAGATAGATGGGCAGACAAAGCGTACTAACTTGATGTTAGAGGATATGTTACGCATGTGTATTCTTGGTTTTGGAGTGAGTTGTGAGAAGTACCTTCCCCTGGTAGAATTTGTGTAAAATAACTCTTACTAGTTTACCATTGGAATGGCCCCATTTGAGACATTATATGGTAGACCTTTTCGTTATCCCGTGTGTTGGTTAGAGGTGGGGGACAAGAAGTTACTTGGTCCGAAAGTGATTCAGGATACATCTGTCAGGATTGATATGATCAAGATTCGTATTCGGGTATCCCAGGATAGACAAAAGATCTATACCGATGTCAAAACGTTCTTTCGGGTGTTTAATGTGGGGGACCGGGTGTTATTGTGCGTGCCTCCTATGAAAGGGATCATGAAATCCGAGAAGAAAGGGAAACTGGCATCGAGATATGTGGGACCATTTCCTATTATTGAGAGGGTTGGACAAGTCTCAAACAAACTTGGGTTGCCGTAGAACTTGCATCATATACATGATGTGCTCCTTGTTTCTTCGCTGAGGCGATATCTACGAGATGAGTTGGATCACACACATACTGCATTGGAGGAAGTTGACTTGCAGTTAGATAGTTCTTATGAGGAGAGACCAGTGGCGATCTTAGAACACAGTGAGAAACGTTTGAGATCGAAAGTAGTACCGCTTGTGCATACTTAGTGGGCACACCATAATGTGGAGCGCTAGGATGATATGCGCGATCGATACCTGGAGTTATTTTTACTAGGTATGCCTTTTCTCGAATTTTGGGACGAAATTACATTATAAAGGGGGAAGTATGTAATACCCCATAATTTTAATGATTCTTTAAATGGGATTAATTAGGATTTATTGTGGGTTAAATTAAAAATAATTCGAATTTCAATATTACATGGGAATAAAGTAATAAGTAATTTATGTGAATATTACTTAGTGACTAAAAGTAATATATGATTATGACTTTACATATGATTATGATTTAATAAAAATTGTCGCTAGTGATGAATATGACAATTATGGGAATTAAGTCGGGACGCGCGTGTGAGTCTTATCGGGACTAAATTTAAAGGAATTAAAAGTAACATACTTTTATGTCATCCAAATGGTCGTTTTTATTGTGCCACGGTATCCATAAGAGTTTAAATAATCGAAAAAGTCTACTTGGGTGTTTGATTTGGGTCTCGGGGTACTTTGGAGCTGAATAGACACCCTGGAGGGGTATTTTAGTCATTTTACATGTGATGTGAACAGTACCTACGAAATTTGGAGATATATTATTTCAGTGTAGAGTTTATCAAAGTGAAATTCATTCATCAAAAATAAAAAGACAAATATATGTGGAGAGGAGAGGCTTTTTCTAATAAAGGAAGAGACACCATTGGATGCCAAGAGTCAAAGGTCATCTTACACCATCACCACCAATGGAAGTTGGCCGGAAAAGGGAGAGGACCACCAGTAGACTAACATCCCCAAAGGTTCAGACCTACAATTTAAAGGTAAGTGACATGATCTGTTCAAAATTAGCACGTATAATGCCCATGTTAGGAAAGTTATATAATTCTGAG
Source organism: Sambucus nigra (assembly GCA_949130495.1). Lineage (NCBI taxonomy): Eukaryota > Viridiplantae > Streptophyta > Magnoliopsida > Dipsacales > Adoxaceae > Sambucus > Sambucus nigra. The sequence goes on from OX422212.1 coordinate 144,047,024, forward strand.
AAATTGCAAGATTTAGAGATAAATCATGATGGCTTTAATGGAATCCTTGATATTAGAAATATGTACAACAAACCTATTTTTGATTATATATTTCAATCCACGAATTTGGAATCATTTCATCAAGAAAATCTCAGTTTATATGATTATTCTTGGAGAGATGGATTTTCTGGAAATTATGAGAAACATCATGTTTAATCCAAACCCATTGATGTTTTAGGTTGTTTAATGATTGGAAATGCTTTATCTGTATTGTTATATCGTGTGGAATGAATTATAAGGAGTTTGGGATTTTAAAATACAGGATTTGAGGATGAAAATTGGTTAAACCCATAGGCCAAATATGCAGAAACAATAGGCTCATACATGTTCGATCGATCGATCAAAATTGAATGTCGATCGATTGAACAGATCGATCAATCGATCCAAGACTATCGATCGATCGACTATCCCATAATTCATCTGTTGATTTTGTTTAAGGCTTGATTAAAATTCCCCACTTCTAAGTATGCTTAGTGTAAATTTAATATAGCATAATGCGGTTTAGGGAAACTCAGTAGGGTGGTAATTGAGACCAAAAAATTATTTACGTGTGAAATAATCCTTGAGATTAGAATAATGGATTAAAAGTAATTAGAGTTTATCGAAGAATAAATCTATTTAAGGATAATATGAATTTCTGAAATTCAGGACTTGGGAAGACATGGACTAGTTGGGTGTAGATAGTTACCTACTAAATTTATTTTAGAGATAATGGTTAAATTTCAAGTGACAGGAAAGCTCGGGAAATATATGTTTATAAGTAAAGTCATAATCTATAAATACGTAGGATAAAAACATATTCTACGTATGGAATTATCATATGGGTTATGTGAATACCTTATTGATATTATATAGGTGGGTTTAATACTTATATTTTTATTTTTATGGCATACCTATTCTGCTTGCTATCAGGGTGGAGGTTTCGTGTCATGGTCAATCTTATCCTGATGAGCCCACTTGAGGGGATTTTAGATTTGTACTTTGAGCATAGGACCTTGGACACATTCTATCGGTGGGAATGACAGTTTTGACGGTTAAATGGGACCATAGGTATGTGCGTGACCCATTCGATAGGGGAGTATGCTCGCCTCCAAATATGTGTGTTATGTTATTTATTGTTTGGAAGAGACGTTGAACCAATAATCCTTTTTACAGCAAGAGATGTAACTAGACATGATAGCAGAGTATGCATGCACCGCAGCTGTGTCTGGGAGGTGTTGTATTAGTATATATAATAGTGTGATGAATGTATATAATATACTATGATGTGATCTAGTATGTGAATTAGTAAATAAAAAAATTGAATAATAAAATCTTAATTGAATTAAGTAAGTGAGCACTTAATACTTACAAACCCAGTTCATCTTAAAGAGAAAGGAACATGTTTAATTAAAGTATTGTGTGGGAAATTAAAGGATAAGGAGAAGAGATATAATAATAATAATTAAGAACCTTATTTTGGAAGATAATAAGGTACGTTAGTCGTGCACACTAGATGAGGGGTGATATTCTCAAGTGAGAGCCGAGAACTGACTTGTACTTAATGCCTGCTTAGTTGTACTTGTTAAGCACTTGCTATTTTTAAAATCTTTTACAATCGAGCTCTGACCCACTTACTTGCATATTCCCATATCTACTATATCTATATTACCAGGTGCACAACATTAGAGATGCTAGGCTGAGAAGTTGGATATTTTGACAAGTTTTCTGGAGATGCAACTTTGGATTTGACGCTTTCATTTCCTTGATTCCTTTCTTTATAGTATTTGGATCATTTAGGTCATGTCGCCCAAGATTTTAGTAGTTCTATTTCCATTTTTGATATTTTACTGGTTTTATATTGATACTGTTGTTATTATTTTGTTTTGGATGGTGATATTGAGATATTTTATCTGGAGAGTTTATTCTAGTTGCATTTATACTTGTTGAATTTTAATTTAGTCCTATTGGGGTGTTACTTATTTTATTCAGTATGGTTGTATGAATTTAATTAAAATAAAAATTGGAAAATTTTTGACACTTTGCTTAATTAATTATTAGGTGAATTAATAAGAAATTGTTTTCCAACAGTGATGCTCAGAATGAACCAATTGGATATTCTAATGTAATTTAATAAAGGGCTGATCACCCGGTATTTAATTAGGTGGGGTGTCACAATATTTAGCAAGTATTTAAATCACAATCCAAATACAGTTATTAGATACACATGTTTGTTCCGTGTACACTTTCTGAGTTCCTCACCTCTCATCTAATGTGCACACCTAATGCGTCCTACCTAGCTATGCTACCTATCCTAATTAGACATTTGTATCTAATTAGTCACAGAAGTTTTATCTCTCCTGTGCTACACATACAACACACTATCGTACTACCAATAACTAATATTTCCCCCATATTATTATTGAATTATTTTTATTAAGTTTCTCATACTTAATTAACTTTTAATATAAACTATCTATATTCCTATCGTAACACAAGTAGAATAATCACACATTATTATAACACTATCAATTAAGTTTCATCAAGCTTACATTACTTTTTAAATATACCCTATTTATCTTTTCTAGTATCACACATAAATATAATAAATCACACTTGTATATATTTATCACACATATAATATATAAAATTATAGCATCCACATAATGTCTCCTGGTGATGCGGGCATTCTCTGCTACAAAGTCCATGTACCTTTTATACCAAATCAAGGCTACTAGTTCAGCATGTCTCCTCAAACCCAAAATAGTAACACACAATGGAGGCGAACATGATTCTAATCCTTTGGGATACGGGCATACCTAACATAACCAAATGACCTGTCAATCCCACCAATACACACACATAGTGAGCCTCCCTAAGTTCCATTTTCTAGGGAACATATGTAGACCTCGCTGGAATCACCAAGGTGGGATCGCCATCTGCGTGGAAACATCTGGATAGCAGGCAGCGTAGGTATGTTCACACACATAGAAAATCACATCATAGGTATTCACGCAACCTATATATATATCCATCATAAGTATACACATTACCAATAAATATGTCCAGTATAGGCATACTCACAACCTATAAATATAGTTTGTACAGGTATACACACCACCTATAATTATATTATGAATGTAGTATATACCTTTTGAATTTTTAACGTACTAATAATCCTAATGCAATAATTATTCCCCTTTTTTCAAGTATCACTTACTACCCGAAGGGTCCTAACTATCCTTTAAGTCATTTCAGTAGTTAACACATCACTATACTATAGGTATTAGCCTTATATTATCGTTTACTCTCCCCGTAACCCCAAATTGTAAATTTTTGATACGTCTCGTAATCAGTTAACTCTTATCGGTCCAAACCCCACTCTTACCCTCATTGATATTAGTTGGGCCTTAATTATATGTCTACTAACTTCACTAAGTCTCGATATGGTCATGATAACATCATCAAAGTTCCCCACTAACACCGGCAAGGAAAACTTCGTGAATAAATAAAAGGTATCGTTTCATCCCTGGTCTATCAATTGATGAAATTTATCGATCGATCCATCCATCAATCGATCAACATCACATGATCGATCGATCTATCGATCTTAACTTTGACATCTTTGTCCCAACTGCATTTTTCTCCGTGTTTAGCACGACAAACCTTCATGGATCTATCCTAACCTCCAAACCAACATAATATAACATCAAATATATGTCTAGGGATGAATTCTTATCTAAATAATCCATTAAATCCATAAGAATTCTATTTAAGAATCGATTAAATCTAAAAATTCTCAAAACCTTAGTTTAAACATTTCTTCATGCTTGTACTAAAGAATTTTCTATATTTCTTCAAGATCATTCATCATAGACCCTTTATTTCATCATATTAATCTAAAGGAATTATTTCTACATGCATTCCTACTTCAAATCATGGATTACATCTACCCAAATCCCAATAATTCTTTTAAAACATAAAATTTAAACCTTACACTACATGGGTATTATAAAATGCTCGAATAAATTGCAAGATAAATACTTTCCTTGTCCTAGAAGGTCTAATTTTCATTGATTAATGATGGGGTTGTTCTGCTCTTGCTCCGATCTCAATTCGGGTGATGTCCGTGATGAAAAATGGTGTAGAAAAGCCTATTTTTCTTCTCTTCTTCTCCTATGGCATCATCTCTACATTAGGTGTTTTAACCCTAGTCTCCCACTCCAATGGGATGATATACTTCTCAAATTTTCGGAGTTCCATTTATCAAAAACTCCCAAATGACTGAAACACCCTTATTGGGTGCCTGTTTGGTCTAAAATCGCCTCAGAACCTAATCAGCACACCCATGTGCACTATTCTGACTATTTTGATGCTTTCGGGACCAATCGTTACCTCAAAATAACCATAAGAGTTACTATACGATAATTTCCCATCTTGACCTCATATAGTCTACACTCGACTCCCAGTTGAGATCTAACACACTCACATCACTATCACTCATTATGACGTAAAATAACCAATCACTATTCACTTAGTACTTTTATTCCATAATCATTAGTCATCACCTCTCCTGAATAATATTTTAATCAACACGTAATAATTAATTCCACTAAATTACGACACACATGAAATTCCAAAAATCATCGAATTAATTCATTTCTAATTTCTCAAAAATATAGGGTGTTACAATACCCCTTCACTCCGTTTACCACATTTAATTTAGGCACATTTATGCCATATGAGTGTGGAAACCTTATCGCGTTTAGTGTCTTGTATAGTGTTTATTCCTATATGTATGTGCTTGTGATTTATTGATATCTTTTTCATATTTATATATATGGCATCATTTGTTTTGAGTCTTTTTCCATTCATCTAGTACTTATATTATATTGGTCCATATAGCTATCTATCTTGTAGCATCTGTTGATTGGTATTCAGGCTTATCTTTGTACATTCTAGTTGGTATTATTTTTCTATCACATCATAGTTGGTATTTATTGATCTTTGTGTGGATTAGTTCTTCTAATGTTGAAAAATTCCTTTGCTGTTTCTTGTATCACTAAACACCATTGTATGATTTGTTTTTCCTCTATGCTTATCCCTTGTTTCATTTAGGGTGACAATTAGTTTAATTGGGGAGAAATTATTTGTTTTATGCACCTTAATATTTGTCTATTCCTGAAAAAAAAGGGGGACAAATGATATCTAACTCTTTTCATTTAGGGGAGGGAGATGTCCTTTTCAATGTATATATTGTTAGACAAAGGGGAAGTAATTTCTTATGCATTCTATATTGTTATATTCTCTATGCGTTATATGGCGCGTTTAAGTGTCCATGCTTGCAATCATGCGACAAAGTGTTAATGCAAGAAAGCCTATCAGAATATGTGTCAATTAAGCATTTGTATTTTTATTTTTTTTAGGGGGGGGTGGGATTGAGTCTTTTAGATGATCTTGAAGGCCCATAAGATTTTTATTTTTCATTTTGTTCCGAAATAGACAAAGGATAGATTTGTAAGAACAAATATCCAATTGATTCAATTTGTATGTGTTGGCTTAATTTCGGAAAAAAAAAACTCTTCGAGTCATATGATAGAAGTTGTATTGGTGACCTTTGAATCCTATGAACTTTTTTGTTGAAGAGGTAGCTGTCAAGTTAAGGTGATCACATCCTATATCGTGTTTTGTGCCTTGTTTTTTTCATAAACAATCCAAGGATCTCTCAGGTATGAATGCTTATATTATGTTGGGCCTTGAATATTTATTATTGGGTGTTAGAATTTTTGCTAAATGCCTTTATATTTTTTTCAAGAAAAATAATCTAATTTTTTTGAGGTCGTAAGAAAGACTTTGCCTGATTGTTCGAACGAGATTCCATGTTCGTTCGAACAACCATCTGACGAGGTCACTTTTGGTTTGTGTGATTTGTCGCTAGTAATCTCCTTATTATATCATCAAAACTAATGGTTTAGCTTTCAAAACAAAAAGAAAGTTTTTTCACCCAAATTATATGTTTAAGATCAAGTGTTGGCACCAGGTTAATCATTCTCTATATCATTGAGATTATTTCTTGCAGAGGATTCTATGTTTGTTGGTGTACATACGGTGGACTCCGTATGCAAGATGATAGCAGTGCCCCATCAGTGAAATTCGAGACGTAGGTGGACTCCTGCGTTGTCACTAGCGTCAAGGCTTTTGAGGGCATAGAGTCGTTGATAAAGTCTTTTGTCTTGTCCTTATATTAAACCCATACTTAGCGGACTTGTGGCTGGGTCATTCGATTTTTTTCCACGTTGTGGGTTTTCCTCGGACATCATGGCGTTGTGGTTTTGTATTCTATCTTGCAAATTCTCATCTAGATGCATGCTTAGGTTTAATAAGATAAAATTGGTTTAATCATGAAAATGGTTTTATTAGTGCTAAACTAAGTTGGGTTGTGTATGTTTAAGAAAAGGTTTAATTTGACAAAATTCATGTTTAATTTAGTTTTTATAAAAACTTGAATTGAAGTTGAGTTTAAGAAGTGAAAATTTAAATTGAATGAAATTAAAAAGTTTGGAAATATGGGGAACCATCTTTTAGTTTCTCATATTGGTATCAGGGCATAATATATAATTGTACGCCCATAACAGACACACGCATCATAAGACACAGGAATGAGATACTTATGTATGAATTCCAAGCTTTCGAGGTATTTCTTGATCTTAAACAAATGTCACCCATTAAATCCCCGGGTCCCAGCGGTATGCCAACTCTAATTTTTTTAAATTATTGGTATATCTTGGGGACTTCTGACAACGAATAATAAGAGGAACTTCATTATTTAAATCACATTTATTGTCTTGATTACCGGGACAAAAAATAAACAAAAACATTACTAATTTTAGGCCGATTAGTTTATGTAATGTGTCGTATAAACTGATTTATAAGGTTCTTACAAATAGGCTTAAAAACGTATCGGGGGTATTATCTCGAAGAATTAAGGTGCTTTCGTTTTGAGGCGTATGATAATCGTTAATGTAATTTTTTTTAACTTTATATCCTCAAAATGTTTTTCGGTAATGATAAATGTCTTATCTCTCCTTAATTATTTCTGATATGTGCAAATTTGTTCAACATTACTTACAATGGTGTAATAAAGAATTTAATCTTGAGAATGGAGGCAGGTAGGAATGGTCCCAAAGTTTCTCATTTATTTTTCATCGATGAAAATATTATTTTTGGAAAGGCAGTGGTGGAAGAAGAAAGTGAGCTTAAAAATATCCTTTCTATTTATGAATTGTCATGGAGACAACAAGCAAATTATGACAAATGCAGGATCAATTTTAGCAATAATACACATGCAAGGTGTCAAGATCAAATTAGAAGTGTTTTGGGGATTAAAGAAGTCTCTTTTCATGATAAGTGTTTTGGCCTCCCATCAATTGTGGGCCGATAAAAAAATGGAGGTATTTTTATGTGTAAAATAAAGAGTGAGGAAGAAGATGAAAGGTTGGAAAGAAGATATTTTGTGCAAAGCGGGAAGGAAAGTTTTGATTTAAGCAACCACACAAGCCAGTCCCACATACACAATAAGTATTTTAAAATTACACGATTATGTCTGTGATGATTTGAAAACTCTTATTCACAAGTTTGGGTGGGAAATGGAAATAAGTAAAAGGGATTTAGTTTGGTTAGTTAGGACTAACTGTGTAAACATAAAGGAGGGGGAATTGGGATTTCGACATCTAAAGCTTGGCTTGCAAAGCAAGGTTGACAAGTAATAACAAATACTACCTCTCTTTCAAGCCGAATTCTAATGACAAGTACTTTACCAACTATCATTTTTGGGTTAGCAAGTAATAACAAATGCAAAAAAAAGGTAAAAACTTGTTGTATGTGTTGATATGTATTGGGCAATCAAGGAATGGTTTAGATAAATATGGCAGATGGATAATTGAAAATTGTTCTAAAGTTTAAACTTAGGGGGATAGATGGATCCCAAGTCCTAATCATGTTAAATAATTCTCTACCCATACAATCCTTGATAGTTATGATTTGGTAAAAGATCTAATAGTACCCATTATAATCCCATAGCATGGGGAGTTATTACAAAGTCAATTTTTTGAACAAGAAGCGGTAGACATTGTGAAATTTCCATTGACTGAATTAATAACCATGTATAAGAAAATTTGGCATTTTGAGAAGAATGGAATTTATTCTACTCGGGGTGGATATAGGTCGGTCTAGAAATTTAATTTAGCATGTAACAGTTTGGAACATAATAGACCTTCTCCATCCACAAATAATAACGAATGGAACTCAATTTGGAAATGATACATCCCAGACAAAATTTAGCATTTTTTGTGATGGATGAACATGAAGAAACGCGAGATTAATGTTTGTGCATAAAATGTGCTCGGAATCTACTGTGCATATTATATGCGATTGCTTTATTGCAGGTCTTGTTTGGGAACAAAGAAAAATATATTTATTGATAAGGCAGAGGCAACCCCAGGTGCAAGAACATGGATGAACCAAGTTGCATTAACTCTTTAGAAGAAGCAATTTGAGTTCACGGTGGTGGTTAAGTGGAATTTATGGAATAATTGCAATAGATGTTTCCACGGCAAGGACTGTTTAGCTATGATAGAAATAATGGACTAGGTTTGAAGTGTTTTCCATAATTTTAAAAGTTTCAAAAATATCTCTACTCCAATATACCACCACTTACTGAAAATATGGGACGCACCTCTAAGAGATAAGGTCAAAGTTAACTTTGACGTGGATGTTTTTAAGGACCAATCAGTAGGCAAAGGGGCAGTTATTTGGGGGGAAAAGGGGATGCTTTTGTTGGTTTTCTCATAGAATTCCTTTGTGTTTCGATGGAGAGACAACGAAATACATCACATAAAAGAAGGCCATTCAATTTGATATTTTATGGGGATGGTTCGATTTAGTTGTCGGAGGTGTTTTCCTTACTGTCATTAAAAGTTGCAAGATGAAAATTAAGACCTATAACAAATCGAGAGTGTTTTAGCAGTGGGAAAACAATAGTGCACTGAAGGCGATAAAATTTATTTCCCTTTTTTTAGGAGATAAAGAAATGTTGATGCTCATGTAATGGACTAAAATGCTAAATTAGGTTGTGTATTATGTTCTTAGTATGGTTTGGTACCAAATGTTTTAGTTCCTTTCATCAAACTTGATGTATCATTTGACCATTATTAGTTATTACTAATGAATATTTTCTTTCAAAAAAAGAGAAATTATAATAATAGGTTGAATTAATGATTGAATAATGTTAATTAAATGAGTGCCATAATGGAATCATGTTATAAGATTTAGGGTTCTGATGATGTTATATATGTACGGGCTTGAAGTGAATATCTAAATTAGAGAAAGATGCCCCATTTAATAAAAAAGACTCACGAGAAGGAAGAAACATGAAGAGAGCGAGACTGCTCAGTGAAGTAGCTCACCGAGGATGCTTAGTGAGGAATCTCAGTGATGTAGCCCAGCGAGGAAACTAGCCAAGAGAGTTCTTATTTATCTTCATTTCTTACTTATTACAATTATGTCTTTTAAATACATTGTTTGTAATGCTGTAAAAATTGTGGTATTGAGTGTGAGGTCAAGCAGTATTCGCGAGAGACCAGGCCTGGGAGAGTTTACATGCTCTATCGAATGACCTCGTCCTGGGAACTTTAAAGGGACTTGGTTTGGAGGATTGATAAGTGAGACAACATTAAGGCTTGTCTTCACCATCTTAGATACACCTGGTAAAACACCAAGAGATCTTTACCATGGAATCTTGTGCAGAGTAACCTTGAGTTTCATTATATGTTGAGTTTTGAACCAAACAACCCTCTACCAAATGTCACATCCACTTTAGGTGTTGTCATTAGCCATCTAAACACTGTCCAATCTGTACTTGAGGGAACCACAGTGGTATTGTGGCTATCAGATAGTTTAGTGAGCCACCTCTTTTGTGATAGTCCTTTGACGCACAGTGGTTGGGAAAAAGGCATGTTTTGGAATTTAATGTTTATAATGTAGGACTGGCTGGCCCATCATGCATTTAATGTTTATGACATAAATTATGAGGGGATTTCTTTTACAGTTGTGAAGGACTGGGGAATCTTGAGAATGGTGGGGGATATTTATTGTCCTCAATAACTTTTGAAAAAGGGAGTTCTTTCTAGAGAGTTTATTGCTAGAGAGGGAGGATATCAGAGAGAAGTTATTTTAAACCAGAGAATTTACTCACCCAGCATTGTCATTTATTGTGAATCTTTTAATAGCTAATGAGCGATCCTTTAGAGGTTGTTGACATGTTGGCTGCCTGCTAAGGTGTATCTACGGTGCTTACTTATCTCTCCCTTTGAATGAATTGCTTCTGAGTTTCCTTTATTATTATTTGAGTTATACATAAGAGACTTGTAAGCTCAGTCTGAGTGTTGATTATATATAATATTATGTTTTCATTTGTATTTATTAAAAAGTTCTAGGGTTATCATTTACTACCATATCCATAGGGGTTACGCCTTAACTGGTATTACTATACTCCCAGGATTCAAGGGGACTACCCTCTTACATTTTGCGGCTCTGCTGGGGAGGTATTTTTCTAAAAGTATGGCGCAAGATAACATTAACCATACCATTAATTTTGATTATATCTAGCATATCTAGGAACTAGCCACGAGGGAGCTTGAGGCTGCCATGGATGGCGTTCCTCGGTTAGAGGTTCCCCAAGTTCAAACGGTAACAGGAATATCAATGGTAACACAAGATTCTACTAGTGTCGTGTTGGAATAGGTATAGATGGCCCTTCCCATGGGAAAGTTCTTTGAGTTCTTGTAGACTCCCGTAGCTACAATGGCTTTGGGAGAGGGATTTGACCCCATCTCCTTCGTAACACCAATAGAGGCTCTGATATCCCCATCAAGCACAACTTCAATAGTATCTGCCCACATGAACATTGTACCTATCCCTATCCCAACGATCGACCCCGTTGTGGCAATTATTCCACATGTGGTCCCTCAGCCCATTGATCTAGTGGCTGAGAAGACTCCTGCATCTGCCTTAGAAGAAATGAGGAAGGAAATGCTAAAGATGATAGCAGTTTCCTCGCACTCAGCCGGCGAGGTAGCATCCGTGTACAATGATTGTCGTACTCCATATCCTAAGGAGTTCAACGAGGAACATTACCCAAAGGACTACATTCCCCCTATTTTTAAGATGTACGAAAGAAAGGGGGAACCTGAAGGAACACATCAAGCATTTTATTAAACATCTGGGGGTTCATTGTAATAATAAGAAACTAACATTGAGGGAGTTTTCTAAATCCCTCACCAATAACGCTTACACCCGGTATTCTCACTTGGCACCGAAGAGTGTCTCAATGTGGGATAAAATGCATGTTCTATTTATCTAGAAGTTCTTTATGGCAAAATATGAGCTCACGTTGACACAACTAGCAGGGAGAAGTAACGACCGAGGGAGGAAGTGGTGGCATACATGCAAAAGTTCAGAGAGGTCCCTCAACGTGAGGCAAGAGGCAGAGGAGTCTAAACTGCTTCAGATTTATGCTAAAGGTTTTCTCCCAGAGTACATTTGCCACTTCATGAACGAAATGCACGAAAGAAGTTTTGCAACAATCTTAAAGGCAATAAAGAACATATCGTTGGTCGTACGACCAAACCCAGTCATGGTGCTTGTGATGTTGAGGCAGCCAATATATCTCGTTATGGGATGTGTCTAGCCCCCACGAGTGGGATACACCGACGGAGGAGAGGGGGCAAACAACTAAAAAAGGATAATAAGAGAAAGTTTTGTAGAGATAGAGAGGATCCACCACCACTCCCTTGTACTATAGAGGAGGTTATCAGTTGTAACGATGCCATGGTCCAATGGAGAAAGTTTATGAGCTCAGGGATACTCTAACTATTGATCCAGAAGCAGAGATAAGACCCAATCCCAAATATTGCCAAATCCATCAAAAGATTGGTCATCCAATAACAGCCTCCTTTACATTAAGGAAGATAATAAGAAAACACATGAAAGAAGGGACTCTGCAGATCCCTTAGGAGAATGTTAACAACAACCCACTACTAATACATGCAGATAATCTAGTAGTTTTTTATGATGAAGAGGAGGAATGGGAGGCAAAGGAGTTGGAGATTTAACGGGAAGAATTTAACGAGGCGTTAGAGGATTTCACTAGAGGAACGGATAATGTGGCTATAGCCTATGACGAAGTTAGTACTAGAGATATGGAACATGTGTACAATTTAGATAATAAAGAAGTAGATCAGGGGATAGAATACCATGCCATCTATAAGTCACCTAAGTTCTCATGGTTTTTTGACCAGGTGGGGATACTAAAGGAAAGTCGACTGGAGATAACGCAAGAGATAATGGACATTGAATGAAATAATAAAGTTCCATCGCTGAGATGGAGGGGGACCATGGCTAGATTGGTAAGGAAATTGTTATCTGAATTGACTTTCAATTACGCTGATAGGGATGTAAGGTTCCCACACAAATGACCCTTATATGTAAAGACAACAATCAATGATGTAAGATTTGTTAGGGCTCTAATGGATAGAGGAGCATTGATAAACATCATGCCCATCAGCTCATTCCATGCATATTTTTGAGGCAAGACTGATACCAATGCCTTTAGTGATTACTGGTTTTAACAAACAGTCCTCCACCTCGATTGGCTATGTGAAAATTGGGATCATAATGGGAATTCTCATTTCACACATTAAATATAATGTGATTGAGAGTTCTACCTATTACCACCTTCAGATAGGAAGGGTGTGGATGCCCAATCATGGTTTAGTCCCGTCGAAATATCACTAATGCACTGACACAAACATGAAAGGGAATGAGATCGTTATATGTGCGACAAAGAATCCCTTTGCAACAAAAGAGGCTCACCTGGTGGATATAACATTCTACACAGAGCTGGAAGAGGATGCCAGAGTCCTAATAAGAAGAATGGAAGGAGCCAAAGTTCCTTCTATCAGATAAAATGTGGGGCCTATGTGTCACCTCCGAACCCCATTAGGATATAATTAACTAAATAGTTTACAAACCACAATTAACGTTTATTTATTATTTTAGTAATACATATTGAAACAACTTCAAGGTTAAAAGGCGGAATACTAAAAATCCAATCGTTTTAAGGAGACATAATTTCAACAGAACTCACATATCATTTAACTTAATTACAACTAGTACAGTGTATAAAACAAACTAACAAGACCCTACTTCTATTTACTCAACCTCCTAGACCTGGTAGTGGCAACTGGAAAACCTGAAAATATAAGCATATAAAACCATGAGTTTAAAAACTCGGTGAATGTACTTCAGCTATCTATAGTAAAAGTACTATATTAACATCTCAACATATCAATATATACATCTCTGTGAAAAATTAGGCCATATACATATCCGGAGTTAATAAACCCCCACATCATTTGCCCGTAGGCAATAATCATATCCATAGGTTTTAATAACCTAACATCTCCTGAATTGCATAGCAACTCAACATATCTTGGCTTTAAATAAGCCATAATACATCAACATCTCTTGGCTTTTAATAAGACATAACATCTTAACATCTCACGACTTTTAATAAGCCATATCTCAATATATAATACAAACGCATTATATCTCAAATCAACTCAGTAAGTACACTCACCTTGTGTTGTCAACTATGTATTCATGTTTCCCTCGGGTGGAGCAGAACTTGGTTGATTTGACCTTACACATGTTAATACAAATAAATCAGTACTGAAACTCAATCATAAGTATTATCTTAATATAATTATGTAACTTTAAATGATTACACAACCACAATATGATTCTACGCAAGTCATATTCAATGAAACATATGTAAAGATGAAACGATGGTATATATGTTGATAAGGTCATGAACATTCAACCCTAGAAACTACCTCGTAAGGAATTTATAACTAAACTCAAGTAAACATAAAAGTATACTTCTGAATATATATACACATGAAACATGTACTCAAAATACCCTTGGGAAGGAGCAGATAAAAATATTCTTTCATGGGATATCCAGTATGGCCTAAAATTATTATCCTCCATACTTAACCTTCCCATATTCATTAATTGCACACATACAGGTGTTCAACCTTATCAATATGAAAACATATATGAATACACTTTCCAGCACAAGTGACGGTGTAATTTTTCAAGCTCCCTAGGGAAAGTTATGACTATTTCTTTACAACACAAGAAATCTTCCCTACAAGCTCCTCTATTGTTTCTTCAACTTCCAAGAATTTTCATAATTTTTCTCCAGTATAACTTTATATGATTTTCAACACACTTTTAGTACACATACTGAATAGTACAGAATTAAAGTTTCATAATATTTGGACTTCATTTGCTATCTCAAAATCTTGACCAAACTCAAGGCATACCGAATAGTACAGAATTTTCTTGGAATTCTTTTCCTAGCTTTTAATGAAACCCTTTCTTCCTTAACTTCTACTTTCTCTTTCCTCAAGCCAAAAACCCTTAAAAATGAACTTAAGCTCAAATTTTCTAAAGAAATATGTTAGAAGAAGAGTTTTAAGTCGGCCAAGGCTGCCTCCCAATCCATCCAATCAAATTTAAACAGTTGGTTTAATAGAAGATAATTTACCACTTAAGGGAGTTGACAGATTTGCCCCTTGTTCGTAATTTTGGCCTAAATTCTTACTCAAACATTTGTTTGATGAAATGTTTGTTGTGTTATCACCCTAACTCACATGTCTACAACTATGTAGTTTTCACCTCAAGCCAATCGTAATGTTATAAGTGTCAAAACTAGTCTTAAACAGGAACATTTCTATCGAAAATAACCAAATCTTGTGTTTGTCAATAATTCGGCATTTCATGATTTATGAATGCAAAATTATACTAACCATAATCACTCAACATTAGATATACTAATAACACATTATTCATATCACATAAGATAATTATGATTTAAATATAATTTATCATAATTATATACAGGTTGTCACAATCTCCCCCTTTAGAAAATTTCATCCCCAAAATTTAATACGAATGTCACTTACCAAACAAATGGGGATACTCTTTATTCATGCTATCCTCCGTTCCCCAAGTTTATTCTTTAATTCCATGGCTCATCCACATAACTTTAACTAAGGTAATAATTTTATTCCTCAATACTTGTTCCTTACGATCAAGAATTTCCGCCGGTTCCTCGATGTACGAGAAGTCTTCTTTCAGTTCAATAGGTTGGGTTTTCAGTTGATGAAATGGATCTGCCAAATACTTATAAAGCATCGATACATGGAACACATCATGCAAACGAGATAACTCTGGAGGTAATGCTAATCTATATGCCAGGGTTCAAATTCTTTCCAACACTTTATATGGTCCAATGTATCTTGGACTTAGTTTCCCCTTCTTTCCAAACCTCATAACGCCATTCCACGGTGAAATATGTAGGAATACAAAATCCCCCTTCTGAAATTCCAATGGATACTTCCTCTTATCTGCATAAAATTTCTGCCTTCTTTGCACTATATTTATCCGTTCCCGAATCATTTTTATCTTTTCAGTTGTCATATCTATCAATTCAGGACCCAAAAGTTTCCTTTCACCTACTTCATCCCAACACAAAGGTGTTCTACATATCCTCCCATATAAAGCTTCATACGGAGCCATACCAATGGTGGACTGATAAATATTATTATACGAGAATTCCATCAATGGAAAATGATCATCCCAACTACCCTTGAAGTTAATTACACAAGCTCGTAACATGTCTTTTAATATTTGAATCGTCCTTTCAGATTGCCCATCGGTTTGTGGATGAAATGCAGTGCTGAACTTCAAACTTATTCCCATGACATTCTCTAAACGAGGAGAAAACTTATAAGTGAACGTTGGATCTCTATCTGATAAAATTGACACTGGTGCCCCATGTAAACGGATAATCTCATCAACGTACATACGTGCATATTTATCAACAGTGTAGGTTGTCTTAATTGGAAGAAAATGAGGTGACTTTGTCAATCGATCTACAATCACCCAAATAGAATCACGCCCCTTTAGAGATCGTGGTAATCCTACAGTAAAATCCATCGTTATATATTCCCACTTCTATTCTGGAATCGACAATGACTGCAATAATCCTGTTGACTTTTGATGCTCCTCCTTCACTTGTTGGCATACTAAACATTTAGCTACAAATTCTGCAATCTCGCGTTTCATATTATTCCACCTGTAATACTCTTTCAAATCTATGTATATTTTGGTACCCCCAAGATGCATAGAGTAAATAGAACTATGTGTCTCGTCCAATATATCCTTCTTTAAGGACGGATCATTCGATACACAATTTCTGTTTTTATAACACAATGATTCATCCTTCTTAATTTCAAAGTCACTCTATTTACCATCTAGGATTTCCCGTTTCTTCTTTTCAAGGAATGGATCACTGACTTGAAAATTTTGCATGCGTTCTGCCAGTAAATGTGTCACTATAACGTGTGAAAATAACGCCCCCATTTTAGATAAGTTCAACTCGACTCCCATCAGTCTTAATTCCATAATATTGCCAACCCGTGCACATTGAATACAAGATAACCTCCCCAATGACTTTCGACTCAGAGCATCTGCAATAATATTGGCCCTCCCGGGATGATGGTGAATGGTACAATCATAATCTTTAATTAACTCCATCCAACGTCTTTGTCTCAAATTCAAGTCTCTCTGTGTAAATAAATACTTCAAACTTTGATGGTCAGTGAAAATTTCACACCTCTCTCCATACAAATGATGTCTCCATAATTTCAAAGAAAAAACAATAGCTACAAGTTCTAAATTGTGCATAGGATAATTATGTGCATGCATCTTCAACAGTCTAGATGCATAAGAAATTACCTTTCCATGTTGCATGAAAACACAACCCAGACCCTGATGTGAAGCGTCAGTATAAATCACAAAACCTTACCCTCTAGATGGAACAGTGAGAAATGACGCTGATACTAGCCTATTTTTCAACTTTTCAAAGATGTGCTGACATTCATCACTCCACACAAATTTCACTTCCTTTCGGGTCAATTTAGTCAACGGCAAGGCTATAGATGAAAACCCCTTTATGAATCTTCTATAATATCCAGCCAATCCTAGGAAACTCCTTATCTCCGTTACATTCCTCGGTCTTTCCCATTGCACAATTACCTCTACCTTCTTAGGGTCAACATAAATTCCATCTCCCGAAACAACATGCCCCAGAAATACTACCTGATTTAACCAAAACTCACATTTGCTAAACTTCACAAATAATTGACTATCTCGTAAAACTTGCAATACAACTCTTAGATGCTTCTCATGTTCCTCTTGGCTAGGTAATTATATCAAAACATCATCGATAAATACAATCACAAACGAATCTATGAAAGGATGAAATACTCGATTCATTAAATCCATAAACACCGCGGCAACATTTGTTATCCCAAATGGCATTACGAAAAATTCATAATGACCATAGCGAGAACGAAAAGCTGTCTTAGAAATGTCACAATCTTTCACCCTTAATTGATGATAACCCGATCTCAAATCAATTTTTGAAAAAACTTTAGCATCCTGTAATTGATCAAATAAATCATCAATACGAGGCAACGAATAGTCACCTTGTTCAACTGTCGATAATCAATGCAGAGTCGCATGGTGCCATCTTTCTTCTTCATAAATAATACTGGAGCACCCCATGGTGATACACTGGGTCGAATAAAACCTCTATCTAGCAAATCTTGCAAGTGAACCTTTAACTCCTTTAGTTCCACAGGTGCCATTCTATATGGAGAAATAGAAACTGGAGCTGTACCAGTCACTAAATCAATAGTAAACTATACCTCTCTGCTAGGTGGCAATCCTGGTAATTCATCTAGGAACACATCTGCAAAATCCTTAACGACTAGGATATCTTCTAATTTTTGCAATTCCCTATTTGTATCCACAATATATGCTAAAAAGCCTTGACATTCCATATTTAACAATTTCCTCTCCCGATAGGGTGAAATAAGACAGTTCGGAGCTACGTTTCTTTCCCTAGTAAATTTGAATTCTTCCTCCCTCGGCATATTAAATGTAACCTCCTTACGAAAATAGTCAATTGATTCATGGTAGGAAGATAACCAGTCCATACCCAAGATAATATCAAAATCTCGAATATCTAGTGGAATTAAATCAATGGTTCACTTCCTCTCCCCCATATACAATACACAATTTTTATACACAAGCTCCACTAACATCACATCCCCCATAGGTGTAGAAATATATAAATCATAATCTAGATAAAAATATGGTCTACCCAAATGCATGGTAAATGACAGTGCAACAAATGAATGAGTAGAACCTGGATCAATAAGCACGTAAGCATGTTTGTTCATGACAAAAAATATACATGTCACCACCTCTGGAGTAGCCTGAGCATCCTCTAAAGTAATAGCAAATATCCTTCCCGTAGCCCTAGATCCACTAGCTTGTCCTCTACCTCCTCCTCTCCCTGTGCCTCCAAGTGATGAGCCTAGACTAGTAATAGCTAATTGAATCCCTCCCAGTAGCATAGGATAGTTCTTTTTGGTATAACCAATTTGATGACAGTGATAGCACTCTACCCCCTTTAACTTGGGACAATCTAGACTGATATGGCCCTCAGCTTTGAAAAAATAGCATGTGACAGGCTTAGAATGCCCATTGTCATTCTCCTGCTGTCTAATCTATTGGCCCAAGGATCCTGCACCCCTAAAACTAGTTGGTGTCCTATTCTGAACATAATTTCTAGTCCCTCTACCGCGCTGAAATCTTTGACTCCTTTATTTTGAGTATTCTACATTGCCTTCCTTTTACTGAGATGGATCAAATCTACTCCTCTTTCCCCTTTGTTTCCTATTATTTATTGCATCGTTAACATCTCCTTCAACCATCATAGCTTTGTTAACTAAAGAAGTATAATCTACCATTTCATGTGCAGTGAGTCTAGACTTGATAACCAAATTCAACCCATCCTGAAATTTGGTGCATTTGTCCTCCTCATTGTGTAAGAAACGTAATGAGAATCGAGACAAAGAAATAAATTTAGTTTCATACTCCCTGACCGACATATTCCCCTGAGTCAATGATAAAAATTCTCTCTTTTTTCTTCTGATACATGCGAGGAAAATACTTTTCATACAAGGCTTTAATAAAGGAATCCCAAGTAATTACCTCACCTCCCTCTGGAGTAAGCAATAAATGTTTGGAAGACTCCCACCAATATTTATCTTTACCCTTTAACATAAAAGTAGCCAAAATTACCTTATGCGCCCCAAGTACATTCATCACCCCGAAGATAGTTTATGTGTCTCTAACCCAAGCCTCAACTTCTAAAGGATCTACAGAACCTGAGAATGCTAGGGGGTTCAATTTGATAAACTTCTCGTACAGAGTATTCTTCTCCTCTCGTTGTATTTCCCTTTCTCTTCTGGCCAAAGTCTTCTCCTCCAAGTACTTGGCTTGTTGTTCTGCTATTTGCGTCATAAACATGTTTTGTTGTTCTGCCATTAAAGTCATGGCACGAGCCATTTTCTGCATATCTGTAAGTTATTCAGGAGCCCCCTCTACATTATTTGGATTTTGTTGGTTTACTGTATTTGAAGACTCCTCATCCACCCTCTAATGAACATTTGATCCTTCCATAGCTTACTATCTGTCATAAACCACAATTATAGAAACAAGAATACAACATTTATTTCTAACATAATGATTAGTATTTCTCACAAATTAATATAAATGACCCACGCAATGCTATTTCTGCCACTGCCATATCTAGACTCTCTTACCCCATAATATAAAAACCTAAAGCTATGATACCAAGTTGTCACCCCCTAACCCCATTAGGGTATAATTAACTAAATAGTTTACAAGCCATAATTACAGTTTATTTATTATTTTAATAATATATATTGAAACAACTTCAAGGTTAAAATGCGGAATACTAAAAATATAATCGTTTTAAGGAGACATAATTTCAACATAACTCACATATCATTTAACTTAACTACAACTAGTACAGTGTATAAAACAAACTAACAAGACCCTACTTCTATTTACTTAACCTCCTAGACCTGGCAGTGGCAGCTGGAAAACCTGAAAATGTAAACATATAAAACCATGAGTTTAAAAACTCAATGAATGTACTACAACTATCTATAGTAAAAGTACTATATTAACATATCAATATATCAGTATATACATCTCTGTGCCAAATTAGGCCATATACATATCCGGAGTTAATAAACACCACATCTCCTGCCCGTAGTCAACAATCATATCCATAGGTTTTAATAACCTAACATCTCCTGAATTGCATAGCAACTCAATATATCTTGGCTTTTAATAAGCCATAACATCTCTTGGCTTTCAATAAGCCATAAAATCTTAACATATCATGACTTTTAATAAGCCAGAACATCTCAATATATAATACAAACATATCATATCCCAAATCAACTCAGTAAGTACACTCACCTTGTGTTGTCAGCTATGTATTCACATTTCCCTCGGGTGGAGCAGAACTTGGTTGATTTGAACTTACACCTGTTAATCCAACTAAATCAGTACTGAAAATCAATCATAAGTATTATCTTAATATAATTATGTAACTTTAAATGAGTACACAACCACAATATGATTCTACTCAAGTCATATTCCATGAAACATATGTAAAGACGAAACGATGGTATATATGTTGATAAGGTCATGAACATTCAACCCTAGAAACTACCTCGTAAGGAATTTATAACTAAACTCAAGTAAACATAAAAGTATACTTCTAAATATATATACACATGAAACATGTACTCAAAATACCCATGGGAAGGAGCAGATAAAAATATTCTTTAATGGGATATCCAGTATGGCCTGAAATAATTGTCCACCATACTTAACCTTCCCATATTCATTAATTGCACACATACTGTTGTCCAACCTTCTCAATATGAAAACATATATGAATATACATTCCAGTACAAGTGACGGTGTAATTTTTCAAGCTCCGTAGGGCAAGTTAGGACTATTTCTTTATAACACAAGAAATATGCCCTACAAGCTCCTCTATTATTTCTTCAACTTCCAAGAATTTTCATAATTTTTCTCCAGGATAACTTTGCATGATGTTCAACACACTTTCAGTACACATACTTAATAGTACATAATTGAAGTTTCATAATATTTGGACTTCATTTTCTATCTCAAAATCTTGACCAGACTCAGGGCATACCGAAATGAAATATACAAACAGCAACTGTATACCAACTTGCAACCATCACTAAGGCCTAACATAAGGAGTTAAATTCTAATTTTCGGATATGATATGAATATATGAGTCTATTTTGATATCCAATTGGAATTTCTGAATTCCGGTCGGCACACAAAGAGATATGCAAGTTTGAATACAAAGGGTTACAATACAAAGCAATATGACCTATAACACCACTTATCTCACATATGAACCAATACATATTATCACAAAGGTGGATGGAATTTTAATCAATAATTCACAATTTATATACTTTGAAATAAGTATAAGATAAGATTAAAACAATATTAACACATAATTTTACCTTGGAAACACCTTAAGAATTTTCTTGGAATTCTTTTCCTAGCTTTTAATGAAACCCTTTCTTCCTTAACTTCTACTTTCTCTTTCCTCAAGCGAAAAACCCTTAAAACTAAACTTAGGCTCAAATTGTCTGAAGAAATATGTTAGAAGAAGAGTTTTAAGTCGGCCAAGGCTGCCTTCCAATCCATCCAATCAAATTAAAACAGTTGGTTTAATAAAAGATAATTTACCACTTAAGGGAATTGACAGATTTTCCCCTTGTTCATAATTTTGGCCTAACTTCTTACTCAAACATCTGTTTGATGCAACGTTTTTTTTGTTACCACCCTAACTCAATGTCTACAACTATGTAGTTTTCACCTCGAGTCAATCATAATGTTATAAGGGTCAAAACTAGTCTTAAACAGGAACATTTCTATCGAAAATAACCAAATCTTATGTTTGTAAATAATTCGACATTTCATGATTTATGAAAGTAGAATTATACTAACCATAATCACTTAAAATTAGATATAATAATAACACATTATTCATATCACATAAGATATGTATGATTTAAATATAATTTATCATAATTATATACGGGTTGTCACATTATGAATGGTCAAAAAAGCGAGAGAGCAGGAAGAAGAGAGGTAGCTGAGGAGGTCAATCATGCTGATCCCAAGCCCAGAGTATCTCTAAATAACTGAGAGATAGGATGAGCACTTGGATGGACCCGATGGAATACGAAGCCCAATAACCGAACGTGCTGAGTAGGTTTTTGAGAAATGGATTGGCAGAAGCTTCGAGAAATAAAAAATGAAAGGTAGCTGTAACGGATAACAGGAAGTACAAGTAGATGATAACAGAGAATGGGAAGGTGATATATCTCCTTTTAAGGTGTGAGTGAGCGGTCAAATGAGTTGTTCCAGAAGCTGACAAAGATGCTGGCCCAGTGTATGAGTGTGACGTGACCACAAATGTGTCTCTAGTGTGCGTGCTTATATAGGCTCAAGTGCAAGACTGTCACTTAAGTAATAGTCTAATAAATAAGGATTGTCTCCACAGGGAACTAGGATGAAAATTCATAACGACGAAGGAATAGAAGATTAACCCTAACTTGATTCTCGAAAAGAAAATAAAAAGATGATTAATTATAACCTAAATGACTACTAACTAAATGTGAAGGAAATTTAAACTACTGACTAAACTAAGTGCACAGAAATAAACTACTATAATGAAGTAAATATGAATAAGGGAAAAATAGGATAGGATACGATCCCCCAAACCCTATTACATTTACCGGATAAAATACTAGCTTTTGAATTAGAAAGTAAATTGAATCCAGTCTTTGTTAATCCTAAGCATTACATATATAAGGATACTAGCCCGCATCATACGTAATCAAAGGAAAGAATAAAGCGGTGTTGAATAGCTAACACATGCATCACATCCTCAAACACCTCGGTTACCTATGCAAACGAGGTTAAAAGTCCTACGATGGTTGTGCGTATTGCACAATCACGATTCAATAAATTTTAAATTCAAAGCCTGTTTTCTACACATGTTAATTACATCAGGTCGGGTTCAGGCATCCCAACCCTTGGAAATTTAGCTGGATATAATTAAACTAAGTGTGAACACACAAAATATTGCGCATAAATTCATAAGTACTTGAAAAATTGAGAAGATATTGTGTAAATAAAATTTGCAACTTAATTCCTATGAATAATCCTACTTGAATGCAAAAGCAATTGAAATCAGAAAGTAAACATTACTTGGAATGAAGAAATTCTGGAAATAAAGCTTAAAATTTGAACAAATTAAATCCCTAGGGTTCTTACTTACAAAAGCTCTCCAAAATTATTAAAAAGAGAACTGCCTAATATCTTATATGAAATTAGAATAAGTATCCTACAAAAATTGTAAGAGTTTGAGATAAGTTGGACTCTCAATTTGGAAAATAAAAATCAGAAAAATCACATTCGAGCCAGTTCGACGTGGTGTTTCCGTTCGATCTGGTATAAGTCGGATCGGTTCGTTTTCCATTGAAATCGAATCAGTCCGATGATCAATTTTATGTAGAGATTCTTAAGGCATCGAACTAGTTCTTTTTTGGATTTATCCGAATCGGTACGCTGTTGAATTTTATTCAGAGTCTAGATGTCCTCCGGATCGATTCGTTGTTGGCGCCGACCAGTTTGGTCCGGTTTTGAAATTCTTTCTTTTCTTATTTCCTCTTGATTTTTTCTCATCTTTGAAGTTCCATAACTTCTTCTTCGGGTCTCGAATTGGGAGACTATTTCTTCCTACATGATTATAAACACGAGATCTTAAATTTTCATTTTGGTCCTTCGTCCGAACTCCAAATGTAAAGTTAGTATTTTTCCCTCTGATTTTCTTTCCTTTCTTTCTTCCTTGATTTCTCGGTTCTTGAGATTCCTCTTCTCTTCACTTGACTAAAATACCTGTAAAAATTAAGGAAATACACAAAACTTGAGGCACTGTGTAGGAAAGGTCAGTGCCACATATATGAAATAAATCCACATAAATCGTTCGAGGCATTAAAAGTCTCTCAATTAAGGGGAGAAAATTGGAAGAATTTATGCCAAATCAGAGTGTTTCTTAGTAGACCAGCAAGGGCAATGCATGGTCATAGACAACTCTAATATACAAGAGTTTCTAAAAGAAGTGGGAAAAGGGACATAGTACATCATGGATTGCCCGAAGCTACAAGTGAAGGAGTTGGAGCAACTAGATTTAGTTGAAGAAGGAGAAGATTCAAAGCCTATCTTCATTTCTAAGGATCTGATTGAAGAGAAAATAAGGGCTTTAATTGAGCTAATTCGGGAGTATAGAGACGTCTTTGTATGAAATAAAATAAAGATGGAAGAGCTAGATGAAGAAGTAAGTTATCACAAGCTGAACATTATGCCTTCAGCCATATCGATGTAGCAAGAAACAAGAAATTACAAGCCTGAGTTGGATCTAAAAATAAAAGAGGAGGTACAATAGTTGCTAGCAACTAGGTTCATCAAATTGATACAGCACCCACTTTGGTGTAAAGCATTATCCCAGTGGGAAAGAAGGAAAAGAACCAGATAAGGATTTATATCAACTTCAAGGACTTGAATTGAGCTTTCCCAAATGATGAGTTCTATCTACCCTCCATTGATAGCTTGATCGATGCAACTGTTGGGCATGAAATGTACAGATTTATAGATGGGTTAGGTAATTTCATATACAAAGTAATGCCTCTTGGATTGAAGAATGCTTGAGCAACATATTAGAGAATGATGATGGCCATTTTCATGACTTCTTTCATAAGTTTTTAGAATTTTATTTGTATGATCTGATCATTAAGTTAAAAAAAAATAGGAGTCGCATCTGGACG
Organism: Sambucus nigra; assembly: GCA_949130495.1. Lineage (NCBI taxonomy): Eukaryota > Viridiplantae > Streptophyta > Magnoliopsida > Dipsacales > Adoxaceae > Sambucus > Sambucus nigra. The sequence goes on from OX422212.1 coordinate 144,072,067, forward strand.
ATTTAAGGAAGGTATTCATTCGGTATATGAAATAAAAGCGAAGATGAACCAGTTAAAGTGTGCCTTCGAAGTTAAAAGTGGAAAGTTCCTGGGCTTTATGATGGATCTGTAGGGAGTGCAGATGGACCAAGATAAGCAACGAGCGATCCTAGAGATGCCATGTCCAAGAATAATGAAGGAGCTCAATAATTTCCTCGGTAAAGTCTCCTATCTTAAGAGATTTGTTCCAGAGCTGGTCGAAATAACTCATCCACTGATGGTGATGTTGTAAAAGGGCATAAAGTTTAAATAGGATAAAGCTCACTAAGAATATATATCCAAGTTGAAGAAGTTGCTCACTTATCCATGAATGATTATTCCTCCAAGGACAAGGATACCGTTGCATCTCTACCTAACATTTACCACAAGGTTCGTTGGAGCTATCTTGGCATAGTAAATTGATGGGCAGGAAAGGTCGATCTACTACCTGAGCAAGATCATATATGGACCAGAGGTAAGGTAAAGAATTGAGAAAGACATTATTTAGCCTTGGTATTTGTAGCACAAAAACTTAGACATTATATGCTATCTTCACAATTCATATTCTGAGAAGATGTGATCCTATTAAGTTTTTATTGGCAAGAACTATCTAGATTGGAAGAGTATCTAGGTGGTTCCTCATCCTCTCAGAATATGATTTGAAATGTTTGGTTCCTTGAGAAATCAAGATCCAGACATATATAAATTTACTGGAAATCTTCCCGTCTAGGATATTTGAGCCACCAGTGAGAGAATTCATGAATATGACTTGTAGGTTAACACTTTAGATGAAAACCTTAAAGAGTGGACTATGCAGTTTGATGGTTATTCAATATAAAAGAAGGAAGGCATATGGTTTATCCTTTCAAAATGGAAGGACTAATTTTGCCTCTTTAAAAGTGAAATTTCCCTTACTCCAACAACGAAGCAGAGTATGATGCGTTAGTACAGGGGTTGCTAGAGGCCTTTCAAAGGGGCATCCGTTTACTATGCATCAAAGGTGATTCGAACTTGGTAGTTCAATAATTTAATGGGAAATATATGTAGAAGCACCTCAGCCTGGCACCCTATAGAAAAATTATCCAACGATTGATCAACCAATTCCATCAGGTCAAGATAAGGAGGTATCCCAGAACTGAAAGAAGTAATAATGGAAAAGAGTGTTTCTTTCAAAAGAAGTAAAGTTTTGGTGCCAAAATTTTTTGAACTACATTGGAAACCTAAAATCCCAACTACAGAGATTCCTCACGCTGAAAGACCAAATGATGATACAATGGGCTAAAGAGGCATCGGGGATAATTTTAACTTTAAGAGGAATGATCCTCATAGCATAGTTCAAAAAGTTCACAATGCCCCCTCGCCATGAGACTGAATGGATTTAACTCTGACTCAACTACATCAAGGAGAATTTTACTTTTAGAACAATCTAAAACATGGATGGATGCAATTTAGCTACATCGGGGAGAATTTTACGTTTGGAGCAAGTTAAAATAAGGAAGGCCACAACTTACACTTAGAGAAAATGGAGATAACTAATTTCACTAGGGGCAGTCCTAACGATAACATCCCCTCGTTAAAGGTTCACTCAATGGTGGAACATAATGAAGGAGATCAGGGAGAATTTTATTTTGAGCAGTCAGAACGATGATGGAAAAAATTCGCAAGTATCGTGATATAATTTCCGTAAACAATGAAAAAGACGAAATAATTGGTATCTAATGCCATAAAAAAGTTATGATGTCCCCTCACCGTGGGCCCAGGTATTATAGAGACTTGGTTCAGGTACATTTGGGAAAATTTAACTTTTTTCTCATAGAGATAGTGGCAGCAGTTACAATGAAGATAGATATGGAAGAATTTTTGCTCACGATAGAAGATGGTTCATCGGATTGAAAAGTTTTTCATCCAATATTTCTTGATATAATAATAAATCGCTCCATTATGGGTCAAATATAGGGGTCTTGAAGGTAATCTCTAAATTAGAGAAAGCTTTTCCAATTAATAGAAGAGACTCGCGAGAAGGAACAACATGAAGATAGTAAGGCAGCATAGCGAGGCAGCTCAATGAAGCATCTCAGTAAGGCACCTCAGTGAGGAAGCCCAGTGAGGAGACTGGCCGAGAGAGCTCTTCTTTATCTTCCTTTCTTACGTAGTCAAATTGTGTATTTTAAATACATTGATTATAATGTTGTAATGATTATAGAATTGAGTGTGAGGTCAAACGGTACTCGCAAGAGACCAGGACTGGTAGGGCCTGGGAGAGCTTAAATGCTCTATAGAATGACCTCACCATGGTAACTTCAGAGGGACTTAGTTTGGATGATTGAGAAGTGAGGCAGCGTTAAGTCTTGTCTTAACCATATAAGATACACCTGGTAAAACATCAAGAGATCTTTACCGTGGAATCTTGTGCAGAGTAACCTTGAGTTCTATCTTATGTTGAGTTTCAAACCAAATATCCCTCTACCACATATCACATCCACTTTAGATGGTATCACTAGCCAGCTAAACACTGTCTAATCCGTACTTACGTGAACCACTGAGGTATTGGGGTTGTCAAACAGTTTGGTCGCCACCTCTGTTGTGACAGTCCTCTAACGCGCAATGGTTAGGCAAAAAGCATGTCTTGGCATTTAATGTTTATAACGTAGGGCTGGCTGGCCCATCATGCATTTAATGTTTGTGATGTAAAGTATAAGGGGGTGTCTTTCACAACTGTGAAGGACTAAGGCATCTCGGGAATGATGGGGGGTTATTTATTGGACTCAACCACTTCTGAGAAAGGGAATTATTTTTAAAGAGTTTATTGCTAGAGAGAGAAGATAACAGAGAGAAGTTATTACAAACAAGATAATTTACTTATCCACCATTGTCATTTATTATGAAGCTTTTAATAATTGACGAGAGATCCTTCAGAGGTTGTTAGTGTGTTGGTTGCTTTCCAAGGTGTATCTAGGTTGCTTTCTTATCTCTCCCTTTGAATGAGTTGGTTATGAGTTTCCTTTATTATCATTTGAGTTATAAACGAGAGACTTGTAAGTTCAATCAGAGTGTTGATTATGTGAAATATTGTGTGTTCGTTTGTATTTATTAGTGAGTTCTTGGATTATCATTTATCACCATATCCATAGGGGTTACGCCTCA